>BQMI01000533.1:1200000-1735557 GCA_026005395.1 Asobara japonica | reverse complement strand
TAGACTTCACACCTCTGTACCTGAGCTCTCGCTAGACAATAGTCTACTACCAACCATTATTAGTCTACACTTATTGGGAATATATGTAATATAGGTAATATGTAATATGCAATTGGGAAAGGAAGTACTTTGTAACCCCAAGGGGAACAAACAAACATATATCTATCTATTAGTCTACACTTAGAATTTGAATATTCGATTATCGAACAATATATATATTGTTCGCGTCTTGTCTAATCGACTACCACCAGTGTAATATCAAAATAAAGCCTTTCATATTCTTCAAAAACAAATTAGTCTACTACAGCTATGTATTTAATGTTATAAGTATGCGATAAATGCAGCTGGTATCTGTCTTTAAGTGCTCAATGTCGCACTGCCCCGCGGTACAATAATTTCAGAACGCTTGAGGTCAGTACGTTCTCCACAATTCTTCAAAATTCTAATATTATTGATGATCAATAAAATAGTGATTCTATCCCTCAAAAAATTCCATTTGGAGTCAATGAAATTAAATAGATTTTCCCATTCGACCGGAATTATTGAAAAGAACTTATAGAATGATTCAAAAACCCAAACTACCTAAACCCCGCCATAAATACGTATCCTTTTGAATGACTGCAGCCAAGCCCTGAAGGCCCATGTTCCCCCTGCCCCTATATCTCGCCACTTACGTTTCGATTTTCCTCCCGTTTTTCCTCAATTGATCTCAACTCACGTGAAGAAATGATGCTTCTACCCTCGAGCCTTTTTTTTTCTGCAGTCACCCTCCCACGTCCACCTCTCGGCCAATTGGCACAATGGGCCCCATCACCCTCACACTTATAAGGTCCCGGCAATGCTATGGGGCCCTTTTCAAGAGAACCAGTGATCCTTTGTGAACACGTGCACGAGCAATCGTAAATCTAACTAAAGAAATGAGGAATAAAGGAGACGACCGTCAGGTTTTTACGGTGGACCAATGGATATATTGAGGGCTCAGAAACCTATACTAAGTGGATAATGGTCCATTGGCGTAAAATTGTTGTGCCTATCCATATGGTAAGCCCCTGGGATTTAGCAATACTCATCTTCACGACTGTGCATGTGGGTACCTGCCTTTTGAGGGCTTATGAATGTCTTCTCAATGGGTGCAACAGCCATTGTCATATTCCACTATTATGTTCAGTGAATGATAGAAATATTTGTATCTTCGGATGAACACTCCAATGGATGAGGACATGAGAGCACTTTGAAGATCTTGAGATAGTTTTGGGTGATATTGACAATACAGTATTTTTGGGAGAATTGCAAATATTAGAGGGTAAAACCTGTCAGATAGTCCAGTTAATATCGAAAAGAAGGAAATTTTGTCGATATGGAAAGTTATTGTAATCACTCTTTAGAGGAAATTCAGATTGATGAAATTTCGATTCACAACCTGTTGACTATTCTTGGATAAAACACGTGGGGGGTGTATGGGTGGGTGTGTGTGGTTGAGCGGGTGGGTGGGTGGGTGTGAGTAGGCGGGTGGGTGTGTATGGGTGGACGGGTGGGTGTATGGATATTATGGGGCGGGCGGATGGGTGGGTGGGTGTGGGTGGATGTATGGACGTTAAGGGGCGGGCGGATGAGTGGGTGTGTGTATGCGCTTGGACGGGTGAGTGTGTGTGTGTGGTCGGGCGGATGAGTGTGTGTGATTGGGCGGGTGGGTGTGTGTGGTTGAGCGGGTAGGTGGGTATATGGATGTGGTTGGGGGGGGGGCGGATAGGTCGGTGGGTGTATGTGTTGTGGGGGGGGGGGGGGGTGTATTGATGGGGTTGGGGGGGGGGTGTTGATGCGGCTGGGTGGGCGGGTACGTCACAATTTTTTTTTCTTCACCATCCTTAATGTCTGAAAGCATTTGGAAGATGTGATAAATTCTAATCACCCTTGAAAAATGTTTGAAACTTAAAACGGCTGTAAACAGCAGAGACGAGCGTTGTGTTATCATAATAGATGAAATCTGTCAGCCTCGAGGGCTCTTAAAGAAATGAATGGGGGCCCTCGGAGGCCAATTTCCAATGCTGATATCCAAAACCTGCACATGTTTTTTCCAAAACTCATGTTCCCTATGCTAAATATAACTGAAAAAAGCACTGGTGAGTAGAGGCACTTGTAGGAACTAGAGTTAAATTGACGGGGGACAATTTTTTAAGCACAACGTGAGTGTCCATTTCGTTGGACCTACTGTGGCGACAGTGGATTTGTTAGTGATGGGGCCTGGATTGTATCGACTTACAACCACGTGTGGTTCGTATTACTGGGCTGTTGATTTCTGAGGAGGGAACAGGGAATTTTGCACGTGCAACAGTTGTTCACATAATCAATCATTGGAAATTGAGAAATCATTCACTCGTGAATTAGGGAAAAATATATAGATATAGGATATTTTCTCATTTACATTCACGTTATTAAATAAGTGGTGTTAAATGAGTGTGACCCAGTTAGGGACACACAAGAAACATTTTTCTTCAACATTTTCTTGAAAATCCAATTAGCATCTTCAATTGGGCGAAAATCCTAATACATTTAGGAAACATAGGAACACCCACCCACATCCACCTAGCCACCCATCCAACTACACTCACCCACCCACCAAACCACTCCCCCCCCCACCAACCCAACCCCCCCCCACCCCACCCAGCCCAACCACACCCACACACCCACCCACCCAGCCCAACCAACCACACCCACCCAACCACCCCTCCCCCCGCCCAACCAACCACGCCCACCCGCCCAGCCCAACCACACCCACACACCCACCCAACCAGGCCCACCCACCCAGCCCAACCACACCTACCCAACCAACCACACCCACCCACTCCCCCCCCCCCGCCCGACCCACCACACTCACCCACCCACCCAACCGCGCCCGCCCACCCAGCCCAACCACACTCACCCACCCACCCAACCAACCACATCCACCCACCCACCCACCTAACCACACACATCCAATACGGAGAGTAGGTTTTCCCAGAGAATTATTTTTTGTTCAAATCCCAATCTGATGACATTATAAATAAACTACGTTAATTACCCCAAATGTTTGTTATGTGAGTCTTCCACCAGTAATTTAATTCGAAATCCCTTTCGTCATGATCCTGCAAACATTGACTCAAAAACAGGTTCTTCAGTAATTAAATTGTACCAAAAAAAAAAATGTGAAAAAACATTCTTAGTATGCATACAGTCGTATGGCAACCCGTCAAAGGCGTGTAAAGTTACAATTTTTTTTTCTCACCTTCTCTTTCGCCGAAGAATCCAAAAGGCATACAGTCAAACTTATTGAAGGAGCTTCACACTTTTTTGACAGCCTGACAAAAAAAAAATGTCTACGACAAAAAAATATCTGAATAGAGTTTGAAAATGTTTCTGGTTTCCGTGCCTATTAATAGATAATCTGGTGGGGTAAAAAAAAAGGCCTTCTAAAGCCTCTTGGTCCATAAAAAAATTCCCCCACGTAAAAAAGAATGCCGTGAAAAACCACTGACCACGTGCACTACCGCACGTGATGTGGTGGGAAACATAAGAACCTCTGATATAAGAAAGAGGAAAAAAAATGGGGGCTTATTAGAGCGTCCCTAGTTACCCGAATCCCTCCACTCAACGACTGGAGCGATTCCAGTAATATGTTGAGAAAAAAAAATTCCGGGGAAAAAAAAATTTGTTCCTGCCTTCTTTTTACCACCGCATTATGACCTCATTATTATTTTTCCACCCCAATGAAATAAAAAAAAATTGAGGGGAGAAAGTCAATGTTATCAGCACCAAGTGTCAAGAACTGATGACAATTAATTGAGAAATTAATAACAATTAAATAAGGAAACTCATATATGATAACGATAATAATAATAATAATAATAATAATAATAATAGTAATAATAATAGAATATATATGTATATAATATATGTATATAATATATGTATATAATATATGTATATAATATATGTATATAATATATGTATATAATATATGTATATAATATATGTATATAATATATGTATATAATATATGTATATAATATATGTATATAATATATGTATATAATACTTGCATATAATATATGTATATAAAATATAATGTAATATAAAGAGGAAACAATTAAATAAGGAAAGGTGCTACATGGTACAAAGGTACACATGGAATGAGACCGCAGGGCCGGGCAGTGGGGGGGGGGGGGGGGGGGGGAAATGCACAATAGGCGCCCGCCGTCGTAGCATAGCGGTTTCTGGGAGTTTACCCTGTGTTCAGAAATACGATGCCCTGAATGGCGAAAGTCAGCCCCCGCCGCAGGGATGGGTGTCCAGTGCCCCCTCTGACGGAATGCTCAAGCATACGACAGGGACCGAAAACGCGCGCGCACACACACAGGGCCTACAACATGTCAATACATATCAAACATCGAGGAATGTAAAAATTTATTATAATGACTGACCCTCTCGTGAAAAATATTTCTTACCTAATATATCACATCATGTCCTAATCAATGAACTCATTTTTTTTTCTAACCAAATTTAAATAATCACATCCATCAAGTGTTGAATCCCAGGGGAATAAATTACGAGCAAAAAGAAAAAAAAATTAAAAAATGATACATTAGGGTTTCACTTGATTAACAGCCCCCCACCTCGCTGCCTCGCCATCCTTGGTAACACGATATTTACCTGTCCACTGCAATTTGAGAAGAAATGGTTTCTCCTAATTTGAGTTTGTTCCGATGAAACTTGATACTTGAAATGAATTTACGATGCACCCATGATTGCGCCCGAAAATTCGGACCTTGATTATACCCCCCCCCCCCTTTACCGCCAGCCTCTCACCTACAGATCAACCCTTTCGCCCTCCCCACTCTGACACGGCCGAATCAAGTATAGTAAGAACGAAAAAATTTAATGAGGGCAGTACTTTTTTGGGCTCATAATGTATCAACTATTTCCAATAATTCTTCCATTTTCAATAGACAAACTGAAAAAAATAACAAGTAACAAAAATAAAAACAAGCTATAGACAATTACAATTTCGCAAATTTTGAGGCATTGCAACTGCCAGCATCTATACACTGAGAAAAATAAATAGTAGTATTAACCTTACATTTTTCGTAAAAGCAGCGGAGGGTATCATGACCGCTCCTGGGTTAAGGATATTCCATTCATATTGGCGAAGATATAAGAATTGCTTGAAATTTTGACATAATGGTTTTGAAGCGGTAACAGATGCCTGTATGAAATTTGAGATTGATTCACAACACCGTTTTGTGGTTATTAATTATCAAAGTTCTCAATTAACACGACCTCTTATGGGAAAAATAAAAATTTCTGTAAATACAGTTAAAAATATAAAAATTGGTTGAAATTTTGAAAATTTACTATTGAAGCAGATATAAAATGATGGCAAAAATTTCATGACGATTGACTAAATTTTTTGTTCATTAATTTGTTTAAACAATATAATATTGCTTCGCAAAATGAAATACAATATAATAATTTTCTATGGCTATCACATCAACTAATTAACGCATTGAAATATTAATTGAAAATTATTGGCGATAAATATAACGAATTATAGAAAGGGTCATAAACTTTTGTTTTGACTATACGTGTTGAACATCCTTAAATGGAACATGGCGTGGTGAGCGCCTGCCTTTCGATTTGGTAAACTTGACCATAGCATTTGTTCGGCTCGATCTACACAAGTCGGCTCAATGGAATATAGCATACGCAATTTTACCAAATTGCAGTTGCCCTTACTTTGGTTTTCAGTTACATTGTACACCTGGTCGCTAGTGAAGGTCATCTGATAATTAGTAGTGTGATCATGTGTTCTAACAATAAGATTCGAACATCCTTACAGGCATATTAATAAAAACAGATTTTTCCGTACACAAAACGAATTGAACTTATTTAATAAAACAGATAAAAAAAATCCATTTCATGTACATCAAATCTGAGTGGGCTGATAGTTTGATTGTTCCAAAATTTTTTTGAATCAAAGTGAATAATTGCTTCAATTGCATGGAATAAATGGTCAATTTTTATGGAAAAACGGTGAATTGATTCAATTTCGAAATACTGCTTCAGTTTTGAAACTCGTAGTAAGATTCCTAGGAATTAAGATTTGGTAGAAATGATCTGACTACGGTCCATACTACCGACTATTTTTCTCAGTGTTGATCCCTGCATGTAACCCCTAAAAGATAATGGTTCAAAAAGAGGAGAAAAAAAACAATACCGAAGAATCAATAAGTTCCCTAATTATAGACTCAGTATTCAGAAATCCTCCCTTTTTTTTTCAAATTCATCATTTTTCGATATACATTTTTTACACATTTAAAACACTAATCCACGATTGAATGTCGATTATGACTGAGACTATCCATCAGCTACCGCACTTACTCAAAATGAGATTTTGCGAAACATTATATTCCCGCACCTGCTGAGATCATTTTTTGTGATATATTTTTTTCTTCTGCGTTTCGATGGTTCATCATGGAACGGAAATACCAGCGGATGATTGGAGGACAGTCGAGAATATATTATACCCATCAAGCGTAATGTATTGAGTGACGGGGCCATTTTAAGTTTAAACTCAGATTACAATTTTATTTTTTTTTCTGGGCAAATAATCTGAAAGGTCCAGTGGAATTGAACTGGACAGGAAGTGCTCACAATATAATTTTTTACAATTTTTTTTTCGCCCATTTCTGTTCATCCCATTTTACTTTTTTTTTTCTCCAGGCCGTTTTGTTCGGAGTAATCTTTGGCGTCGATTCCTAATCCCTACATCCGGTATCTCGTCTTCCCTAGCGGTCCAGGGACCCCCGGGTCGATTTTCCGGCATTGTATGGTGGGCTATGACGATTTGGGGAGGATGGACTAGAACGGCACAACTAGTGACGTTATAAATGAGTCAATGTGGAGAAAACAAGAGGGGACAAGGAGAATATGATCCACCCGCTGTCAACTACTTTTTTTTGGGCCATCGTTAATTCCTTGTGGTAGTAATATGTCAGACTCGTTAGACAAGTTTGCCTTCAATATTCTAATTCTAATTTATTTTGTTTCAGGTCCGAGGAAAAGAAAATATACGAAAGATTTTTCCAACTGGAATTTCCCAAGTGCAAATGTCGCCAAATGCTGTCACGACTTCCGGTCTTTAAACGAAATAAATAATGTATATTCTTCTTTTTTTTACTCCCTGCAAGCGGCCGGGCGCAACTGTTCAACAGTTTTTAATTAATAATAAATTTTGCGATCATTTCCGCCGAATGGACAATTTTGCGCTTGGGACAGTCTTGTTTTACTAAGCGTCAGCATCCTAGGTTGGGCGTTGCTTGTACCCGTGGTGATACCAGTCTTTCGCCAAGGTTGCGAACCAAGACCACGGATACCAAACTTGGATCAGTATTGGCACAGGGCTGGCACCCAAGCCTAGCTATTGCCGGATTAGTACCAGCCTGAATCCACAAACACATTTTACGTTAAGGCTTACTTGCCAGCCTTGGTACAGCCTAGGACCAGGTCCGGCGTTCAAGGGTCGGTTATACCACGTAATTCTCGATCAAGCCTGGCGCTTGCCAATCCTTAACTTGGTCGCCAGACTTGTCTCAGTCTAAATATCAAGCTTCGCCCAGACTAAATTACCAGTCCAATTCCCATCCTTGGGCCTAGCTTGACCCAATCTTCCAAACAGGGTAGCGGTGGGTATTTTCCAATTATATAACGGCTATTCAAAAATGTGAACAAGTTCTTGAACCATTTCACTACACAAACAAATTCAACAATGCTAAAAGAATTCCACGAAGAAGTAATTATGAGAAAATCTTTCAGTCCCGGAGGTTTTTCTGTGTTGGTGATGAGGAGGAAAAATATTGGTGTCGCTCGAACGCAACGGGCGGCTAAAAGAGAAAAAGCACGTGCTTAGCACGTGCGGTCGATCTGTTTTTCGAAGAAAGTGACGAAGAGCACTGACGCCACAGATTGTTTTTTTCGGTTCGGGTTTAGCCTGGATCTGGTCATGTAAAAAGATCGTACCTTCCAGTGAATTGCAGGAGTAAGCCTTTTCTGTCCATTGCGAAGACAGGAGTCATCAAGAGAATTCATGAGGCTTCGGTTCATGAAGACAGATTTGGAAACATTTCCAATCATTCAAAATCACCAAATTTAGATGATATATTCATTGTATGTTTGACTTTGCAGTGCTATAAATAAAACTAGACTTGTGGATATGTGTTCAGATGTATTTAGATTTCAGAACTATACAAGTAATAATCTCAATACGCGTTGATATACGATTTGTTGAGCTGAGAATCAAGGGGTTCGCTGGGGAGAAGTCAGAAGATCATCTTAATGGATGAGCTGTGGTTGCTGATCCCGTTCGGCGCCAGAAAAAAAATTTGCTTGTGAGTTTGTCGCATAGTTACCCAAATTTTTGCTCAGTGGTTTCTCTGTATGGTTAGCCGAAACGGGTCCGTGGGCCCCATACACGGACAAATTTTGGTCATGAAAGGTTCCATTTCTTCCTCTTTGCCCGCCAAAAATTCGCTGTACGGCCTGCAGGCCTTTGACATTGAAGGCATGAGTTTTATAAAAAAAACAGGAAAACTAAAATTGTATATGTCCCTTTGAATTTGACTGCACTGCTGGTCGAGCCTCTTTGACGGCCCATCTCGCCCCCCCCCCCCCCCCCCAAACAAGCCGAGTGAAATGCTTCAGTGTGAGGGAGACGGAGGAGCTAAGAAATCCTGGGGTAAACCATAACAACACTGGGTCCCCCCACAATAGAGGCTCGGAATATGCGAGGGGGACACTAGATTTTCCACTCGCTGGGCAAACACAAGCAAACATGGGCGTCGGGGCGCCTTATTTCTTGTTTTCCATTTCTTTTTCTGCTGTCGTTAAAAATATTCCAGGCAGTACAAAGCGCGGTATTGTCAAGTTGGAGAACGAGGCGAGTTGAGACTTTTTCTGTTTAGTTATGAATAAGCGGAATGATCTGAATGTAGTATTGTATGGGTTTATAGTGCACTGACGGCTAGTTTAGCAGCGACATGTGTAAAGCTGATGATCTATTTCGAAGGAACGGGACTATTTCTGCGGGGGCACACAGTGATTCTGAGGATTGGTCGCAAAGTACATGATGACTCATGGAAATGGGTGTACTGAATTCAGTGCGGGGAAGAACCGAAGCAAGTCAACGTAATTCCGTTGTAAACCATGCTTCAATGGAAAATTTATTGAGTAAAAACCCAAATTGCACGGTTAACTGTTTCCGCGACCTGAAAACCTTCATACTAGGGCCGGTACTCCGGGCCGTAGCGGAGAGCAAGGGACAACTTAGCCCGCGGGGCTACAGGACCGCGTAGGGAGTGGTGGGGGGCAGCGAGCGCCCACCCGTTACAGCGGTCGTACTGCACAACTTGACAAGGAACGCAATGTGGCCGCGTAGCGGCCATCGGCAAGCCACTAGTGCTATAATAAAATTTTCGGCTTCGACCACGAATGGATTCAGAATCGAAATAAATCGATCATCGAAGAATACATCGATTATCGAAGAATAAATTGATTATCGAAGAATGAATCGATTATCGAATAATACATCGACTATCGAAGAATAAATCGATTATCGAAGAGTAAATCGATTATCGAAGAATAAATCGATTACCGAGGAACAAATCTCGATTATCGATCTCGCCATACAAATCGAACTCGAAATCAGACTTGTCAAGGCATGTAACTGCGCAGCGGCCACCAGTAAGACACTAGTTATAGTAAAGAGAAGCGGTCAGTTCGGCGACAAAAAAATTGCAATCGATGGGATCAAATAAAAAAAAATGAATTTAATAATCAATTAAATTCACCACAAAAAAAATCGTCCTTAATATACACTGGAATTTACGTATTTTAGGTAACACAGTCGAATGAAACTTTCCGCTGAATTTAAACTGCCGAGTTGCAAGAAAGGTATACAGCTTTATTGCATCCGGTCATGCTTTATAGCCCTCAATGTTTGGTCCATGAGGTAAGCAGTAATTATCATTATTCTCATCATTTCAATTCCCCCCCCCCCCCCCGCTATCACCCGTTTTTATGGAATACAGTTGAGAGGCTTTTGAAAGACTCGATTCGCCATCCAGGACAATTCTCGTGATTATAAAATAAAAATGGTTAGTGGTAATCCCGGGGAATTTAAGAGAAATAAAAGCGAGAAAGATGGATGAATCGTGGTACGATAATTGGTTAGCCGCTGGGAATTTGTGCGCGGCCCAGCGGCTATGGGCATACAGTGCAATACGTAATTGCTGATCCACCATATAATGAGACAGCCATCGTAAATTCTCACTGAATAAATTACTGGGTGTAAAATGTCGGTAGCATGATGTCTCATCATAACATTCACATTGGCACCAACTGATTGTTGATTATGACATAGAAAATCTTGGATTTTCAGTAAACTCATTTATGTTCAAAATTCAACTACCTCTGGATTTAGTGTCTACCTGCTTGTTCGGAAGGGACATCGTAAATTGGTTTATTACTTTTCCTAGCCTTGCCTGGCCCGCCCCGCTCTTGGCAAACGAGCCGGTGCCAGTCCTGTTTGGAACATTGGCTCAAGCTAGGCCTAAGGATGGGAATTGGACTGGTAATTTAGCCTGGGCCTAGCCTGATATTTAGACTGAGACAAGTCTGGCGAGCAAGTTAAGGATTGGCAAGTGCCAGGCCTGATCGAGACTTACGTGGTAGAACCGACCCTTGAGCTCCGGACCTGGTCCTAGGCTGTACCAAGGCTGGCAAGTAAGCCTTAACGTAAAATGTAATTGTGGATTCAGGCTGGTACTAATCCGGCAATAGCCAGGCTTGAGTCCCAGCCCTGTGCTGATACTGATCCAAGTTTGGTATCCATGGTCTTGCTTGGCAGCCTTGGCAAAAGACTGGTATCACCACTGGTACAAGCAAAGCCCAACCTAGGGTGCTGAGGCTTAGTAAAGCAAGACTGTCCCAAGCTTGCGCTGATTGTTGAAGCTTGACACTTCCCACCTAGGATGTACAGAGGGTTGAGACTCAGGGGGTGGACGCTATGTTGACAGTCAGGTATAGAGTATAATTGCCAATATTTCGATTTTAAGCTTTAGTTGTGGGTAAACCACTGTATCAATCGCACGCGCCTTCTGACTGAGTTGAATCAAGTATTTTAAACAAATAGTCAAATCGAAATATTAATATTGTCTTTCTACCCATTTTAACCCCATAATCCAAAAGAAGACATTGGGTTTGTAGACGAATTCCTTGGTAATGAGAGGATGAGACAGATAAGCCAGATGTAGAAAATATCGAAGAAAATTGAATGAAATTGAGGATAATGCCAGTGATTTATTCCACCCTTAGTGATGCCTGCTGTATTGAATGCAACGCACGTGTGTAAGAATAATTCGAAGTGAAAGATTCAAGTTTAAGACGTGAGAAACGATAGTCATCCATACAGCATCCAGCCCCCGTAGTGGAAGGTACAAACTACGACACACCTCCCCGCAGATTCATCCCGCGGTGTGACAAAAATCAGCGGGTGGCACTACTGGACAATGAGGTATGCGTGAAGGATCGCACATTAGTCCAGATTGTGAACACGCTCATCAAAGAGAGAAGGTATTGATGGGGAATGGAGACTGCCCCAGGGGAGTCAACCAACATTTTCGAGGCTTTCTGGATGATGTCATTGTCAGGCGCGTCTGGACGCGCGACAAAAGAGAAATTGCGAGGTAGTCATAACGAGGCTGTCTTTTTATAGCACCAGGGACTTCTTGTGGCGCTTGGTTACAATGGGCCAGGCCTCCAAGCTCCTCACAAAGATGTACCCGTGACAAAAATATTTAACAACAATCGCTAGTGTCCTGCGACACCTTTTGTCAGGGCTGATGGCTCGGAGAACGTGATGCCTTGGAGGATTTTATAAATGCGGAGGAGAATATTGCTGGAGTGTGGTCTTCATGGAATTGGGTTGATGTAGTTGTAAATAAGGGATGAAGGTAGACTTAACTGAGTCAGCTCGGCTTATCCCGGCAGGTTTTCCTAAATGTTGCAAAAGGCAAACAACGGAGCGAAATTTTTATTACGCCCTAGAAAAGACTACCATTATTTCCCAATGTCATTCAGATATTATGATAACAAGAAAGTGGCACATATTAACATTTTCATTAATCCAAATTCGTGCAAGTCGGAAAATTCTGGAGGAAGTGAAAGCTGCAGAAATCCGATGTCCTTGGAGATAATCTTCGAGAATTCTAAGAAATAATCATCTGGATGGTAAGTGAATAATATTTTCAATTTGAAACTTTTCGACCGACATTGACTCCCTCAAATATCATATTACACCTTGACTAGTTTCCAGAAGAAGAAAAAAATTAGACATCTCACTGTGAGCCATAACTGAACATCTGCTGGCTGTAGAAAATTAGGCGATTGACACGGAAAATGAAATAGGATAAAAACATTTTGAAATGTGTTCACGAGTGTAACCCCCGGTGTTCATGGTATATTTTGTTGACCAAAGTTTGCCCACTGCGGGTGAGCAAACTGTGCCCGTTGCTTCTATGTTGATGGTTCTATAGTTGTACACAGAGATGTAACGTATTATTTAGATGTTGTACAGCACTTTGGGTGGTCAAGCTGACCCTATCCATACCTATTGTTTGGCATAAATGGCGTTCAGCAATTGTGACGACTTCTTTTTTACAAATAAGGATTCTAGGATACCCAGGTGAGCCTAGCCTTGTGTGGCCCACGCCACTATTCGCAAACGAGCAGGTCCCAGTCCTGTTTGGAACATTGGGTCAAGCTAGGCCCTAGGATGGGAATTGGACTGGTAATTTAGCCTGGTCCCAGCTTGGTATTTAGACTGAGACAAGTCTGGCGACCAAGTTAAGGATTGGCAAGCGCCAGGCCTGATCGAGAATTACGTGGTATAACCGACCCTTGAACTCCGGACCTGGTCCTAGGCTGTACCAAGGCTGGCAAGTAAGCCTTAACGTAAAATGTGATTGTGGATTCAGGCTGGTACTAATCCGGCAATAGCCAGGCTTGGGTGCCAGCCCTGTGCCAATACTGATCCAAGTTTGGTATCCATGGTCTTGGTTGGCAGCCTTGGCAAACGACTGGTATCACCACTGGTACAAGCAAAGCCCAACCTGGGATGCTGAGGCTTAGTAAAAGAAGACTGTCCAAAGATTGGGCCGATTGTTGAAGCTTGACACTTCCCACCTGGGATAACAGTTCGTCGAGGTAATATGCTCATCAGCACATATGATACTTCGATTGATGATGATGCTACCCTAAGAATCCCGCCGAACATTCAGACTAAACGAAATTCCTCAAGCAAGTATTCTTCATCTTTCATTTTCAATTCATAAAACCTTGATAAAGATTATTATTAAAACATCAGCCATCTCAGGGGGCTTAAAGAATTACCATATGAGAAGTTACTTGTGAATAAAGCCTTCGTCACTATCACTTGATCTGAATGATCTTATAGAGGCGATATCTTGGTAGATCGGCCAATGATCTTGGCCCCTCAAGCCCATCCGGGCATTATCTCGCACCCGTAATTTCGAATGAGCCGCAAACGTGTCGGCTCTTGACACCCCCGTTCAAAATGAAAGGCCTGAGTGCTCCTTTCCTGATGCTCCGAGAGGAAAAAAAAAATAATAAAGAGAGAAGCCAGACGACGGCGGCATTTGATGACCTTTGATGTCTCCTCTTTGAGTGGTGACCGGCCCCTGTATCCCAAACCCGATAATGCACCCAATCTGGGGTGGCGTGCGTCAGTAAAAATAATGCACAAGGCGTTAAACAAGAGTTAAAATGATCCACCGAAGTGAGAAAAGAGGCGCGACAACTTCTGGGTTCTGGCTTTTTCAGGATTACAGGCTCTTTGAGGTACACGCTTAAGAGTGTATTTGGTGTTGATGATCACACTTTTCAGCTTTGTTCGGGAGAGAAAAAAAAGGTGGAGGCGTGTTAAAGGAAGATACTCGATGGGCGAATGGATAAATGGCGGGGCATGGGCTGCGGATGAGACCCAATTACCCACTTGGTTGACGAGTGTTCGTAATGTGGCGCGAAGGAGAAGGCGGAAATTGAGTGGTTTGCATTGAAGGTAATATACATGTTGAATGTATATAATACGTGTATGACACACATTCAATGTAGCATATTATATTAATTATATATTTTCGGTTTTTATTACGCAGGACACATGGATTTCTTTAAAGTTATGGTATATTTACAAGGTATGTAATCGTTTCATGGAATAACGTATGATCACGAGACCAGTTGTTTTTTAATTTCATTTATCTTTCATTTTCGTTTTGCCCCAGGAAATTTCTCGCTCCAGATCTCTGTGTCAAAATTTCGAAATTGTTGTAAACAAAATCCCTGTCTAGAGGTGTGTGTGTGTGTGTTTGTTTCTCCCCGTCGCGCTCGTGTGTACCCCCCACCGCAGCTGCTGTTGGAGCACTTCTTTAGTAGGGCCTAGTGGACACCCATCCAAGCGGCTGGGAGTGACTTTCGCGATTTATGCCATGGTATTTCTAAGCACAGGGTAAACCTGCAGGAACCCCTGCTTCGAGCTGTCTGACCTCCTGCGTCGGGTCAGGTTCCCACCACATCTTGCGGTCTCATTTTATGGGTACCACTGATAACACACATGGAATGTTGCTGCTATCGGTCGGAATTTGTGAGAAAATAGTTTATCACGTGAAACATTCTCTCGAGTGGGAGGGTAGGTGGGTGGGTGGGAGGGTATGTGGGTGGGTGGGTGGGAGGGTATGTGGGTGAGTGGGTCGGTGGGGGGGTGGGTGGGTGGATGGATGGGTGGGTGGGAGGGTAGGTCGGTGGGTGGGTGGTAGGGTAGGTGGGTGGGAGGGTGAGTAGGTGGGTAGGTGGGTGAGAGGGGGGGTCGGTGGGAGGGTGTCCGGTCGGTCTAAACCAAATTATTTGGAAGGCAACTTTCACAGTAATAATACTTCCAACCTATAATAACTGCTTCATGATGGGTGCTGGCCACAAAAGTCATAAAGCACAAAATGTATTATTTTACGAGAGGAAGAATTTCTTTTCTCCTCTTTTTTCTATCTCTAACTGTCGTCAAGAACCGTCATGAGCAATTAAAGTTGTCAATAAAAATATCAATAGTTGGTATTGTTAATTCCTCTTTCTTTCAAACCACCTACCCGCACACACACAAATACAAACACACACACACACACACACATGTTTCATAAAATGTATGGCATAAAAAGTGCAGAAACGCACACATCTCCTGAAAATTTAACTCGTCCATTCTCGAGGATCATTATAATAAGTTTTTCGATCAAGCAATTGAAAAGGGCTAAAAGCAATAAAACAGAAGTCCCACGAATAAAACAGATGACCCATATCTCATTTCAGCTGGACTTGAACTAATCGACAATGGTGACATTTATGAAGATCAATTTAATCAGCTCTACTCGATTAAAAATAATTGAAAGCAGCCAACACACACTAACCATTTATCCAATTTATTCCAAAATTAATAAATCCGAAAATTTCATTACCGAAGCCAACTGACTCTAGGTCAATAACAATCTTTTCCTCATCCTAAAATCCCCTAATTATAACTTCTCCCATCTCTCCACCGGAAAATCCAATTGGGAAAAGAATTAAAGACACACAATCAACAATCATTTCCCATTTCACTACTCACAATTCAACTTGTTAATTAACGAACTAAAACTCTGAAATAACCTGTTGTACCGATACTTTCGGCGCTGATCAAACGCTATTCCCAGGCTACCGATGTGGATACGCCTCATATCCGTAACCATTAAATTAGTGGTGGCTAGCGTTACCTCAGGATCACCCCAATTTTTTTTTTTTTTTTTTTTTTTTTTTCGGTCATTATAACACGTGAAAGAGAAAAGTCCCAGTATTTAGAAAAATGAGAGACGTAACAGGGCGATAAAGGTTTCGTAAATTGGAACCCGAGGGATTTCTATGGGGGGTGGGTGGGGGGGGGGGAGGGGGAGACCCATGGGTTTTTGTGGGCGGAGTTGGTGCCTCTGGTTTGCCTCGAACAAGAAATAAAACGAGGAAGAAAATGCCAGGGTGAGGTGGCAAAAGAGAAGAAAAATATAGTCAGGGGGGGGGGGGGGAAGGGAGATGAGAGACATAGCCGGGCATATTCTACAGTTAAATAGAAACGAAGCTAACTAGTGGTAGTTTGGAGCAATGGGAGGAGGAGCACTGGCAGGTGCAAACGCTCGTTCTCTTTTTTTCGTGTGGAGTGAGCGAGAGATAGAGGGAGGGAGAGGGGAAATCAAAGAGGCTGGGATTAATCATAATTTACTTGGGCGTCCATCGAAATTGGTCGGGGTACAGATCAACGCAAGAGAAGGTTAACGGGATTTTTATTTTGATTTCTTTTTATTTTATTTTATTTTTTGATTTTTTTTTTATTGAAGGGAGGACAGGGGTGAGGGCTTGGGAGGACTCCCATGGAGAAAAATGAATAATCATCGAGGGGAAAGGATGGAAATTTATGAGTGGCGTGGAATTTTTTGGGTGATTTTAGGAGATGAAAGTGTAGGGAAATGTGGAAGGAATATCATGAATATGAGGGAGGGGGAGGTGGGGGGGGGGGCTTGATAGTTCGTATAGTTGGATAGAATTTTATGGAATTAGGTAGAGATCGAAATCGATGGGGTTTTGGTGAGATACCGACAGCAAAGGCTTAACGAAATAGCAGCGAGGTGATTCCTATCGGACATGACTGTTCGACATGTCTGACAGAATTCCGCGGGATTTGTATTTCGGGAAATTCAAGGAGGAGCATTTTTTGTTGTGTGCCGTAAATTACGATTCGTCATACGTAAATGACGATTGGTGAATCGTAAATGACCTTTTTGGAAAAATCGTAATTTACATATAAGGCATCGTAAATTACGTTTTTTATACGGAAATTACGTAGAAAAAATTGTAATTTACGTATTAGGAATCGTAACTTACGATTAATTCACGTAAAACTAATCGTAAATTACGATTTTTTACACCTAAATTACGAATAAAAAATCGTAATTTACGCGTAAATTACAAATGGTTAATCGTAAATGGCGTTTTAGAACATCATAATTTACGTATGACCAATCGTAAATTACGTATAATTAATCGTAAATTACGCATAAGAAATCGTAATTTGCGCGTAAATTCCAAATGGTCAATCGTAAATGGCGTTTCAGAACATCATAAATAGCATTATAGCGCATCGTAATTTACGTATACAAAATCGTAATTTACGTATAAGGAATCGTAATTTACGATTACTTTACTTATCACCAATCGTAAACGACGATCCCTCATACGTAATTTACGTACAAGAAATCGTAATTTACGCGTACAACTATTTGTAAATTACGACTGCTTATGCGTAACTGGGGAGGGGATCAATCACTGGCGCTGGCCACCATAGCATCGGGGTTTCATCAATGGATGGGTGTCCGTAGGACTCCCTTACCAAGGAATGCGTAACAGCAGCTACCGTGGAGAGTACAAAACCGAGGAACGGAGCAACAATCTACGCCATTATTATTTATTAAAATGTAAATTACCTTTATGGTTCCCCATGCTTATTCGTTCAGCATTTCAGCCGCGTTGCACTATTTGCACGGAAAATTTAATTATTTTTTTTTTCGGAGCTGAATTGAACTCTCGAATCATTCAGACAAGAAAATAGAAGCTTTAGGTGTGTTAAACGCTGTGTAAGTCCCATTGAGACACTTTAAATCCTAATCCACCGTAGCTTGCGCGTTCATGGGTCAAATAATCTCGCGCATACAGTTGTAACCTCTCGTATATAAAGACGAGTGCAACGATGCGTGTGACTTTGGATCCTCTAAAATCGGAGACGTTCTTTTTTTTTCCTACTTTTTATTTCTCGGTTATAGAGTCCTCTGTTCACCTGCGCTTTATCCTGAATTTCTGAAGGAGATTATCTTGAAGAAAATTGGTAAACGCATAACACACGCTTCCGTGGCGTTGAGATTGTGATTGAGGTCTTGTGTTTGGAAAATATAAGTTTTCTGGTTGAGGAGAGATATTTAACGAACAGATTTTTTTTTTTCTGTTCGGGAAATTCCCCGGGGGAAGTAGCGCAGGAAAAAAACATCGGTGATTTTGCACAATGCGGGGAGTAAAAAGGAAACAGGCATTTTTGGGTTATGGAGAAATATTGTGGGTAGAGTCTGCTGTTAAACCAGTTGCAGAGTCCCTAGCCTTGCCTGGCCCGTCCCGGACTCGGCAAACGAGCTGGTGCCAGTCCTGTTTGGAACATTGGGTCAAGCCAGGCCCAAGGATGGGAATTGGACTGGTAATTTAGCCTGGGCCTAGCTTGATATTTAGACTGAGACAAGTCTGGCGACCGAGTTAAGGATTGGCAAGCGCCAGGCCTGATCGAGAATTCCGTGGTATAACCGAGCCTTGAACTCCGGACCTGGTCCTAGGCTGTACCAAGGCTGGCAAGTAAGCCTTAACGTAAAATGTGATTGTGGATTCAGGCTGGTACTAATCCGGCAATAGCCAGGCTTGGGTGCCAGCCCTGTGCCAATACTGATCCAAGTTTGGTATCCGTGGTCTTGGTTGGCAGCCTTGGCACAAGACTGGTATCACCACTGGTACAAGCAAAGCCCAACCTAGGATGCTGAGGCTTAGTAAAACAAGACTGTCCCAAGCTTGGGCCGGTTGTTGAAGCTTGTCACTTCTCACCTGGTTCCCTAAAATCAGCGAATTCAATTAATCAGAATTTTTACTCTACTTCTCCGGACGTATTGTTTCAATCCCCAGAGCATGAATATTGTTGAAATAATTAAAATAAATAAGAGAATCATCTTTTCTAATTTCAACAAATTTCATTCGATGAATTTCTATCTCTGATCTGATGTTTTCATGATCCCTCAAATGATTGCATCACTCGCTAACACGTGACAAAATCACAAAAGCCCAAAAATTCTCAAATCGGCGTTTAATTCGTCCACTTAACTAAGGCTCCCACCAAAAAAAATCTCGTTAGTTCTAGATCGAAATAATTTCCACGGCCTCTAGTGCATAATTTCTACGCTATACCCACAAGTATCCAAGCACACGTGCATCTAAACTCGACTTTTTATTCACGGGAATTTCACTGCTCATTGTTGGGCCGATTAGTTCCAGGAGCGTGCAACATTTTCCCCATTGAATATAATTTTTGGAAATAAATACAAATGCAACAAGACGATAGGTCAAGGTGTTCTCCAATGAATTCAATTTTATAGCAATGGAAATGCCGATTTTTTTTCCAGTGGGTGACGGCGCGTCACGCCAATTTTATACGTAGGGATAGAGTGTGAAAAGAGAATGGAAAAGAGGAGAGTAAAAACTTTTTTTTTCCAGGGTGAATAAGACCACCCGGTTACGGTGAATTAGAGTTTATAAAGTTTTTGAAAAGGGGGGAACTTGGTCCCTTTTTATTATTCCCTTTGAGGACACACACCGATACGCCGATTTTCTGACTTCTCGCCCCGCTCTGCCCCCACCACTTACAACACTAGTTTTACCATTTTTACATTCTCAATACGTTTTCAGGAAAGAAAATTGGGAGGCGGCGTACCTTTGACTCATTTTTCAACAAAAATTTTCTGAAGCTCTTTTCAATGACACAGCCTCTCGTAATTTGCGTGACGACAGGTCACTCCTGTGCGGCGGTTTGTCCCTACAAACGGCCTCACCTCATTGTCGCCGCAGTTGAGATTTATAATGAACGATAGAACATTTTTTTTGGCGGCGTTATTGCAGTATTTAGAAAAAAAAATTTGAACGATAGGCAGTCAATTGGTGACGAGGAGCGAAGAGAATTTTTGTAGGGTGTTTGGATGTGTAGATAATGAGCGGAAATTCGATGCGTTGATTACATGGTGAACATCATATTATGAGAATGTTTCAATTTAGAGAAGTTAAAAAAATCGTGAATGAATACCCAATTTTCAAAGTGGAATTTCTTATGGCACTAACACAAAAATCGATGCAGCGTTTTTGAGGGAAGGGGTGCAATGCGAGTGGTGGTGGGGGCGTTACGAAAATTCCGACACGCTACATGGCATTGTAACAGAGTGGGGAGAAGAACGTGAACCGAGTGTATTGCTAATGTCAATTATGGGTAAAACCAATGCAGAACGTTGCAGAGAATATCGTGATCGTTACGGCATTAGCCACTGAATTTGTCTTATTGATTCTATGACTGATCTTCGTGGTTTTGACCCTGTTAAGGATATTCAACACGTATAGTCAAAACAAAAGTTTATGACCCTTTCTATAATTCGTTATAGTCATCGCTAATAAGTTTTAATTAACATTAGTTGAAGTGATAGCCATATAAAATTATTATATTGTATTTGATTTTGCGAATCAATATTATATGGTTTAAACAAATTAATGAAAAAAAAATTTAGTCAATCGTCATGAAATTTTTACCATCGTTTCATATCTGCTTCAATAGTAAATTTTCAAAATTTCAACAACTTTTATATTTTGAACTGTATTTACAGAAATTTTTATTTTTTCCATAAGAGGCCGTGTTAATTGAGAACTTTGATAATTAATAACTACAAAACGGTGTTGTGAATCAATTTCAAATTTCATACGGGCATCTGTTACCGTTTCAAAAACATTATGTCAAAATTTCAAGCAATTCTTATATCTTCACCAATATAGGTGGAATATCCTCAATCGAATGAATAACTATCTTCTTGAATGATTCTTATAACTGTTATAATCTTCATTTAATCTAAGTTGTATATTTTTGTAATGACTTTTCTTAATAGTCCTTAGGGCGTCTGAGTGCCCCAGGACTTTGTAATGATTTCTAATCGTTTGAAAATTCCCGCCTGAAATTTTCCCAAATTCGCAAATTTAATCAATTGGCACTGCCGCGCTCATATCAACCTCGAGGGTTCCTGCGCCATCGACATCGGCTATCGCTCTCTTGCCTCCCAGATCTCACAGTCAACGGTCAGTGGTTTCAATTTACATTTGATAGAATTAAGGTTAGGTACAGCACATTTTTGATAATTGATATACAAGTTAATAAACGAGATACTTATACTGGTTTATAATGGAAACGTTAGGTGTATAGATTATTTAACGAGTTATTTGTTTTAACGATCACCAATTTCTAATTTCATAATTGACCATCGAAATTATTAGAATTATCTATTTATATTCCTGGAACAGAAGGACAGGTAACTATTGAGATTCTTTATGTATATTGTCTGTGATTTTTATCTCTAAATTCTTGCATATATAAAACAAGGTAGATAGAATCATAACAACTTCAATAAATCGCTTTTGTTATTATTATCGTTTATGTGAAAAGAATGCTTTAAAACCAAAGAAAAGAAAAACAGTAGGGAAAAGTGCGGCCGAACGTATGAGGGATCATCGGGCAAAAGCAATCAATGTCAACGTTGAGGATCATAAGCTCTCACATGTGAATCCACCGAGCAATCATCAAAATATTGAAACTGTACCAGAGCATGTCATTTCGAATTTTGTCGGAACAGTTACCAGCGTACGTGAACTAAAACTTAATCATGATTGTAATTCATTAATTCAGTCGATAAGCAGTTGAGGATAGAAAGGTAATGAGTATATTTTAGTTATTCACTGAATTGATTGATCGAAACAGCAAAAAAGTGAATTTCGCAGTTAATGAAATGAATCACTAGCAAGTTTCACTTCTGTCGCGGGAATATGCTTCAGATTGTTGTCATTAGTATCAAGTTCAGCGTGATTGCTACAGTGGGTTATCCTAATGAGTCCTTCACCACAATTATCTTCAATTCTCCAAAATTATTCATTTCCTCTCTGATCCCGAGAATTATCCCACTAATATCAATTTTTTTTTTGATCCTCATTTGTGAATGATGATGCTGCCATTTTCAAACAGAAGCACTTTCGCTGCAATCATGCATTCTTACATATATCCTTTTTTTGCCTCCCATTACTTTCATTTGTGGAGAAAAGAGGGATAATGTCCTGATTTGGGTGGGCTCATTTCACGGTACGATGAGTCGTCCGCTCTTCCTCGAGGTTCACTCAAACTTTCGGGCAAGAACAGACTAATCCCGAATGCCTCTGTTCCGCCTGCCACCCACATTGGCTATAACCATTCCAGAGGAAGAATCCACCAATTTCCGGTTTTGCGATTTTTCGTTCGTTGAACCCCTAATGATCCCGGTCTTCAGCATTGTCCTGTCATCCTCATTAGGTGAAAATCTCTCATCATCAAATCGTAAATTTTTCATTGACCAATGTCAAAATTGCTTTATAAAAATTAAAGATGCTTTGGCAAAATTTAAAAAAAATCTTGTGGCATCTTGAGCACTTACAAAGTTTCAATAATACTGATCAACATTTTAGTTAGAAAGAAAAAAAAATGCTTGTTTCTTCGACTAAAGGAGTTAAGGTACGATAATGTGTATATATATATATATACATATGAGATTAAGCAAGGGAAAAGTGGGAGGAAAGCAGCGGAAGTCATTGTAACCCTGAGAGGATCAATAAATATATATCCATTTTAGTTTTAATATCTAAAATGTTTATCTTTAATTCTTGGAAATTTTATTTTTAATTTTGGAAATAAATGGGACCTTGAAAATTTTTTTAAAAATGTTGAATATCAAAAATTTCTCGAAACCGATTTTATTTCGTCGAAGCTCGACACATTTGCTAAATCTGTGTTTAAAATTTTGTTCACATTATAAATTTTAAGAGGTGATTCATAAGAATATTTTTTCACATAATTATTAACGATTTACGTATATACAGTGAGAAAACCGGAATGGAGAGTTATAGTTTCTTTTTTTCCCTCTTTTTTTTTCTTCATTTTAGAGCTTGAGGGTTTGTTGGGCGCTGATGGGGCACTTGTTCTGTTCTGTTACGGTGGTGCACGTGTTCTAATGGAGGTCTTCCCCCTTCCCCCCGTCCGCTCGCCCCCCTGAAGAGGAGGCGATCAACGGTACAAAAAGAAGAGATAAAAGAGGCACAGAAGACAATCAATCTCCGGGACTAGGTGGAGGATCTATCTGATTTTTACGCGGAATTACCACTCGATATTTCTTCTTTCGCGGCAGGAAGTCTCACTGTGTGCAAATTGAAAGTTAGGCGAGTTATCCTCACATGCTGATTCCCCTAGTCCTGACCATTACATAAACAAGAAAAATAAATCGTGTCACGATTTTCGAGATACTTCGACTCTAACGATGTTCATTTACGTGTATGCGCTTTCTTGAATAGGATACGTGAATGGTTTTTTCTGTAGTATTGACACATAAAAATTACCTCTTTTTAGATATAGAATTTTTCCACCGCCGTTATCGCCGGTGTATTACATTACAAGTGTGAAAATGGGGGGGGGGGGGGAATATTGATACGAGTGGGGTAATATTTTTAGAAACAGGGGCATTTGAGCAATAGATGAGGCGGAGTCAAGAGGGACACAAGTCGGGCCTGCGAGGATGTGACCTACGATTGATCCTAAGTAGTCTATTATGCTGGGGGGGAGTTTTGCGATGACATTTTTCAGGAGGGGAGTTACATATTATCACGTTAAAATGTCATCGCTTCCCTTATGTGTCCTACTAGTTTAAAATTTCTCAATTTCTTACATCTGATCTTTTGAGAACCCTAAAATACCGTCCAATAAATTCAAACTTAATGTGTGTGCGTGTGTGTGTCTGTGTGTAGGTGTGTGTGTGTGTGGGTGCGTATGTGTGTGTGTGAGTGGGTGGGTAAGTGGCTGTGTGGGTGGGTGAGTGTGTGTGTGTGGGGGGGTTGGGTAGGAGTGTATGTGGGTAAGTGGGTATGTGGGTAAGTGGGTATGTGGGTAAGTGGGTATGTGGGTAAGTGGGTTGGGTGGGTGTGTATGTGGGTAAGTGGGTGTGCGTGTGTGTGTGTGTGGGTGGGTATGGGTGAGTGGGTGGGTAGGTATGGATGAGTGGGTGGGTGTGGGTGAGTGGGAGGGTGGATGCAGGTGTGTGTGTATGTGTGTTACAAATCGACAGACAACCAAGTCCCAATAGTACAACCCCTAAAATTTTTCTGTATCCCCCATTTTAATACTTTTTGAATTCTCAAACCTTATCTTATCAATTCGCTGAAATGATCATACACATAGATAAGTTTCAATTTTCTCCCCCTGCAATATGATCTTCATACCATAAACCCCACAATGATCCATCTTGACATTAATTTAATTTAATGCGTTGTAGAAGTAGTGGAAATAGGTAAAAAAATGTATCCCAAGTTTTCAATAAATCCAAAAAGAAAAAAAATATAACAGATACATCCTTGAAAACCCGTAGTTATCGTAGACAGTAATCTCGGATCTTCTCATACCCATCTCGACCACGGAGTGCTCTCTGACTCACCCTTGCACGTGTTCAATTTGAGCCCCTGTCCAGAGTATAGAAAAAAAATCGCCTCAAAAAGGTCTTCCTGACTGTCCGTTTTCTCGGGCGAGGGGGGGAGGGGGTGCTCTTTGGCTCACCGCTCCGCCCACAAGAGCCCCAAGAAAAGAATCGTAAAGCAAGAAAACTGGCAACCATCAGAGAAATATCTTGTGGGCCCCTTTAAAAATGAGTTTCCTGGCATTTTTAATGCTCACGGCAGTTTTTATTGTCACTTGTACTCATGAATGTCCATTGAATCCTGGAAATTGAAGGTAGAACGATAGTTGATGTATGTTCTTGGGCCCTGACTCATACACACTAGCAATGCACAGTCCGAGAAAGTCGATAAATTATTAGGTGGAGGAGAGGGTGGGTGGGGCAATATTTAACGATGGGGCTGCTACCGGGCGTTCTGTGGGCAAGACATGAAATTTTTTGAAAATGAGAGATGATGAGAGGGCAGAATTTTTCTAGCTATTCCTCAAGAGTTCTTTTCAATTATTTGAAATTTAGAAAATTATGGTTTACAATTAGGCAGTGACTTCAGCATATTTGCGGATAATTATGTTATCAGTGTACAGGGGGATGATTTTTTCATTAAGATATGTCATCAGACAGTCATCAATATTTGATGGTCATTTACCTTGCCTGGCCCGTCCCAGCCTTGGCAAACGAGCCGGTGCCAGTCCAGCTTGGAACATTGGGTCAAGCTAGGCCCAAGGATGGGAATTGGACTGGCAATTTAGCCTGGGCCAAGCTTGATATTTGGACTGAGACAAGTCTGGCGACCAAGTTAAGGATTGGCAAGCGCCAGGCCTGATCGAGAATTACGTGGTATAACCGACCCTTGAACTCCGGACCTGGTCCTAGGCTGTACCAAGGCTGGCAAGTAAGCCTTAACGTAAAATGTGATTGTGGATTCAGGCTGGTACTAATCCGGCAATAGCCAGGCTTGGGTGCCAGCCCTGTGCCAATACTGATCCAAGTTTGGTATCCGTGATCTTGGTTGGCAACCTTGGCACAAGACTGGTATCACCACTGGTACAAGCAAAGCCCAACCTAGAATGCTGAGGCTTAGTAAAACAAGACTGTCCCAAGCTTGGACTGATTGTTGAAGCTTAGCACTTCTCACCTAGGATGGGAAAGAATTGGTACTTCAATGAATTCTTACTCAATCTCTCCATAAAGTCACCATGAAATGATCTATAAACTAACCCATCATCTATTTCTCCTCGACATTGAAAGTCAAACAAGCATGTTTACGCTGACTAAAATTCGAATTTCAAACACTTGAAATGATGAAATGATTTCCACAGCATTAACCATATTTCACCAGCAATAGGCTCGCCTTGATAACCCTCGATCATCCCAATATCAAATACCCACTGCACTCGTCTGCACCACCAAGCACAAACTCCCTCAAGATCTCTGCAAGTTTGTTCAAAAACTTTTTTCCGACACAAATCTAAAAAATGCGTAAATAAAGGGAGGGAGATAAATGGATTGAAAGAGGAGGAGAAAATAAGCATGTCCTGTCCTCTACCCATGAAAATTCCATCATTCTCCTAAATAAACACACGTGAATCTTTTGGGCCCGAGCGTTTGCTTTCTTGGTTGTGCACCTAAATAAATATCAGCCCCCGAAGGATCGATCTGAAATTCGTTCTCCAAGGCAAGATGAAAGAGAGCAGTAAGAAAAAAAAATGGGGTTGAATGCATGAAAACTCTCGGTACTGGGCACGATTCCATTCTTAAAGGATTATCGTTATAAATTATATACTTTTTTCTCCTCTGCCAAAAGGAGCAGTATCCACCGTTTTTTTTTTTTTTAATGCTTTAGAAGGAACGTGTATCGCTGACCGGTAGCAGCTTAGAGATTTCTATCTACGGATTAGTCGGACCGTGTCATCGGGGTATCCTGTCTATTCGGCTTTCCCCAGTTTCGGTCCAGACACTCTTTTCATTAGGTTCAAGATAGAAAAAAAACGCGTTGCTTTTTAGTCCTCAATTTTTTTTTTCTCTGCGGGTACATTAGAGATCGAAACTCAAGGGCTTTCATGAGAAATTCGATCCATTTTTTTTGGCGCATTCTAGGGATGACCCGTTAAAGGGCCCACTTCCGGGCAGATTTTTTATTCAATGTTTTTTTCATAAAAAATGGAGATGAAGAACAGCATTGTTAGAGTGGAGCAGAAAAAAGTTGGAGATCAATTTTTTTTTTTGAGAAACCTTTTCTCAGATCAGGCGTTTTTTATTTGAGCACGAGACCAATTTGGTATTCCCGAATTGGTATTTCAGGACAGCATACTATTTTTATTCTTCTCCAATATACCGCCCATAAGCGCGCAAATGTTGTGATGAGCAAACTCACCAGTGATATCAATAATTGAAATTGCAACCAGGTATATTCTACTTGGACTCGCGATATCTTCTAAACTATACGAAGTAGCAAAAAATGTCATAAGATATGGAATGTGTATTAGTGTATAAGGAACAACTTTGGTTGTATACATTTTTCTCGTATTTTGAACGCTTTCGGCGCTAGAGTCGAATATAATTGTCGTAATACGCCTGAACCCTCTGCAAGTGATCATTTGTTGATCAAACGTTAGCGAGATATCGCGGCTAAAAAACGAATGAGCAAGTTGAAGCAGTGTTCAATTACACCTTTTCTTAAACCTTATCAGTGACTATCTAAACTTTCTATTCACCATTATTTTTATACCAACTATTAAAATATGACAATGCATTTCTATTTTTATATATTCATCTGATGAAATTTCAGTTCGCCATCCAAAGTACGTGGGAGATGATTGAAATTTTATAATTCCCTATTCCCTCCGATTATCCGAGTTTTCGCTTATCCGGGGAACCCCTTCCCCACATTACCTCGGATAATAGAGATTACTGCATCACTGAAAGGAGATACATGTATCTAAATGTCTCTATATTTTATAGTGAGACTAAAATTTATTTTTCCGATTTTTCTTCGAGGTCTTTTGGAACCCTGAAATTCGAAAAATGCCAGCCCTGAGACCTGGCGTCTCCAGCGTCAACAAGTTGGCGGACTACGGAACTGCCGAAGGAAAGTAAAATTTTCACGAATTCGTCACCGCCCCAATGTTTCCATCCTAAATTCATTCCTTTCAGCATCAATTATTAAAGGACATCCTTTCCATCGACTTCCTGCCGGCAGATCCGGCCTACGTGCGTTAGCATCAAAATGAGGCGTTATAGGACATCTTCGGTGACAATTCGTTCCAGCCTCCCGCACGATATCATCCCACTTCTTTTTTCCCTACATAATCCCAGCACAAAAAAACACCCAGACACTTTCGCAATGGTTTACCTACCATTCCCTCGTAACAAACACCGTATACAGTGCAACTACCTGCGTGCACCAAATCGACTCGTGCAAGTTCAGACTCGTTCTGAGTCTTTCATAAAAGATGAACACTTGGACTTCTAAGAGGAGAATAAAAACTCTCTCACGCAATACCTTTTTTTCTCCATGCTCTGTTGCAGGTTCGTGCCTGCATCATCCAGGTGGACTTTTCAATAAGGCAAGAGGACGATAACATGCAGTTGACATAATACCACCAAGGTCAGAAGTAAAAAATTGAGGAAATTGATTCAACTGAGTGGAAGAAACTTGTTTGCGCCTGATCTGGAGTTTTCCACCACGTGCGCAGATTTTGAATAATCACTGTTGATCACATCCTATCGGCAGGACGAAAATACTAATTGAATAAGGGGGGGGGGAGGGTAAGCAATTTAGTATTCTCCACCATCAGTGATTTTTCCAAATTCTCCCAAAGGCTCAAGCAACTCGTGCACGAGTGATTCGACGAAAAAATTGGGGACATCAAATATTTTTAGTGGGGGAATTACATCCAGAAAAAATGTTGATTTTTTTCTGCAGGCTGACTTGGTCTTGAGAAAAATTCAAAATCCTCATTTTTTCATTTGTTTATTTTCTTTTTTTGTATTTTATTTTTTTCGTTTGTTTTGTTTTGTGTTTTTTTTTGTTTTGTGTTTTCTGTTCTTTTGATTTTTGTTTTTGTTTTTGTTTTTGTTTTTTGTTTTTTGTTTTTTGTTTTTTGTTTTTTGTTTTTTGTTTTTTGTTTTTTGTTTTTTGTTTTTTGTTTTTTGTTTTTTGTTTTTTGTTTTTTGTTTTTTGTTTTTTGTTTTTTGTTTTTTGTTTTTTGTTTTTTGTTTTTTGTTTTTTGTTTTTTGTTTTTTGTTTTTTGTTTTTTGTTTTTTGTTTTTTGTTTTTTGTTTTTTGTTAAAACAAAAATTGAAATCTCTTCCCAGAGCAAAATGTAACCTGTCCCAAATGTGTGTCGGCGGAAAAATAAGAATAAACTTGGAATTTTTTGAAACTGTAAAAAAAAAACAAATAAATATCCAAACATTTTGTAAATTTTGAAAACTTATACATTTTTGCAAATCTTCAAAATCTGAAAATTTGTAAAATCCGAACTTTTGGAACAAACGTTTCGGAAATTTGAAAATTGCGCAATTCTTCAAATTTCTTCAAATTTAAAATTGCTTGAAATTGCTGGAAAAAGAAATGAAGTACGGTTATCCCAAATCCTTGCTCCCTTGACCTACAATTCAACCCTTTACCTGCTGACAATATCCACAACTCCCTAAAACCACTCGTCTGGTGGTCTACGAACGGGTTAACGGAAATGTACAATACAACACTGAGGCAAGGGTTACCCCAGCAGGGGATTCACCTGTGAAAGGGTTGAACCCAGGATACAAAAGATTCCACAAATATGACTTCGCAGCAAGTGTAGGAATCTCAGTAATTTTTTTAAACACTCCTTAACATAACAAAAAAAGTGAAAAAAAAATACAAGAGCGATAGAAAATTCCGGAAAAAGGGGAAAAGAGTCGGTTAAAAGAGTGTCCTGAAATTTCCAAGAAATAAAATTGAACATCTGCAGAAAAAAATTCGGAAAAATCGAAAGGGGCAGCTGCAGATATTCACTTTCATCATTGAATACTTGAGAAAAAAAAAATCTAAACAAGTTCACGTCATGTAGAACGTTGCTCAGGTGGTCAAAAAGGAGGGGAAAAAAATTGGAGAATTTCAACCCCACGTGTGAGAGGGTGTATGAAAATAATAATAATAATAATAATGCCAACAAAGACCACCACCATTATGATTGCATCGAATAGAATCCGTTCACCAAAAATGTCGAATGTCCCATTGTGCCCCCGGGGTTGACCCTTTTTACCTGTATTACCCCTTGGATGAAGAGGTGAAGGTAGTTATGGTATTAGATGAGGTCGAGGGCTCCCATTCACATCATTCAAAAAAAAAAAAATAAAATCTGAGATATGCATCTTTGGGTATTTCAATAGGGACAAAATAACAAAATTCCACCGGAGATTTTCGTGATTTTGAATAATATTGCATCCCTTCATTTTTGGTTTTCAAGCGCCTCAAAGGGATATGGAAAAAAGGGTCCAGCGAAAGGGGGGAATGGGCTTCCCTTTCATGTGGGATCATCTCGGACTGGTTCACGTTTATGGGGACAAAGAAATTAAGATGGACATGCGTTGAAAAAAAAATATATATTTCCAGATTGAGAAAAAACGCGTATGCATGAAGAAAGAATAAAGTTGGGAGAGATGAGAGTAAAAATTACAATTTAGTTATTATTTTTCCGACTTTGGAAAAATTACGATCACAAAAGCAAAATCGTGTGTGTGTGTGTGTGTGTGTGTGTATGGGCGTGTGTGGGTAGGTGGGTGTATGAATGTGTGGGTGGATGTAGATAGGTGGGTGGGTGGGCGGGTGGATGGATATGTGGGTGGATGTGGATAGGTGGGTGGGCGGGTGGGTGGGTGGATGGAAGAGTGGGTGGGTGGATGGAAGAGTGGGTGGGTGGATGGAAGAGTGGGTGGGTGGATGGAAGAGTGGATGGATGAATGTAGATGGGTGGGTGGGTGAATATGGATGGGTGGGTGGTTGAATGTGGCTGGGTGGGTGAATGCAGAGATGCTGTTAAATTAAAATTGTTCATAAAAATTAATACAGCTGAAAATGCAGGATAATGAGAAAAAAAAATAATAAAAGGAATCGTTTGAATTTTTCAATGTTGCGAATAAAATGTTTTGTAATAAAATGGCTGAATCCTTTCAATTTGATGAATACAGCATCCTTAAATTATTTAAATTGGACGAAAATGGAATAATCTTGCTCTCTCATCAGCGGAAAGGGGGGAGGGGGGGGGGGAAGATGAAATTCCAATTATGGAAGATTCTTATCCAAACCGGTGTGTACCTGCGATTATAGCCACCATAAAAGCGAGAACCGAGAAATACAGTAGTCACGGAGTGACTCCTTTATTTTTTTTCTCTTATTCAGTTTTATCTGTTTTGTATCCCCCTGGAATTCCTTCAATTTCCCATTCTCGGCGTCACACCCTTGATATTCTTATCTCCCAAGTGTATTTGGAGGTTACCTCCGTGTCGGAAGATTGCTCTTATCCATAAAAGCAAACCTTTCAAACCCGTGGGAGCAATGATAATGGGAGAGATCATAAATTCTTCGAGGAAAAAAATAACAAAAAATAGGAATAAGGCAAAATGAAAATACATTCTTGCATTGAATCAATTCTCAGCCAAAGAGCATCGTTTATCCGATCGTATCAATTGGTTTTAAAGAGAGCCTCAAATTCCACATCCCAGGTGGGAAGTGCCAAGCTTCAACAATCGGCCCAAGCTTGGGACAGTCTTGTTTTACTAGGCCTCAGCATCCAAGGTTGAGCTTTGCTTGTACCAGTGGTGATACCAGTCTTTTGCCAAGGCTGCCAACCAAGACCACGGATACCAAACTTGGATCAGTATTGGCACAGGGCTGGCACCCAAGCCTGGCTATTGCCGGATTAGTACCAGCCTGAATCCACAATCACATTTTACGTTAAGGCTTACTTGCCAGCCTTGGTACAGCCTAGGACCAGGTCCGGAGTTCAAGGGTCGGTTATACCACGTAATTCTCGATCAGGCCTGGCGCTTGCCAATCCTTAACTTGGTCGCCAGACTTGTCTCACTCTAAATATCAAGCTTGGCCCAGGCTAAATTACCAGTCCAATTCCCAACCTTAGGCCTAGCTTGACCCAATGTTCCAAACATTTTTGTTTTTTTTTCTATCTTTCAGCTATGAAGAAATTTTAAGATATGTTGTAAATACCATAATGGTACCTACAACACAGTCTAAATGAAGATCATAAAGTATCTCTAATCAACGCGAGGGGATATAGAACGATTAGGAATCTTCCTTCGGCCCCTCCCTCAAAAAGCCCTCCAAGAATAACCCTACCAAAAGCCACAATCCTTTCTGCCCCTATCTCACAACTCGAAAATCGATACGATTACATGCGAACTTGGGGTGAAAAAAATGAGCAAAACCACTGCATCGCCACACGTGTTCAAGAAAGGAAGAGTGAGGCAGAACTGGTCTTCGTGTGTTGTCATTTTTTTTTCACTGCACAAAATAAAAAAAAGAAGAGGGTTATAAAGTGAGACGGAAGGAACACAGGTTGCACCTGCCGCTGACGTCACAACGGGAACTTCTTGTTTGGACCTGCAAGTCCCAGGAGAGCCTCCGGGGGTCAACCACTACTGTTTCAGTCTCTTCACCATCACTCCCCATTTATTTCTATATTTTCTGCTTTTTTTTTTCTTTCTTCTTTTTATCTTCTATTCTTTATTATTACTTATTCTCATTCACTCGTGAAATTTTTACTTCTCGACTTCTCGTTGGCAATGCATTATTTATATGCTAATGAAAGAAGAAAAATGAACAAGACACTAAGGTCTTTGCCTGGAGGGTACTAAAATAAACGTAATAACTACCTACCCCCTCCCCTTCGTCTTTTGTAATGCGCGCATTCTCGAAATAATTTTTCGGTTTTTTTTTCTTTTTTTTTTTTGTCAATTGGGAATAAATTTGAAGCCCTCGAAACCACAATTTTATACCTCGGGACAAAGACCAAAAAGTTGCATTCATCACGCAACTTTGTCCATTATTGTAATATTTTCTGGAGTAATGCATTCGCTTTTGCTTTATTTTATTTCATTTGTCCCTCATTTATTTCTGCCACCTGCATTGGTGAATCAATGAATGACAATGTCTCTTTATTTTTCATCTTCAATACATTTATGTTGATTCACATGGGGCTTTAGGGCTCATTATGACCCACCGCGGGCCAAAATTATAACTTCCCAATGTCTGCGTGTGTGTGTGTATATTCTTTCCAATCTCTCATTTTTCTCACCACAGAGCTCTCCAAATGATTTCAATTGTTTATAACGCTCTAACGCCGAAACGGTTCAAGATACGAAAAAAGCCAGCGGACACAAAATATGTATTTTTTTATAAGGAACAACATTTATTCGACACATTTTTGCGTATCTATAATACTTCGTGAGATACAGCGTTATAAACAATTGAAATTGTTAATAGCAATAGAAACCAGGAGACATATATGGAGCAAAAACTAATCAGCTCTGAGTTACAGCAAGACGCTTCGATTGCGTCATACAGGACCTCGATCGGATAATTTGTTCACGAGAAATCGTTCCGGGAAATTTTTGGTTACACATGTACATCTACACACACACACACACACACATACAGACATTTTGTTTTAAATAGTCTAGAAAGGTCAGAAATACCATGAAACATGGAGAATCGATTTTTCATTTTCGGGGGCAAAACAATAACTTCCCCTATCGGCAAGTTAAAAAGGGGGAGTTACTTTTTTCCACCCCCCCCCCCCTTAATGCAATTTTTGAAGGCGGACGAACCGGTTCTGAATCTATTCGCTGTTTCGTGGACATATGTAACGAGAGGCCATTTTTTGCAACTCGTCCACAGTGTCTTATAATAAGTAAAGCGGGGGGTGGGGGGGGGGGGGAAGGGGGACATTCAATGCTGATTGTAAACCGGTTATGGATTAGGTGGTGTGGTTAAGGCAGTTTCAAGTGCACCTTAATTAAACCACTTCCATAATCAATGGTGCTCCCTTTAACCGGACCAAAGGGAGACAAATTCTCGTTAATGTCCCGGATAAAATCATGCAATTGCAATACATCCCCCAGATAGCAAAAGGTAGAACGTTCTAAAAATTCGGCTAGTAAAAATATTTCTCACTTACATTTGCGATGTCTGCCTGCACTGCCACCACCTATCTACCTGTCGCTCCAAGGCCGGACACCAACTTGCTGAGGATGCTCTGCAAAGTGCATAAATTACCATTAACATTTCAAATATCCAAAAACTCGCTGAATGTCACGTAGCAAGTGCAACCCTCCCACGTTGGCATCCAGGGGGGGGGGGGGGTCAAATTATTCTTAAAGTACCGAGGCAACAGGTTGTGAGGTCGCATAAACTTCACCTGCTTTAGAGAATGCAAACAAATAATTTTAGTGGGCTTACTACCTGTAAGGTAGGTATTGGAGGGGCCCCTGGATGTGCCGGGGAGCAAGTTTTCTGGCTATTTTACGGTGCTGTCCTGCTCCCCCAGGCAACGGGATGACAGAACAACAGATTGAAGGGAGATAACTCTCAGTCAGGAGGGGTCGGACCCCAACAGATCGTGTATGAGTGCTCAGGTGCATTTCCTAATAGAGTTACCTCGGCACAGCCTCGCTAAATATTATGAAAGCAAACTCTCACAACCCACCTCCCATAATTTTCCATAATTTTTTAAAATCATTATTTGATAAGCGATATCACCCTCCCCCCTCCCCCCACACAACGGACCCCCAAAAACCCATTAGAATGCATGGTGTAAGATAAAACCCCCTCAAAATATGTGAAAACCTCTAGGACCAAACGAAAAAAATTAATGGTTGAAATACGTGCCTAACACCCATGTGTCTAGACGACGGTCGCCCTCCAGCAGTGCCCCCCCAATCCCACCCCCCAAGATTTGACTTTTGGTCTTGAGAAGCAGAAAAAACAAGGGTCTTTTTAATTATTCAGGCAGCAGTCATCAGAGATCCAGTGACACTTGGACCCCCTACAACGAAATAGACCCCCCCCCCCGCCCCCCACCCACCCATCGTCAAGATGCAACGAAAGTTCCACTTTCCTAAAAGTAATATCAATATTATTGAAATGCTCATGCGACAACAATAATAACCCAATCACCCACCTCTGAGCGTGTCTCAACAAGTTTCAACTCGATGTAAGCCCCCTAACTCCACCCCCCCCCCCCAAATCTCGAAGAAATCTTCCAAGCCCAAGATCTCCCAAGAGTGAAGAAAGAATTCGGTGAGTTTGTACGAAAAAGGTCCCCCTCATTGTGAGGGGAGATGCCGTAGACCCAAGGGTGTAGGTGGGGCGGGGGGGGGGGGCATAAAGAAGAGGCTAGCAGGGTTGGATGGGTTAGGGTGGTGTATTGGAGTACGGCAGATGGTCGGCGTGGACCCCGACGTGGGAAGCACCGAATTCTCCAAGTTCCCACAGCCAGAGTGCACCTGCCTCCCCCACTCTCTACCCCAGACTGTAGGCCTGGGCTATATAAACCCCGGGGTTGATCTTGGTTAGCATCATTCGCTCACTAGCGTTCTGAGTAAAGCAATCACAAGCTACCCTAACCTAACCTAGATTATTAAAATCTACGTAAATATCCAGAGTTCCTAGTTTTGCTTATTGCAAAGTGTTAACAAGTTTAAATTCACCTTGTGACGTCAAAGATAACCTAAAGAAAACAAAGATGGCAACTACGATGAGCCACGTGTTCGAGTACGAGAACGAGCTGAATGACAACCTGTACAATCTGAAGTTGTCAGCTGATAAGAAGATGAGCAACGTAAGGAGGATGAGAAAGTTGTTGAAGCCACTGCTGCGTTTGATGACGAAGAGGTCATTCAAGAGCTCCAAGCTGTCCAAGATCAGTCAGAAGGCCGAGCCCCAGCAGGAGGTCTTCACTGAGGAGGTCGACAATCAGAACAACTGCAATGAGGCTCTTGAGCAGCGATTATTGGCGGATCTTGCTCGTGCGGAGGAAGGTGCTGCTATCACAGTGTGCCTCGATGGTCAGATGACAGTTGTGCCTGTGGTACCTGGACAGTGCTATGTGCCAGTTCATTTCGCTCACACTTGCGCTGGTGACTTCTACTGGACCACCCTAGCACTCACCGACAGTGATCTCTGCTACAAGGAGTGCGCATTCTCCCAGAATCAACTGCCCGAGATGCAAGTAGCTTGATGGTTACTTGCTAATCCAAACAATTGTGATTCTACCTCATCAAATTCACGAATGGACTTTGTGATTGACTGATTTCCTGGGGGAACTACCACGAGGAGAGAGCTGATGATGGACGAGACTGCATCTGACGAATTGAACAAACTGTGATTCATAGTTTATAGAATTTTATACTGAATGTTGCTCAGATATTTTGATTATGTTGAAATTGATTCATTCAACTGGCGATTTAATATCATTGACACCTTTTGATTTTCCTTTCTGCGAGCATTAAATCGCATTTGTGATATTGTCATAGGATTATTTTAATTTAATTGTGATATGAGCAGATTGCTCAATGATGTCTTCCAATTTATACAAAATACATTTTATTTTTTTGTCTATAAACGCAATGTTTATTAATTTGATACATCCTTTCCCGAATTAGTCAGTAAGTCTCTGGAGAATTTTTCTGTCCTCTCGTTGGTCCACTGATTGATGTGTCCATTGAATTGTCTTCTCGTCCTTCGTTGCATTCCTTCGTTTGGTGTTTTTTTTCTTCTTGGAGGGAAAATTTCTAACGGTCCTGCAAGTTCGTTGGAGCCAACCGACATTTCACACAAAGCTACACTCAAGGCTGAATGAGGGGGGCCCACCCGGCAAGGAACCGGGGGTCTGAGGTCCCCCGTAGACCTCAACCGACATCCTTGGAAATTGGCGCCAAAAAGTAGGAAATGATGATAGAAACATTGATTTCAATCGGCAGAAAAATTATGTGGTTTGTCATAATCAATTTAAAGGGGCACTTGGCACGAAACAACCCACCGCCCCCCCCCCCCCCCCGCCAGCAACCCACCCCCCATTGGTGTTTCAATTTGCGAGGGTTGTGAATCCCACGTTCAACAATGGAGATATCAATGCAGAAGAGATTGAAAACCAGTTATGTGAATTGGACGCGGAAGCGCTTACAATGTGCACACGTGTTATCCATATGGATGACACACATGGCTACAGTGTATAAGGACAAGTGGTGGTGAGGGGGTAAGTGGTGAAATCGTATGATTTTCCATTGCTGAGGTTGTTGGGGGGTTGGGATTTGATATCGCATCTGGTGGAATAATGATGGCCTGTGGTCGATGCAAAGGGGATGAGGAAGGGGTTAATGCTGAAGTGTTTGCAGGCTACTTTCTCCTTGACCCATCGTTATTCGGCCGAATCCTGTTCAAGAAAGCGCATACACATGAATGAGCATCGCTAGAGGCGAAATATCTCGAAAATCGTGACATAATTTATTTTCCAATCGTCATTCATTTATTGTTCTGTTAATTCATTAAGTTTCGAGTGTTTTACATATTCTGTCCAGTGTTGACAAATTTTACTTTGACCGATTATTGTAGAATAATTTTTCAACGGCTCTTCTTCTAATAATCAGATTCTTTTTAGCGTCTGGGGGTAGCGGTAAAAAATTTGGCGCGAAATTTAGGCGAGCACGTGCGCATCTCCCGCCAAGCGTCCAATTCCCAACTAGATTCAGCGCTCCTACTCGAGATGTCGCTTGCGGTGAATTTCCGTAGCAGAGCTCTAGGATTACCATTGTCCCCCCCCCCCCCCCCCCCCAAAATCAATACTGCAGGGGAGTTTTTTCCCCTCGAAATGTATCACATCATCGCCAGGTAAAATCGTTGGTTATCCACTGAACATATGTCAAAAATTTATTTACCGTTAAAAACGTAAACAGATAAATCAGGAATATCAGATGTTAATTATACTAGTTAGTGTTGGTAATAAATCTTCAAAATGTTATTTATTGGGGGCGCGTCAAGCACTTGTTAACTTTCTCAATATACTGGGTCCTGGTATATCGGTTACATAAATTGACTCATTTTTGGTTGTTCCGTCCTTCTCTTTCTCGCATTAAACTCAACGATTCACCTTGTATTTACGTAGAGCACGTTGTTATTTTCATAAATATCGGTAATGGAGCGCCGAGAATTACTGATACGTGAATAAAATCGGACCCAAGGGCTAATCCATTGCATGATGATTGCGAAAATTAATTTCTCCACTAACCGCAACGATTGCGCATGATGTGGAATTAGATATTTTTTATAATTGCAATATTATAATACCGAGATTGTTCCATAGATTATGAGAGTTAGACACTTTACAGCTTCCTTTAATCAGAGAAGAACTCGAAAGCGAGATCAAATCGTTGGTGCGCATTGACGCATTGTAAATTTCGTTACACAATCCCGAATGCGCACTTCGCGCGCTGAATTACAATTTGATATTTGAAGTCACGATATATTTTCCGAAGTTGAAGATACTGTTAATCATTGACTCCGAAAAAATGAGAGCTCTCAATTTTTCAATTTGGTGCAAGCATCTTTTCTTTTTTCTGTAATTATCGCGTGCATATAAAATTTGTCAACACTGGACGGAATATGTAAAACACTCGAAACTTAATAAATTAACAGAATGTCAAAAAATATTCTGTGTATATGATTTTCAATAACTACATAAGCAATGACAACTTGAGCAATTGTCATACTTTTTAAAACTAAAGCCGAATCGATATCCCAAATATCGATGTTTATCGATGCAAGAGCGATTACCAACCAACTTGTCGATGTTATCTGACTAATCTGATCCAGCAATAAATGAATGACGATTGAAAAATAAATCGTCTTACGATTTTCGAGAGATTTCGACTCTAACGATGGTCATTTATGTGTACGCGCTTTCTTCGATCTTTGAATTCGATCCTTTCAATAATATTTTAGTTCACTAAATCTAAGCGCTCGTTTTAATTTACCAAATCTTTGGTAGAATTTACCAAATCTTACGGTTAACCTATCCGTATATCTGATTGCCCATGAACCACCACAAGATTTGGTAGAACTGATCTGACTACGGTCTATACTACCGACTGTTTTTCTCAGTGTATTAGTAGCGCGTGTCCGGCACACTCTATCTCATAATAACAAGTATAGACACATCATATTTTGACCCTTCTCCTTTCATTGGCAACCATCAAACTATTCGATAAACAGACGAATGTTTGTTTTTTTGTTCCTGGAGAATCGCTCGCTGGGCTTTTGAAGAAGTAAAAAAAAAAGGGAAGGGACCAGCGCGAAAGATTGTCTTCACATTCATCATTAGTCTATACTTTCCCGAAGCATAGTGACAACGTCGCGCAGCACATTCCCACGGCCCCGATCGCGATCCACGGGGGGATACTGGTTTTCTGTATAGTGACTCTCCCATATACCGAATGAAAGAGTACACATAACACGAAGAAACTTATATACACGAGGACACGCGTCTGAGCGTGTAGGTATTTCCGAGATGGTAAAAGACACGGCGTGTGCCATGCACGCGTCCAATTGCATGCTGTATCAGTATTTCATGTTTGTTATAAACTGAGAAGCAGATATAAGAATGCTAAAAGAAGGCTTAGCAAATAATTTGTAATCCATTTCGTTTATTTTCAATAGCAAAATAAACAAATCAAGTGAACTCAAAAAATTTTATGATATGAACAATTTTTTCATAAGACAAATTATTATAATCGCCTCTAATAGCAATTTTTTCGAGACAATATTGTTCGTTACGGATTAATATACAAATCATTAAACGGGAGTATCTTTGATCTTTACGTAGGATAAATTTTATTCATGGGAGCGATATCTGACGGTCATGAAAACTTTTATCTGCGCGTAATGGACCAGTCTCATCATAATCCCCATTTCGTGATTTTTTAAAACCCATTTGAGTCGCATGAGCTTGCTGTGGTTGTTGCTTCGCTGGAAATCATTTTAAACTTTTTCATAAGCTGGATGTAAACGGCGGTAACATGTATGAGCCGTCTGAGAATGCAAAAGAAAAATAAGTGAGGTAATGATTATAGACGCTCGCCTTGCCTCGTGCCTAGTGCACGTTTTACAATAAAACTGACATTGATGCATTTTACTCGGGTGGAAGCCGCTGGAGCGTGAAGTCGCGTGGACACCGCGTGCCGTTTCAAAACATTGAACTTACGTGAATTGCAAGGTAGAAGAAATTCGATTAACTTGCATAATAAATATTCACATTGGCATTTTTTTGTTGCGGTAAACTTTTGAAAATTTGAGAAGCTCGACGGAAAAGCTAGTACCGGGTCTCACCGATGGGCCAAGGAGTTGGCAACAATGAGCAAGGAGATCTCCAAGAGCAGCGGAGGATCCCACAGGACTGTTAGGGACAGTGACCACCTACCGATCATAGACTTCACACCTCTGTACCTGAGCTCTCGCTAGACAATAGTCTACTACCAACCATTATTAGTCTACACTTACTGGGAATATATGTAATATAGGTAATATGTAATATGCAATTGGGAAAGGAAGTACTTTGTAACCCCAAGGGGAACAAACAAACATATATCTATCTATTAGTCTACACTTAGAATTTGAATATTCGATTATCGAACAATATATATATTGTTCGCGTCTTGTCTAATCGACTACCACCAGTGTAATATCAAAATAAAGCTTTTCATATTCTCCAAAAACGAATTAGTTTGAATTAGGGTGGAAAATATGTAATAGGTAATGCATCCAAGTGAATTGTGACATGCTACAACTCACTCAGGATGTCTCAAAAATGATGAAAAAGTGTCAGCAAAAATATGAAAAAATATTCGTCCCTCTGTGGCGTGATCTAACCGTTTCACTGGTATTATATATATGCTTTTTTTTCTCTTTTCTACCAGCATCGTATATCTCACTATGTTTATGTTGCCCGAGCAGCGGAAACGAGAGTTGCAACCGAGGGATATAACTCGGGACCAATTGTATCTCATTCATTTTTTATTTCCTCATTCACTTCAGTCACAACTTCCGTTCCATTACACACAGAGCGTAAGTTGCATCAGAGGTTATTTTTAGATATAATTGGGAGAACTTGATTGTTACTATATTCATAAATAAATAGTGGTGTTAATGAAATGTAGCAAAGGGTAAACATGGGCGAAAATAAATTGTGATTATTCGATAAAAGCATATAATAATGGTAACAATTATTCAATTAATTGATTAAATCAATACGAAAGAAAATTAGAATTTCAATTTTTTTTTTCTGATCCCAATGGACACCATCAACACGCCACTTGTTTTTGTAATCATTCCCCAAAAATCCATTAGCATAAAAACATACGAAGTAATGAATATTTATAAATGTGCTGCAGATTATTGATACTCCTCGATTTCATAAATCCTCTGATAAATTAAAATCCTCAAATAAAGAATTCAATTAATAATTGGCGAAGCATTAAAACATACAACCGCAAAAAGCCCCCTCGAAACGCACGTGCGAGTTTTAACCGAGACGACCTTCGGGGATTTAACAAGTGCCACCGTAGAATTTACGAGGTATGCGGGGCTTCTCTCCTCACAAATGGCGCGTCGAAAAATTCGAAAAAAAAAAAAATCCCCCATTCAGTTGAATATCCTGGCACGCAAAGTTACAAGGATAATTAGATCTATACTTTTTGAGGCATACCTTTATAATTGCACACTTGACATGTTCCATCTTCAATAAAGACTCGTAAACATTTTTATAAATTATTGCATTTTGTCCTATTTGAATATTCACAGCCACCCCGTTAATGGCCATTTATTAAGACCTAATGAATCCATTAATAAATGACGGGGAATAATTGCTAATTTCGTTGGGACATTTATACCAATTAATCAGCATAAAAATTGTTGTTTACTTCGTCGGTCTTTTGGATAGTACTGAAGCTTTATCAACATTTTTACGTATATTTTATCACCCAAGTGCACTGGGGGGGGGGGGGGGGGGGGAATTGCTCAGCTCGATTTCCAGGAGACAGTTGATTATTTTTATAGATGCATCAAATTTGATGTACCACTTCTTCACCCCCTTCGCCCCCCCCCCGCTCCACCTCTTTTTCGCATCTCAAACATTTTACCGTGGAGATATAATAGCACCACTCTTTGCTGAATCACTGCAGGTGCCTGCATACTCCCCTGACTTCTTGTAACGCGCCTCTAGATGCGTTTATATGCACAACCGGAGGCTAAGTGTACAGGGATTTATTTCTCCGCTTCTTTTTGTTTTTCCACCAATTTTTTTCATACTGCTTTCGGATTTACGCCCGTCCAGACACGATTTAATGACCACCGGTAGCGTTCTCATGTAGAAGAATGTTGAAGAAGTATGAGGAAAAAGTTTAGTGCAGACATTATTTTAAATTTCGGCAAGAATATTTGGAAAGAATGTTCCATTCAAATCCTTATTTAGTAACTGGACCATCTATATTTTGTAATTGGAGAATCTAGCCTTGTCTGGCCCGTCCCAGTTTTTGCAAACAAGCCGGTGCTAATCCTGTTTGGAAGCTTGGGTCAAGCTAGGCCTAAGGATGGGAATTGGACTGGTAATTTAGCCTGGGCCTAGCTTGATATTTAGACTGAGACAAGTCTGGCGACCAAGTTAAGGATTGGCAAGCGCCAGGCCTGATCGAGAATTACGTGGTATAACCGACCCTTGAACTCCGGACCTGGTCCTAGGCTGTACCAAGGCTGGCAAGTAAGCCTTAACGTAAAATGTGATTGTGGATTCAGGCTGGTACTAATCCGGCAATAGCCAGGCTTGGGTGCCAGCCCTGTGCCAATACTGATCCAAGTTTGGTATCCGTGGTCTTGGTTGCCAGCCTTGGCAAAAGACTGGTATCACCACTGGTACAAGCAAAGCCCAACCTACGATGCTGAGGCTTGGTAAAAAAACGACCAATTTACTCCTGTTCCCAGTTACCGTATTTCAATGGGTCAGCAATTATCAGAAGTATCTCCACAACGCCCATTAGGCACCAATCCATCTCAAAATCATCATGAATCTACCCATCGCAAATTACACGTTTGCAAAAAAAACATAACTACCCATCCACTCACCCTCCGAAATTCCTTAATTTTCACCACCTGATTTAATAACATGCTAATGAACCAAGTAATTAATAAAAAATCCAGATATTGTGCATTCGCGGGCCGTCCCAGATATTTTGGAGTATAAAGAAGCGCGGGGGGGGGGGGGGGGGGGGCGGGAAATCCAACAAAACAGATCGTCCAGTTATACGTTTAGCGGAATTATTGCCCATGATGTAAAGGCGAAAGGGTCTTCATGTGTATTTCCAATATGGACATTTTTATCGCAGCTAAGCGAGTGAATAATTATTGTCCATACGGTGAATGTAAAGAGATGGTGGGAATTGGCCTAACTCAGGACAAAATTTTTACTGTTTAAATTGCCAGTGGCTTCTCCGCGTGGGAACTCGAGACAGATGCGTCGCGCGTGAGAATCTCGGGCAGATGCGGACTTACGCACCTTCTTGAGAGTGCCACGCACCACACACAATTCACACACAATGTTATTTGTATAGAATTTACGTATGGGTATGCGGATAATATGACAAACGTGTATAAGCGTTTCAAGATTTAAAGTAGACAAATACACGCGTGGCGTTTTCATAGCTTATGGGGTAATAGTCTTCTATGGATGAGATGGGTAGTCCATTTCAAGGGTATTCCAGGGTTGTCGTGTGGCTGAAGTGTGGTGGGTGCGTGCGATCAATCCATATCAATCAATGTACCAATTCATTCAGCATATAGCTATTGCCGATCTTGGTTTATAACTTGTATATTATATTAGTGCAGCGATTTAGTGATGTTGCCTTCTGTGGTACTGTTGTCTCGTCATCATTCATTGCCTTCCCGCAGATCATGGTAGTGTCACCAATTTCTGCGAGTGACTGTCAATCAATGAAATCAAATGAAATCGATGAAAATCAAATCCCATTTGGTAAAAAAATCACGAAAAATTGCAAATTAAATAGAATAAAAAAATGAATATTTTAATGAGATGAGTCGCTAGTCATTACTGCAATAATAACTCACAAGTCATTATCGGTCATGTAATGCATGTAGACGGAAGGGGAAAACTAAGGCGAGACAGATAAACGAGTTAGATCATAAGACAAGCCCTGACGCCAATAGATCGTTACCCATAATATCTCCACTAAACGAATTGAAAAGACATACAAACGACGTATAAAATTATGACTTTAAAAAATAAATTCCATTCTCACTAGGTGATATTCACGGAACATTCAGTTATGGTGTACGCTAATTTTTCCCAGAATTTTTACCACGTCAAGCAATCAATGCCTTAGCCACGAAATTAGTTATCATGGATTGCCATCGAAAACTTGCATTCCAAAGTGCATTTATAAAAAAAAATCGCGGTGAAAATGGAAAAGCCAATGGAGGTCGACATATTGCAATGTACTGCATAGATTATTTGCCCACAAAAAATAAAATGGCTACAGGAAAATTTTTTTATCTCCGCGAAAGAGATTGCATCTTCACTGGATCAAAATACTTGTAAACATCCGCCCAACTGCCTGGACCCATGAATCAAACTACTTTGTTTACGTTATATTCGAGCCCGTCATTCGGGCATCGATTGCCGTCCCTCAATGAACAACATCCGACACCATGGCTCTTCCACGAACATAGCCAACCAACACCGATAAAAATTGAAACAGGATGAAATCGTGTGCACATCCGCACACACAGCCGTAAGAATTTTTCAGTATTCAGATTGATGGAGAATCGCCGTCTCACAGGTGGTCCTCATTCTCCGGATCCATTGTGGTAGCTCCCCAGTCCCCCCTTCCCCCTCAATCAGCGTAATCTCTGTAAACGCTGACTTCCTCATCAACTCATTCACTCCGTCCATGTGATTCTTGGAGTGATTTACATGGGGTCCATGCAATACATGAGAGCGCAGGCATTGAAGCCAATGTACCTTCATTATTTTTACTAATTTTTTCATGTTTTCAATCACCGAAACTAGCATAATAATTTCGGTGTACTCAGGGAAGCAAAAGTCCTTCTAAAAAGATTTTTTTTTGCCACTTTTTGTGAAGAAAAAAAGACGAATTATTTTCGGACCGCAGAAAAATTTGCCGGAGGTAATATCGTCCAGATATCGCAACAACCTCGCAGCTACGTCGCGGCGACCTTGATGCGACATTGCGCAATAGGATTGTTACTGCCGGGTTGGCTGTATGGTCAATACCTCCTAGGATAGCATGTTAGGGGATGAACTTTATTTTCACCCCGCATCCACCTTGCTACGCCCCCCCCCCCCCCCTTCCAGTTGTCGACGGTTACTTAAGGGCAAAACAAATAGCGAAAATTTTTTTTGTAGGACGATCTTATGGTAACAGAAAAATTAATCAACAAAATGACGTCACATCTCCTCCAGAAATATGTAACGCTATGTGTCCACGTGCAAAAACGTGCCTCCCCCGATCAATCTCTGAAAGAAAAAAAAAAAAAAAAAAAAAAAAAGTGAATCGGAAGCCCGTAATGACCCGGTCTAACTCGTGCAGACCACGAGCCCTAAACCGTGAATGCACATGCTCGATATTCCCATGGATTCCCAAGCCTTATGGTGGCCGATGAGACCTCGGGCATCGGTCCCACCGCCCTTCGTGCTTTTTTTTTTCTTCTTCACTTTTTTTTTTCGCTTCCCCGTAAGATTTCCCCCCTTGTGGTGCTGCTACGTTCGTGTGCTTACCACGAGTTGGGCGCGCGCAGAGGTACGCACATGTCCCGGATTCCCACAGTCCTGGGATGCCACATCACCTTGCGGGGGACGCCCGCGTGTTCACCCCTCCCCCCCCCCTCCCGCCCGCGCCCTTTGCAAGCCACGTGCAGCCTTGAAGAATTTTTCGCGGGCTTTTTTGAGGGCATGGAGGTAAAAGGTACGGGAGAAATTCCCGAACAAATAACTATTGTAATTTTTTGGCACTAGGTACAGGTCTGTGGGATGATCATCACCATTGGCATTGGTTGAAAATTTGCAGTTGTCCACGCAAGTGCGTAAAGTGTTGTTTAGGCAACAATTTGCGTGAAATTGCAATCACTGAAATCTGCTCTCAGGGTGATGAAGTTGACAAATTTTTGTCTGATTTGTTATTTTTGATTGGGTGTTCCCCTTCGTCTTTTTAAAATCACGTGCAGCCATGAAGGACTTTTCGCGCGCTTTTGATCGGATGGGGTACGGGATGCAGAGAAATAATCGGCTGTGGAAACCGGGAGGGCGTATATGCCAAAATGCCTATACATACATATATGCATACATACATATGTACATGCATATATACATATATGCATACATACATATATACATATATACATATATACATATATACATATATACATATATACATATATACATATATACATATATACATATATACATATATACATATATACATATATACATATATACATATATACATATATACATATATACATATATACATATATACATATATACATATATACATATATACATATATACATATATACATATATACATATATACATATATACATATATACATATATACATATATACATGCATACGTGCATACAGACACACACACACACACACACACACACACACACACACACTTGATTGCGTACTTGGAGTACTTCCCCAAAATGAGCCTGGCACACTATTCACATATTATTATTGTTATTATTATTATTATTAATTGTACTATGTACTTATTTTGTAAGGAACAAATTTCTTTACCCTACGTTAATTTTTCTTTGAAATGACTCATTAAAATCCCATTAATCCGCCCCTTAGACATACGAGATTTTGTACATTTTTAGGCGTACGGTAGGCGGTGAAGATTGAAAAAAAAAAAGAGTTTTTACTACTTTAGGTGGCTTCAAGTGTGGGCGTAAAAGCCCTCTCACGTCAGTGATTACAGACCACTACCACGTCCATTCAAAAAATCTCAACTCACTCACACATATGCACTGTGCTCCTCTTGTTCTCCCTGTGAGCGCATTCACCCACCCACTCGCATCGGGTATCAACGGCGGCTACTATAGTGAATCGGATGCGTCACTGTGGGTGTAAGTATTTAACATGAGATCGAAAGTCTAACTATAAATAAATCCATGAGTCAATGGGCTGAGTCCAAAGTGGGGGTGGGGGTGGGGGGGGGGGGGGTGAAATAATTTGCAAAATAAAAAAAAAATTTTGATAATGTCGTTGACAACAAATAAACATACAATCCATTCCGCCACTCATTCAGGCCAAAAGTATCAATGAATCAATTGTATATAGCACATACATGACTTAATGAATGAAGTAATTAACAAATTCCTCATGAAAAAAAAAGGCCACGTGTATGACTTAAGGTCAGTCGCATGCAAGTCACGCGCAGAGTCAAACAATTTCACCCTAAAAGCCCGCGGGGAGGAATGATAGAGGTGGAGAAGAAAAAAGGGACGAAAAAAAAAAAGGGAACATAAAGAAAAGACGTCAATCGGTGTGAGGGGACAGTCTCGTTTCTCGTAGGACGAACAGATGAGAGAGGTCCGTGGGAAACCGCTCGATCTCGGATGCCTTCCTTCGGAAGGCGTAGGATTCGTGGCTGACTACACACACTACACGAAAAATAAGGAAGGGCGGGGGGGGGGGGGGGGGGGGGGGGGGGGGGTCTTCTCTTTGGGACCATCTGCCTGAGTCTCTCACGGCTCGGTGCCAGCTGCCGATATCTTCGCGCGCATAAGCGTGCATCGACCGGTATCCACCGATATCTTTGCCTCCCCCCCCCCCCTCCCCCCCCCTGCCTTAACCCCTTTCATTCTCTCAAACGTGTGCATAAGTGTGCTAGTGGGTACCCGTTAGCGTGACGTCGTCACGATATTGAGGGGGGGAGAAAGAATTGAATAAAGGTAGAAATAAAGGAATGAGATTGAGCGTTCACTGGATCGCAGTATCGTGTGCAAGACTCGTGTCTCTTTCACGAGTTGCACGGATAGATGAATTCGGTTGATATTACAGCGGCAGGGTAACTATTACCTAATAGCGGTGTTGAGTAAGAGGGGGGGGGGGGGTCCATTGATAGGTGACAAGGGGCCAGGGACTGAGTTGAGAGGTTGAGATTGAGTCAATGTTATGATTTGGTGATAGCGCGATGGACGGGCGACTAAGGCAATCCGAAAAATTGGAAGAGGTGAACTATATAGCATACTTGAAATAGATAAAATGTCATGAAAAATTTGTAATAGTATTGAGGAGTGGTACGGGAAATTGGGATGGCCTGCTAACGGTCTCCATCGCAGGCAGGACACCTGTGCTGCGCGAGTCAATGGGGGGTGTAACCTGCGAGGGGACCATTGGTATCCTCGATTACCTGAGTAGCTATCGCGCAGTCGCGAGGGGGCGAAAGCGCGGGAGATTTGAATCAAAAAGTGACTTGGCCCGATACGCTATCGCGTATCTTGACGATCGGCTATTTGATATTGTCAATTTTTATCGTTCGATCTTTGATATTTTGTTCCTCCTTTTTTTCAGATTTTTCTGAAAACAATTCATGAAAGAATTTTTCTGCATTTTTCATTCACATTTTCATTTCACTTAATCATCAAGTGACTAATCAAGCGGCGATAAAAATCATTTCATGATATCACTGATGGCGATAATTGCGTCCAATTAATAATTCATTAGCGTCAAGTGGGAAAAATGCACACACGGGTAAAAAAGGAGGGGGGGGGGGGGGGGGGGGAGGTATGAGAAATAAACACCATTTGCAAACATTAACGGAAAACACGTGGGGGTCACAAGCCCGCGTGTATCAGGTACATTTCCACCTGCTCGGGTAGGCCCCGCAGGGAACCCCCGTCGCCCCCCCCCCCCCCCGCCCTTCAACAAACCGTGAAAAGTCCGATGGTGGTAACACGTGCATTCCCACGAGATTTAACATTCAACGAAAACTGAATTCCCCTAAAATTCCAGAGGGTCTTTTATTTGTCTTTGACGAATCCATGAAAAAGGGTTCATCTTACCCCCCCCCCCCCCCCCTCCCTCACCCTCCAAAAGACAGTAAAGCGATCGGGGTCAAATAGTGATGCGGAAACGGTTGACCTATTCAAAAAGCGGCACAAAATCCAAACTCGTGCACTGCACACTTCTACCAATGAGACCTAAAAGCTTTTCGGTATTTCTATGAACTGACACACATTATAGGGGTAAATTCTACCCGCTAGTTTAAAGAAAGTGTGGGAAGATTTTTGAGACAAATTTTTCTGCACCCGTATGTGGGCATTTGGTTACGGTTGGGGGGGGGAGGGGGGGGGTGCACGTGGCGTCATTTTGTTCGCATGTGCTGGTTTCAGATCCTATGATTCCTGCAAGACCCATAAGGGGTCATACAAAAAATACCCCGACAAGTAATTTCTGCCAATATAATTTTGTTTTTTTAATTTCTCTTTTTTTTTCAAATTTAATTGCTTCTTCAGGAAGTGATTTCGAAGTGTTTGATCGCGTTATCATTTGTTCAAGGTTAGAGAAAAATGGGGCCTGTATACCTACACCATTAGGCACACCCACCCACCTACCCACCCACCCACCTACCCACCCACCCACCTACCCACCCACCCACCTACCCACCCACCCACCTACCCACCCACCCACCTACCCATCCACCCACCCAGCCGCCCACCCACCTACGCGCCTATCCACCCACCCACCCATACGCCCACCCACCCACCCATACGCCCACCCACCCATCCACGCGCCCATCCACCCACCCATCCACCCACCTACCCACCAATCTACACACACACACACACATATGCGCAGGCACTACCCTTTGTTTACAAATGTTTGCAACATACAGCTCTCGTGCAATCTTTCTTTTACTTTTCTATTCAATGATGAATGACCTCCTCGCCAATTATCGCAATAACGCATACCCATCAATTTCATCAGATGTATCTACCAATTACAAAGAATAATCAGTGCACAAACAATGATGAAGTCTGTGATTATGTCACTAGTTGTAATGAGGAAGTTACAGTGGAGCTGTCAAAGGAACGATTGGGATGAGAAAACATATTATAGATATATATGTGATGCCAGAGAGAGAGATGTTTCTCTGTATCGCTTTGGGGGGGAAAATGTTCCGGAAGACGTTCTAACGAGCCAATGAAAGGGCTCTTTGTGTGAGTCGCCCACTGAATTTATGAAAGCCAACCGATAACCCGAGAGATGTACTGTTACCATATGTCAACAGTACATTTTTACAAAAGTATCTGAGCATTGATTTTTTTTTTCAGAAATTTCGATTTCTTTGCACTGAAATTATCAGTGGGCAATAAATATAAGAAATTTAGTTAACTGAACCTTTTTTATTGCCCGAAATTACGACTCCGGTGCGCGATTCCCAGGTGGAAAGTGCCATGCTTCAACAATCGGCCCAAGCTGGGGACAGTCTTCTTTTACTAAACTTCAGCATCCTAGGTTGGGCTTTGCTTGTACCAGTGGTGATACCAGTCTTTTGCCAAGGCTGCCAACCAAGACCATGGATACCAAACTTGGATCAGTATTGGCACAGGGCTGGCACCCAAGCCTGTCTATTGCCGGATTAGTACCAGCCTGAATCCACAATCACATTTTGCGTTAAGGCTTACTTGCCAGCCTTGGTACAGCCTAGGACCAGGTCCGGAGTTCAAGGGTCGGTTATACCACGTAATTCTCGATCAGGCCTGGCGCTTGCCAATCCTTAACTCGGTCACCAGACTTGTCTCAGTCTAAATATCAAGCTAGGCCCAGGCTAAATTACCAGTCCAACTCCCATCCTTAGGCCTAGCTTGACCCAATGTTCCAAACAGGCCTGGCACCGGCTCGTTTGCGAAGACGGTGATGAGCCAGACAAGGCTACGGACTAGCCTTTGCACTTCGGCCCTCTTATGAATGACTAATGGAAACACCAAAATCGAATTATATCGGGGAGATTTTACTAGCATTATCGAGCAATGGGTTATCCCATAATTCGGGAGGTATGCCAACATTTCCCAAACCCTAAATCTCATCCAATGATATTTACCTGAGTATCCTACCTAATCCCAGTAATACCCCGATGTCGCACACACGTCACTAACGAGACGCCCCTACCAAGCCATCGCGGCACGACCGAGAGCGACTAGATGGATGTGGGAGCGCTCTGGTATTAAACCGACATTTCAAAGAGTAAAAACCGCAGCCCAATAATTCCCCAATGCCTGGAACTCTCGTTATAGTCTAAAAAATATGTTTAACCCAATTACGTCTTCCCCCCCCCCCCCCCCCCCCCCCCCCCCCCCAAACCGCTAAATCCGTAAATAGAACCCGAACCGGCAAAATTACATCATCCCAAATGAGCCGAGGCGACCGTCGGGATGACACTGACAAAAAACCTGATTGGGATGATCCTGAAAGCTAACACAGCAAAACTACTAACTACAACTCTTCCACGAATCAAGGTCAACCACTACAAATTTTATAACTAGTACAAAAATTACCGTTGGATCTCCCCGTTTCACGGAATTCAAAACATCCCTAAACCATTTTCCCCAAATATTGCGGCCATATGTGTGTGTTTGTGTGTGTCTGAAATTTCGTTATAATAGACAATTTTTTTCGGGAAGAGATCATCGCTGATTGCTTCCAGACACCAGCCACCGACACCATGCCTGTATGTCCTGTCGCTCCGAACCATCGCCCATAGTTAATCCGTTACAATTTATATCAAATCTCCATAAAAACACAACCTACAGCAAATCGATAAACCAGTTGGAGAACTCTTCATCGCTGAATTCCACTGGTCAACCGAGGAATTGCAGAAACGCCGGTCTCTCGATACTCCGCGTGTCTGACTCACCTCAGCTCGTGCGAGCACGTGTTCTTCGTACTTCACTCATTTCAGCATTTTTTCACTCCCCCCCCTTCCCCCCCCCCCCCCCCCCGTAAGATGGCCAATCTCCTCGTTCAACGCATTGAAGAAGCCTATTCTCATCCTATGCACTAAAAGTCGCGGATTCGCGCCATCGCCCCATCTCACTCGCACCCACACCCAATGGCCACATGATATACTCGCGCCTTTTCTCCTACTGCACGTGCACGAAGCACGAAGCACCATGGATCACCGTATGATTTTTGTTGGGTGAGACGGGGCAGCGCCGGTGGGGCAAGGAGAGTCCCCCTCGTCTATCTCATCGGCATTCGAGTGGTTCGCGCGAGGCTCGTGGGAAAATGAGGCAGGTGCTAGTTAGGATCCACGGTAACCCAAGGTACTGGGGCGAGGCAACCCGTAAGCCATTCACGTGTATATATATCGCGAGGGCCTACGCACCTCTCCTCCTTTTTAATCGGATTCTTCTTGCTTTTTTTTTTTCCTTTTTTTTTCTTCATTCGGTTCACCGCACCAATTAACCGATACCCTTTAACGAGGGCTTCCGGATGCGATTAAAAACATCACGTGGGCTGATTGCGATAGATTGTAAGGGAGGGATGAATGATTGGGCGATTAGATCTCGTCAACTTGTTTTTAGTATATCAATGCAGGAATTTAGAATGAGGCGAGAAAAAATTCAGGCCGTGATTAATATTGTGAATTCGATGGGAAGGTGATGGATAATTATAGAAAAATAGTCATGAAGTATTTTAGTAGAGATTGTGAGAGGCCCTGCAACCTGGATCGCCTGGATGTCGCAGGCAAGCGGCGGCGAGGTCGCGGCGACCTGGGCGCGAGGTTACGGAGAGTAGCTGCTGTGTTCAATGCTTGGACATTGCAATTCAGTTTTTTAGGCCGCTTTTGCACAGCAGTAAGTGTGGACCTGTTTTCAATCAATTTTATGGTGATCTTGACATTATAAAAAAATTAGGGTTACAAAATTACGGAAAAATAAAACGCCAGTGCATTTTGGGGAGTACTTGGCTTCCTGAAGAATGACAAAGTATCTCGGCACATTAAGTGCTGAATAAATTGATAATTCACCTTGGATATTGGAAATTCAGCGAACGTAGTGCGGTATATGGTTACCACGGAAATTGAGGCAACTTGAAAAAAAAAATTGGGATTTCGGAATTGTGGTAGAGTTGAGAAGCTGAGAGGACTTTCAAAAAATTTTCTGATGTATTTAGTTATTTTGTGATGTTATTCACTAATTTTAGGTTCCCCAAATTTTCATGTATTGCATTTAATCAAAATTTAGTGTCTTATAAAATAAAAAAAAAGGAATTTGTTGCGCGCAATTGATCCATTTGTCGACAAGCGTGGAAGCAAGCCAACGCCTTTTTCAACCCCGCCACGCACCCCACACGCGCACTTTATTCTTCCTCGCGGTGAAGTGAATTTCACGAGATTCCTTGCTGGGATGAAGGGAGTCCTGGGAAAGGGGTGTGTACCCATGCATTAAACTGGGTCTTGTGCCATGGACGACTGCGCCTCAAAAAATTCCCGATGACTTCTCTGAGCTTCCAGATGAAAGAAATTCTTCGTCAAGCGAAATTTTCAGTTCCTGACACTTGTTGATTGACACCAAATTTTTTTCTTGTCTCGGTCCCTCTTGTTTGCACCCCTCACGGTAACTGTTGTTGAGCATTCCTTGAGAGAGGGCCGATGGACACCCATCCATGCTGGGCCCGACTTTCACCATTCAGGCCATCGTATTTCTAAGCACGGGGTAAACCTCCAGAAACGCCTGATGGCGGGTGCCTACGAGGGATCCCATCCCTGGGTCTGGTTAGGTTCCCGCCCGGCCGTGCCGTTTCATTTTATAGGTACCGTCGATAGCGCACACGGAACGGTCCTATTGGGTGTGTGTGTGTGTAAAAATTGAATGTATAAATGAATCATTCAAGTAAATTTTCTGAGCATTCATTTCATTAAAAAGCAATTGCATTTTTTCCTCAAATCACCGATCAACGATAGAATGTTGAAACCGTGACTAGCGAAGAGAAATCATCCCATTAACCAATACAAATTACCACCGATGAATATTTAATGTCTCCTGAATCACAAAATTTGTTTTCCCCCTGATTTACCGATATCTTTTGGCGCCACACACTAATAACTTGGACAGACCCAACACATTATGAATATATAATACACTGCGACTGAAATAAATTACTTAATTTCTTCACGTGTTGATTTATTTTTAATTGTGTCCAACGAAAATCTTGCCAGTGATAACTAATGGAATACTCAGTGCGCCATTGGTTAAATCCCAACAGATTTTCATCGTTCTCAAACACTCATTTTGCGCCGACGGTTAACGATTTTGCGTCGTCAATGCATGACACACTAAATGCCAAGGAATAATTATCAACCAATTGCACATTCTCTGCAGTATAATCAACCACGGCTAGTCGGCTCCCCCCCCCCCCGTTGAGATTTAAAATTGTAAAACAAGAAGCGAATCGTTAACAGAGTCTGACCCACCTCCTGAGGGTGGCACTTATTCTTAACATATCCTGGCGAATTCCTGAATTTACGATGGAAGTATATATATATATATATATATATATATCGTTCAGCGGTTTAGTCTCCAGCATATTGCATAACTGTGATTCACTTGAATGTGAATCCCGGTCCAGTTGGCCCCAATTTATGTTGAATTTTGTGAAAACTTATGTTCGGTCAAATACACCTATCTCTATATTGCTTATTACCTGCACACCCAGAAGGAACGATTCAATTGCTTAAGGATATTCCACCTATAATGGCGAAGACATAAGAATTGCTTGAAGTTTTGACATAATGTTTTTGAAGTGGTAACAGATGCCTGTATGAAATTTGAAATTGATTCACAACACCGTTTTGTAGTTATTAATTATCAAAGTTCTCAATTAACACGGCCTCTTATGGGAAAAATAAAAATTTCTGTAAATACAGTTCAACATATAAAAATTTGTTGAAATTTTGAAAATTTACTATTGAAGCAGATATAAAACGATGGTAAAAATTTCATGACGATTGACTAAAATTTTTTTTCATTAATTTGTTTAAACAATATAATACTGATTCGCAAAATCAAATAAATTATAATAATTTTCTATCGCTATCACTTCAACTAATTAACGCATTGAAATATTAATCGAAAATTATTGTCGATAAATATAACGAACTATAGAAAGGGTCATGAACTTTTGTTTTGACTATACGTGTTGAATATCCTTAATGGCTCACTCCTGATTGCGCAATGACCATCACTATCACTACTATTGAGTTTCTGATCTTCTTTCTTTTTCTTCTGTATTGTCACAGCCCCATTCATCCTCATCTACATCATTCTGTGTTCTCTGCACACAAACGCTTATAATCTCAATAATGTGTAACCTATTCGCTCATTCACTGCCGATTACTTATGTTTCACTCATTCACTTATTTACTCATGTATATTTCATTATTTTATGTTATAATTTCTATGTATTCTAATCACGTATACTGTTTGTTTAACTATCTAAACAATAAACTGCAATATCTATCTATCCATCCTGGACATACATAGATCGAAAAACTGGGAACATATTTTCAATCGAGTTTTTTCTAGCTGAGGCATGGCGCACCATAACACTTTTGGGTCCCAGGTATAGAGTAACCATCGCAAATGATTTAGTCTTTTCAATTAGTCTTGTACGAATCTCTGTTCAGTTTTCACACGTACCTTCTGACTAAGTAGAGTCCTTCCTATTCCAAATGGTTTTATCCTCTAACTATGTAAGAGGCAAGTACGAATCTGGACTAAGTAGAGTTAAGAATTCAGAATAAATAGTTAAATTGATGTCATATAATTTTCTTTCCTTTATCATTCAACCTCATAATCTAACTGTCTAGATTTGACATTCGGTAAGACTCTGTTTGAAGTCTTTGGCGCAGATGTTACGTTTTGGTTTCGTCCGAATTGTGAGAATAAATGCGTGAAAAACACACCGCCAGGTTAGACCATCTTCTTCTTAAGTATTTCTGACCATTAAAAAAAAATCAAACACTTAAGGAAAACCCGAACTATTCAGTCGCATTGATATCTTCACGGAGGCATTAAAGTGGTCGCCTAATTATCACAGTTTGAGTGTCTGTTTGTGCCTGGTGACACTGGTCTAGACCCCGACGACAATACAGTGATTATTCGTGTGGTCTCGGGGGTGGTGGTGGAGGCGGGGGGGGGGGGGATAAGCTTAGGAGCCGCCTCATTCCGCCTACCTAGGCCATTACCCTTGAGGGGATTCATGAACTCCCCAGGACATCTCAGGTGATTTTGGATGACTGGTCAAGGAGACACTGAACGAGTCTCCCCCACATAATTGGACTCATTGTTTGCAATACCAAATGTGTTTTCCCGTTTCCCCAGCAGCTAATCGACTAAATGAGTCAAATGAAACCTCAAAATAATCAAGCTACACTAATGGCATGCTCGACAATCATCAATCACCAACTCACTAACTCATTGGAAATTTAACAGAAAAATGGAGAGTAACGCGATGCCTAATACGTGACGAATTTCCGATGGAAAAAAAAATCCAGGAGAATTCAGCGATGAGGGCACGTAATATAGGTAGTCACACGGCTCCATATAGACGTTTTCAGAGAACTTGGAGTGACTCAACACCATTGGAATTTAATCTCCCGTATACCTGCCAGCGTTCACATATTCAGCTCAGTTTTTGGGTGACTTTGCACATCGGACGGATGTCTCAAATGAGATAAACATAGAGTGACAATGAGATGTGACAAAACTGGGAGACAAAATCCGAGTCTTCGCAAACGAGCCGGTGCCAGTCCTGTTTGGAACATTGGGTCAAGCTAGGCCCAAGGATGGGAATTGGACTGGTAATTTAGCCTGGGCCTAGCTGGATATTCAGACTGAGACAAGTCTGGCGACCAAGTTAAGGATTGGCAAGCGCCAGGCCTGATCGAGAATTACGTGGTATAACCGACCCTTGAACTCCGGACCTGGTCCTAGGCTGTACCAAGGCTGGCAAGTAAGCTTTAACGTAAAATGTGATTGTGGATTCAGGCTGGTACTAATCCGGCAATAGTCAGGCTTGGGTGCCAGTCCTGTGCCAATACTGATCCAAGTTTGGTATTCATGGTCTTGCTTGGCAGCCTTGGCAAAAAGACTGGTATCACCACTGGTACAAGCAAAGCCCAACCTACGATGATGAGGCTTAGTAAAGCAGGACTGTCCCAAGCTTCGGCGGATTATTCTTGGCACTTACCGACCATTCTATATCATATCCAGATAAAAAAAAAGTTCATGACAATGCTTCCATTCAAAAGTCAAAGCAAGAAGGCAGCGATCTTGTCCCACTCCAGAATGATTAACCGGCGGACTATCCTATCTGTAATATTGTCCTCAATGTTTACAAGCAAACATTTGATGTTGCGTTGTGAGGGAGCAACTACTGCTGGCATTTTAATTCATGTTTCCCTCGGAGGCGCCCGTGTGCGCAATACAATAGGATCCTCTGGTGCCCCCGGGGGCCCTCTGGCCGTCACTGCCGGCTGTTTCGGCGCTCGTGGGAAAATCGAGCACGTGCGAAAGCTCAAGGACCAGCAGCCTATTATTGTTCCATCGTCTTTCGCTTCCCCACCCCCCAACCCCCCCAAGGCCCTCTTTCAAACTGTAATCTAAGATGATCGGACCTCTTTCTTTCCCTGCTCCTTCTTTTTCTTTTTTGTTGCTGCCTCTTCGTCTTCACTGGTATCGGCATTCTACCGGCATTTTATTCGGTTGTATTCAGTTTATGTGTTTAGCGGTGGTCTCACCACCATCGAGACATGCAGACGCAACGATTTTTTCCCCAGGGAAAATAAAAGCCACTGATAATGAGGTCTTGACTGTCTCATCGGGCTAATAGCCGCCCAGACATTAATCAGAGGTCGTAAACAAGATCTACTGGAATTTTTTTTTAATCAACTAAAAATTTCTTTGGTGGATACAGGAGTTAAAAGGAATTTAAATGGCCCAAGATATTTTCCTTCCACTTTCATATCTTTCAAAAAATATCGTGATTATTCCGTATAAATGGAAACGAAATTTGGGGAATGTGTACCTGATGCTCACGCATTAATTTTTGGGCCTTTTTTTTCATTTTGGGCAAGGGGTTTATGGTCCACGAACTACCGCTTAATCGAGTAAAAAGAACTTAAATCGCGGGGTTACCAATTAAGAAGCAATATTCTATTCAAGAAAGCGCATACACATAAATGAACATCCTTAGAGTCGAAATATCTCGAAAATCGTGACATGATTTATTTTTCAATCGTCATTCATTTATTGCTCGATCAGATTAGTCAGATAACATCGTCAAGTTGGTTGGTAATCGCGTTTGCATCGATTAACATCGATATTTGGGATATCGATTCGGGTTTAGTTTTCAAAAGTATGACAATTGTTCAAGTTGTCATAGCTTATGTAGTTATTGAAAATCATATACACAGAATATTTTTTGACGTTCTGTTAATTTATTAAGTTTCGAGTGTTTTACATATTCTGTCCAGTGTTGACAAATTTTATATGCACGCGATAATTACAGAAAAAACAAAAGATGCTTGCACCAAATTGGAAAATTGAGAGCTCTCATTTTTTCGGAGTTAATGATTGACAGTATCTTCAACTTCGGAAAATATATTGTTACTTCAAATAGCAAATTGTAATTCAGCGCGCGAAGCGCGCATTCGGGCTTGTGTAATTGAAATTGAAGGGATCATGTGTCCTCATATCGTGAAAAATATCGTTTCCTCAATCAATTACCAAGTCTAAATGATTTTGATCTCCCGTAGAATTAACTAGAACACTTAAGGCAGTAAATAGCAGGTTTCCGGGTTAGCCTTGGAAATCAAATCATAATCTCCCACGTTCATGATTGCTAGTCGCAGCTGAGGCAGGGATAGTGAGCACGTGGGGGATGATGATTTGATTTCCATGGCTTAAGTTAATAAAAAAAAAAAAAAAAATCTTTGGGCTAATTCACTATACAAGACTACTTCCAGAAAAATCAGTTGGAGAAGGTTAACAATTGTCTGCTAATCGAACCCGTGATGTGTCGCATGGAAATTATATATATAATTATATATATATATATATATAAGGATCAGGAAATCTGTTGGGTAAGAAAATAATATCGAAAATTTTTCAAACGATTTTACGCAATTTCTTTCAATCTATAAGAAGAAAAGTCGTAAAAAACATTCTCCACGTGAAGTGATTCCTAGAATAATCTATCTAGTTCATGTATTGTGAGGTGCACGAGCCTGGGAACGCGATAGCACGTGCCCAATGATTAAAGCTGAATTGGGAGGGGTGAAAGAGAAACACTCAAAAGGCCATGTGTTTTTCACTCCAGGTGAACTCTACTTTGTGGGAATATCTGCTCTTCACTGGAACATTAATATTGCCCAAAAGTCATTAAATCAGATTTAATTAACGAGACTGCGAGGCAAATATTTTTTGCATTACCAAGGTGTTCCAGGTGGGAAGTGGCAAGTTTCAACAATCGGCCCAAGCTTGGGACAGTCTTGTTTTACTAAGCCTCAGCATTCTAGGTTGGGCTTTGCTTGTACCAGTGGTGATACCAGTCTTTTGCCAAGGCTGCCAACCAAGACCACGGATACCAAACTTGGATCAGTATTGTCACAGGGCTAGCACCCAAGCCTGGCTATTGCCGGATTAGTACCAGCCTGAATCCACAATCACATTTTACGTTAAGCTTACTTGCCAGCCTTGGTACAGCCTAGGACCAGGTCCGGAGTTCAAGGGTCGGTTATACCACGTAATTCTCGATCAGGCCTGGCGCTTGCCAATCCTTAACTTGCTCGCCAGACTTGTCTCAGTCTAAATATCAAGCTAGGCCCAGGCTAAATTACCAGTCCAATTCCCATCCGCAGCCCTAGCTTGACCCAATGTTCCAAATAGCCTTATGCTCCATTAATTTCTCATACTACTTCATTTGTATTCCTCAATAATGTCCCAAGAGTAACATGTTCAATGGAGTAAGAGGTATGAGTGGCGATGTACGGTGCCTTGTAAGAATCATTTGAGTGACCTTTTGTTGCGATAAATGGAGGATCAAAGGAATTGTGTTACCGAGAGGAGGAGTTAACCAGGGAATATCCGGGTGCATTAAATGGTCAGCGAGCATTCTCACGGTGAGGACACGGCACGAGCTGCATTATTACAGGCCTTAATAAACCCCCCTCACACCCCCCCCCCCCCCACCCATGACCCCCTCCCCCCGCCCCACCTCCCCATCAAGTTGTTCCGGATGGATTCGACCCCTCTGGCTTGTCAAGTCGATGGGGTGCCCCCCCCCCCATCCCACCCCCCTATCACTGTTATGCCCGCATCATTGTTCCTGGGCTTTAAATTGAAGCGTGCGAACTAATGTCTCCGTCATTCCTGTGGCCAACAACGAGGGGACTATCATGGAGGGGTGGATTTTTACGATAGTTGCCCCCCTGTTTACTACATTTTATGCCAGTTTAGCACGAGCCAAAAGGTGACATATGCTTTTTTTTTAGGCAAGCAGAGGGGCACGTGGGAAAATTGATATGTTACTGTTGAAAAGACTATTCGCTCATTTGCACTTTAACCAATTGCAAACTGGCAATTTTCTACTGAAAAATAAGAGATGATAACGTGTCTTGGTCCATTACATCCCATGTCATCTCATCAATAATTCTATTACGTAAAAACGTGGAGCTTTTCGCGTGAAGTACAGTGAAAAACCGAGTCACAATCTTGAGTGCATCAATGGAAATTCCCGACTTGTCGGATGGAATCAATCATGGAACCTAATATAAAAAACCCGCGATTTGCAATTAAAATGTAGAGAAAAACAGGAGGAGAAATACTCAAGTGGTATTCATGAGATGAATGGCTCTTTGATCTCGCGCAACAATTAATTCTGTTGGTTCATTTCCTTCCTTCCGATAATCGTGCAACAATAGTGCGGCCACGTGGTTATCGCACGTGCCGCTGACAACTCATCGGGCGTCAAGTGTAACTAAACACACGTGTACATTGAAATCCCATTTCACCTTGCAATATCGAATTTGTAATGTTAGGAATGAAATTGATGGTCGCCAATGCGTCTTACTATGCACGTGCGGGCAAATTGACTACCGCGAGTCTTCGCGCACGTGGCTCCATTCCATTCACTTTGCGCGAAGCCCAACTCGCGCAGTTTTAATGAACTCAGAGGCGGGTTCATTAACTGATAATTGATCATTATCCAGTGCAAAGTCACACTAGATTTTACCAAAATATTCATATTAGTATTTTTTATGTAATAGTGTATTTTGACATAAACGCGGGAAAATTCAAAAAATTATTAAATAAATTAACCATACAAATGTGGAATGGATATAAATCGTAACAGACATGTGAAAAAAAATTGCATAAGCATGTGCTTGGAGCAGGGAGAAATATTTCCTCAAGTAAATTAACGGAAAAATAAATTATTCCACCAATTAACAATTCAAATGCTTGCTATAAACAATGTTGCAGGTAAACTGAATGCACAAATTGCTAGCAATAGATAAGAAAGTTTATACATTCCGCAATTGCTAAGATAGCAGTGATATTTGATAAGAATCTTCCAAAAAATTTGGGCAATAAAGTTGCCCAATAATTATTTTACTCAACCATTTATCTTCATTCATTCAACTTTTACGAAATGACCTTGAAAAATTGGACTGCCAAAAATCTAGACAAACCTCAAAATTGGGGTTCAAATAAAAATCGGAAAATTTTGAAAAAATATAAATTTAAATGGCCGCCCCCTCCCCCTCCCCCTCCCACCCAATCCCGCCAAAAAGTATGCAAGATAAAAATTTCGCTCCGTAAAAAGGAAAAACTCTAGCTGGTAGTCACGTAATGGCTGTAGGAACGATAGTGCCTAAGGCTCTCAATGGGGTGGGAGGGGGGGGGGGGGGGAATTAACTTCAGCAAAAGGAAGCGGTGAGTTGTTAATACCTAGAAGTCGTAGTGACAAAAGTGCCATCGTAGACTCAGAAAAATCAAAAGTAAATGGCAAGAAAAAAAAAACTAGTCGTTCAAGCGACAACCAGTTACAGTCTGTTTAAGGATTGGCGGGATTATCCAAACATCCAGAGCATTGAATCTCATTGACTATTAAAAAACTCCCGCGCAATTATTTAAATTCACTGATCTTTCCATCAATTTCCATTCAATTCCGAAAATAGAGCCTCCAATTGGAGCGCCAAAAAAAAAATTCAAAAACCCAAACTCATTTAATCATTCCATCAAAACGGCCATCCACGTGAAATTATTACGGATTGCAATGTGAAATAAAAAAGAGGAGGGGGGGGGTGGGGCGAAAGGAGATCCAATAATAAGAAGAAATAGTGAATGATGAGAAGAAGAAGAAAAAGTGAAATGAGGAAAAGAGAGTAGGAGTCTAAGTGATACGAATAAGGACAGAAGTAGCGGTGACGATGGCTTGGTGTGGGCGCGTGTCTGGCAGCTGCCGCTTACAGGTGGTGTGCTTGCTTGGGAACCAAGCTCCACGGCGCGTTCCCACGAAAGGTTCTCTTCCCCCCTCCTCCCCCCTCATACTCCACCAGGCCCCGTTTTCCTCCAACTCCAACCAGCTCTGCCCCCCCACCCCACGAGGTATTCTCCCCACATAACAGAAGCCCCTCGACCCACCATATAAAAGGCCCAACGTCCTACCACCACCTCACATTACCACACTGATCGTCGCCCAGTGCAGTTAGTGGCACATCCAAGTCAGTTTAAAAAAAAAACGTAATTGTGTTGACAGCGCACTCGCAGTCCCATAAAAAAAGCACATACAACAATTGTTCAACTGATAAACAAATTTGCAAGTGACAATTGCAAAGTGATTTTGTGATTTTGTGTTCCAAAGGATTTAAATCATCTAAAATGCAGATGCGAGAGCAAATGATGGTGATTGATGGACAGGAGCAGCCAATGTCAAGGACTCTGCAGTATAGAAAGGTAATAGTCACTGCCAATAATCCATTTTCCCTCGGCCAATTCAAGACAATCAGAACAATCAGAAAATAGCAAGGGTTCCATTGCATTCAGAATGAACCATTGAATGCACCAGCAAGCCTATAACGTATTTTTGTTTTTTTGCTTCAGGTGATGAAACCAGCGCTAGAACGCAAGCGCCGAGCCCGCATCAACAATTGTCTTGATCAATTGAAAGACCTGATGGTGACAGCACTTGCTGGTGATGGTGAAAACGTGGCAAAACTTGAGAAGGCCGATATCCTAGAGCTGACAGTGCGTCATCTTCACAAGCTCCAGCGCCAACAGCGTTTATCCGCAAATCCCGTCATTGATTCAGATCGTTTTCGCGCGGGATATACACACTGTGCTAATGAAGTGAGCCGATGTCTGGCGGCAACCCCAGGTGTTGATGTGGCCCTAGGTACCAAGCTAATGACACACTTGGGACACAAATTGAATTCAATGGATAAGACTGGACCACTGACCATTCATGTTATGGCACCACAATCATCACCCTCCGGCAGTGAATCTTCGATGAGCGATGAGTACTCAATGCCACTTACACCAGCCTCCAGCCAGCCATCACCATCGGCGATGAGAAGTGAGGTGGATCTCAGCATGTCCAGTCAAGTCCACCAGGGATTACTTCAAGTTGCTAAACCCAGTGAACCCGTCTGGCGGCCCTGGTAAACCCATTACCCCAAAGACACTTGTGTACATATCAGCAGGTGGAGGACACCTAGATCTTGCTATCTTGGAGCTAAGAGATTTTATGGAAAATTGAAGACGAATTGTGGAGATTTGGGAGAGACAATTGGTTGAAAAAGATTTTAGACTGTTTTTTAACAATTGTTTGCGATGAGTTTAGAGCGTTATTATTATTATTATTATTATTTTTGTAATGAGGAGAGGATAACGACACGATCTCGATAGGACACGCGACTCACGTACACGTGGGGCAAGTGTCTCAAGCTTTAATTTACTTGAGATTTTTCATTTTGGTCAGTTCAATTATTGTTTATAATTGAATAAAGTTTTTTTTTTTTTTTTTTTTTTTGGCAGGCATTTAAAGGGAGGTTTTTAGGGGATAGTTAATGTGCAATTGTGGAGAATTTTGATAGATGAAGAGATTTAATATTGAACGACCAGAATATTTTCCAATTCGAGTTAACTTTAAGCCTCGTCTCGGTCTTTTTTGGACTATGTATCATTAGATCCTTGATTCAGTGCGTGATTGTAATGAAAGAAAAAACAAAACAAAACAAATTGTCATAAAAATTGTTAACGATTTCTATGGCCGAGCAGAGGATCTTGTGATAGAGAAACATGTACCTGTGATATTTACTGTAGCGAATGTGCTAGTAAATGATTATTAGATTTATAAAAAAAAAATGAGAAATAAACAAACAATTTTTTTAATTGTCTGATTGTGAATTTAAGTTGAAGTGTTCCTTTACCATGACCTTTCCTACTCAATCGTCGTGACACCCTTTCGACGCCAATCTTCGGACAGGTGACGATAGATTTTAATTTAGATTCTTGGGAGCAGTGCCAAATTAAACCAAGTCATTAAGCGTAATTCAGTACAAAATTTTTTGGTGAAAATTGATTCACTTTTTTTTTTTTGCAAGTTTTGGATTATTAGAGGAACTACTGTGCGGAGGAAGTCCGTGACTTGATTTACTTAAATATACGCGAAACTTCAATTACGATGCCGGGGGGGTGGGGGGGGGGGGGGAGGGGGGGTAAAAAAATGACTTGTAAATTCATTAATATTAGGTCAATGTGATGATTTTTTCCGGACTTGTACGCAATTACTATTGGACGCGTTATAGACATGAAAGTACTCAATACCGATCACAAACCGGTCGTGCCACTGCTCTCGTTAGGAGCGGGCGGCGGGAGGGGGGGGGGGGGGTTGGATTTATCAAAATTTAACTATTTTATGGGTTTTTAGAGGTAGGTCCATAATAAAAAAAAAAAAAAAAAAAAAAAAAAAAAAAAAAAAAAAAATCAATTTTTTTTTTCTTTTCAAGCGTTGCAACAATTATAACTATAATTTCAATTGAAAAAAAAAAATCAAAATTTTTTTTCCATTTTTGTCCTGCGACGCGTTGCAGCAATTGCAATAACTATAATTATAATTTCAAATTAATAAAAAAAAAATTACCGAAAAAAATTTTGAAATTTTTATCTAATATTTGTTTAAATATTGTAAATACTGTTTATAAATAAAAACATTGTTATGGCACATGTTCCGCGGTTAAAAAAAAATCAAAATAACAATTCTCTTTAATTTCGCGAATTTAAATTGCTTTCACCTTCTAAAAATTAATATATAATTGAGTAAATAATAATAACAATTGTGGGAGTGTAGCGTTGAAAATTTTACATTGATAAATCGCCCAATTTTAGTTAACTAGGCCGATTAAATTCATGACAATTGCGTTATCGCTGAAATCTAAATAGCGTTGTTTGACATTGGACCAACGAAATTGTTATGGAAGCAACAGTGTCGCGCCACACGTGCCCGTAGCGAATATGAAATTGCGGGCTAAAACACTTTAGTGGATGAAAAAAAAAACAAAATTTCGTTAAAACTGGGGTGGTAAGATGGTTAATGAGTTGTCAGCGCCATTAGGAATGTTTAGTGTATGGTATAACATGCTTAGAATTCAATATTACTCACATTGATGATGAGCAATTCGGCGCACAGCTGTAACACGTGCTGTCAGGACAGGTGCACCATCACGCTACGCGGCCATCTTGCGGCAAACTCCGCCCACTCGGCAACTGCGCACAGTGTTCTCATGATAAAGGAGATCTCGATGGTTACCTACAGAAAATAAGTTCACATAAAACTTTCATGAAACTAATTAAACTAATTCCTCGAACATAACAACTAATTCTTCCCAATTTGAATTGTTTTTTCTTTAAACTCAAGTACCTGTGGGTAATTATGCAGAGTGTGCAGAGCAATGTGAGTGTCACATGTTGGTGATACTCTCAAGCACCATCCGTAGATTTTACCTGCGCGTACACCTCAATTGTCCGAGTGAGGCGGGAACATCATCGAATATAAAATGTGTGATTTTTTTGTACAAATTATTGCAAGTGTAATAGAGAAAATTTCGTCAAGGTCAAATTGCGCCGACGCAGTATTTTTAAAAATATTGCTCCAGATAATCTCGGCGGAAATTTGAATTTCAAACAATGCGCAACAGTTTGGTACTCAGCGCTCCAAGCGGTGACATGATATATATAGATATCTAAACAGGGGCGAGCTGTTTAGCGCCATTTTTTCATGACAATCCGACTCAAGAAAGCGCATGCGCATAAATGAACATCGTTATAGTTGAAATATCTCGAAAAACGTGACATGATTTATTTTTCAATCGTCATTCATTTATTGCTCGATCAGATTAGTCAGATAACATCGTCAAGTTGGTTGGTAATCGCGGTTGCATCGATAAACATCGATATTTGGAATATCGATTCGGGTTTAGTTTTCAAAAGTATGACAATTGTTCAAGTTGTCATAGCTTATGTAGTTATTGAAAATCATATACACAGAATATTTTTTGACGTTCTGTTAATTTATTAAGTTTCGAGTGTTTTACATATTCTGTCCAGTGTTGACAAATTTTATATGCACGCGATAAATACAGAAAAAAGAAAAGATGCTTGCACCAAATTGGAAAATTGAAAGCTCTCATTTTTTCGGAGTCAATGATTAACAGTATCTTCAACTTCGGAAAATATATTGTTACTTCAAATAGCAAATTGTAATTCAGCGCGCGAAGCGCGCACTCCGGCTTGTTTAAAAAAAAACCAGAAAGATGCATGTGATGACGGTTTGACGTGGAGATAATCCTCATTCATTCTTATCATTATCATTGAAACTGTATTTAAACTACAAAAAGGAAGTGAAACATGTAAAAATCCGAGAGGGTATACATATAATGTGACAAAATATAAAAATGAAAAATTCAAATGGCTCTAAAAATTCACATTTTTCAAGAAACTCTCATCCGAAACTAAAGTTCCATGGACATTGCGACTCTCATGGTAACCCGATGACGTTTTGAAAACGTCATTCCATTCCCTTGCGGCAATCCTCTGCCTTGCAATGACTCCAAGTGTTATACCTACCATTTGACCTCCACGTGTTATCCAGCGAAATGTTACCACGTGCTTTATTCTCTCGCTGCAACTTGCACCAAATTCCTGACAAAAAAACACGTGCGTTAGTCAAAAGCCCTAATAATTTTGTTTCTACTTTTGTGTCGAATCTATTTTACCTACCAACCATCGGTAAAATACCACACGCCAAACTTGAAACTCAACATAAAGATACGACAAAAATTTATAGTAAACTAAAAAACAAACCTCTATACTAACACGTGCGAACAATTTCCATTAATTTTTTCAACTGGGAAACATAATCTAGCGCTAAAATATCCTCCAATTTTCTTTCATTTATAAACGATGAATTCCATTTGCAAGATGTCGCCGAGCGACACATTGAAAATCCACTCAACATAACGCACGCGGTCGAGTGACCGGACTAGCCTGCTCCGGGTTCGCCATATTGTCTCACGGTGAAGCGTAGAAAAATATTGTGTTCACGTGAAAAATTTCTATATCGTGAAATTTACCATTAGAATAACAGGCGAAAGCCCTTGACGCCAGTGTTGACGTGTTCCTGACAATTATAACGTACGGATAAATCGTTTAAAATTCACCACAACTTCCGGAAATTTATTGGTAAGTGAATCGCCGGCATACACGAAGTCCAAGCCTCGTGCACCATCATCGCTTTTACTATATTTTTTTTCTCTCTTTTTTTTTATTTGAATTGTCGACATTTTTCAGGGTCTCTCCCTTTAAACGGCATTTGCAATTCTCCCATTGACATGTTTCTTTCTCATTTTTAAGTCTTTAATTTCTGGACACATGAGGACACTTCCGGAATTCTTTATCTTATATTTCCACACATGAGTATCATTACAAGATGTTGCACAATATGGACGCAAGTAAACCCCCAAAATGCAACTGGTAGGACCGGTTACACTCCGCATACATCAATTTTTTATTTAATCTCAACAAGTATAATTATTTTCATATTTTTGAAAAAAAAAAAAAAAATTGGTATGTTTTTTGCAATTTATGAAAAATTTTTTTCGATCAATTTTTAGGGCTCGGGATACCTTTTTGGAGTAGCGTGTGATGTGTAAGAATTCCACTGGCATGACCGAAGTACAACTCAGCGGAGTCAATGGCTTCAGTATCATTTTTTTTTCTTTTTTTTTATTTATTATTTAATGAGTCTTGCAGCGCTTCCGGGGTTCTTCGATGATCCAGATTTTCTACTGGCAGAATTCAATGGATCACAGGAACTTTGAAAATTCGTTCATTATTTTGGTTTTTTTTTCTATTTTTTTGCTTATATTGTGATTCATCTCCAAGTTATTTTTTAACGAACCTATAACAGATCTATTGCCATTTTTATGGGCATTCCTTGAAGCGCTTCTGTTTATATTTCAAAGGTAGAGAAACTGCTACATTTTTTTTTCTCAAAACTTTCCAATGCGCGAAGAATTGATGACACTTGTCTTTGCGCTTAGTTTTACTTAAAAAAATGCTGACATGTCAACTCGTGACGTAAAATTTTAGGTAAAATTTCTGAGACATGACACTGATTTTATTCAAAAAAGCGCATGCGCATAAATGAACATCGTCAGAGTCGAAATATCTCGAAAAGCGTGACATGATTTATTTTTCAATCGTCATTCATTTATTGCTCGATCAGATTAGTCAGATAACATCGTCAAGTTGGTTGGTAATCGCGGTTGCATCGATAAACATCGATATTTGGGATATCGATTCGGGTTTAGTTTTCAAAAGTATGACAATTGTTCAAGTTGTCATAGCTTATGTAGTTATTGAAAATCATATACACAGAATATTTTTTGACGTTCTGTTAATTTATTAAGTTTCGAGTGTTTTACATATTCTGTCCAGTGTTGACAAATTTTATATGCCCGCGATAATTACAGAAAAAAGAAAAGATGCTTGCACCAAATTGGAAAATTGAGAGCTCTCATTTTTTCGGAGTCAATGATTAACAGTATCTTCAACTTCGGAAAATATATTGTTACTCCAAATATCAAATTGTAATTCAGCGCGCGAAACGCCCATTCGGGCTTGTGATGATAATAATCGAGGGTGTAAATACGGAAAAATTTCATTGAAATCTCCATTTGAAAATATATTGAAATCTCCAGAGGCAAAGTCTTCCTCTAAACTAAACTATGGTGAAATTATATTAGATGGAATTGAAAAGTGAGGGACTCGTGTAAATATTTATATTTCACCCAAAAATTCAAATTTCCAACGTTTCTAAAATTCTCGTTTCACTTTTACATTGTGCGGATCTATTAAATGTAAATAAAGCGCGGATAACATTAGGTATTCTCATCTACCTTCTACCTGCTTTCCAAGCCCAATAGAATGTTACGAGTGAATAGTTACTCGTTTTATCTTCGTTTTTCTCTTTACATTTTGTCCAGTCGCACACCGGTCTTCATGGCATACCAGCTAGACCAACATTTCAGTTGTCGGACCGCGCCTGCGCACGCATGTCAATTTATATCGTCCTGCCTCACCAACTACGCGCACTAAAATACTTATTGAAAACTTTGCATTTGTTATTGGTTAATTGTCCATTTGAGTTTGCCGCCTCCTCTGTGTCAACCAATAATCCTTTGCAATTTTTTTTCATCACGTTTCAAACGGTTTTCCCTCCAATTCTAAAGCACATGCGCACTACATAGTCGGGAATTCGTACATATTTTGGTTCGACAGTTTTTCAAATTCAAAATGGACTCGATGGCGGTGAGTTTTGCAATTAATTTGAAAAGCGTCATTTTTGTTCATTGGTACTTTTGAAATTTTTGAGAAGTGTCTTTTCTCTGGTGTCTCCATGCTTCTGCCGCATACCTCAATTTACCGTAAATTCACGGTAAATTTAAAATAGAAATTGTCCATAGTAATTTTCCCGCGCAAGATAAAAATTCTCATTTCTCAATTGCTCGGTATAGTTCCAATGTACCATTGGATTACATCGCTGCGATTACACAGCCAGGCTTGAAATATATACAATTGTATTGTGAATTCTGATTACAAAGCAGTTAGCCGTGATTTAGTTATAATTTATAGTCGAGTGTGTACAGCAGTCTCGATTATCCGAGGTAATGTGGGGAAGGGCTTCCGCGGATGAGCGAAAACTCGGATAACACGGAGGGAACAGGGAATTCTAAAATTTCAATCATCTCCCACGTAATTTGGATGGCGAACTGAAATTTCATCAGATGAATATATAAAAATAGAAATGCATTGTCACATTTTAATAGTTGGTATAAAAATAATGGTGAATAGAAAGTTTAGATAGTCACTGATAAGGTTTAAGAAAAGGTGTAATTGAACACTGCTTCAACTTGCTCATTCGTTTTTTAGCCGCGATATCTCGCTAACGTTTGATCAACAAATGACCACTTGCAGTGGGTTTAGGCGGTTCTTCCGAAACGAAGGAAGAGCGCGCAGAGTGTATTGCGACAAGTATATTCGACTCCGTCCGTCTTATCCGAGCTTTTCCGTATTATCCGCGGCCAATTCGGCCTCGCGGATTACGCGGTAGGCCGGATAACTTAGTTATAGATCGCTATAACTCCATGCCACTCGCAGCCATTTATTTTACCATTTTCCAATTTTTACCACGCAAAAACCAGTCTCTCGCACTTGAAGCAAGTTCCCTCACCTCTGTGAAAGTTCACTAGAATTTTAAATTCCATATGTAACATTCACCTGATAAACCCTTCGTGATGTTGATAACGCGGAAAGCAATCGGCGAAGAGCTCTTTAAAATGACAATTTAAGGAAAAGAAAGTTAGTTATCATTTTTGGTTTTTTGTTTGTTTTCAGCATGTTATATTACCTTTAAATTAGTTACCTCAATTCACTCAGAGTTACTTCTACGATAATTCGAGAAAAAAAAATAAATTTCTGTAAAAAAAAAAAATCAGAGATTTTTGTGAAAAATTAGAAAATTTTAGGTTCAAATTTTTTGTTATAATTTTTCAATTATAGTAGAATTCATTTGGAAAGATTGTAGAAAGAAAGACCATTGAGTTGCTTTACACAATTCACCACGCGCTCAGTGTAGTGTCAGCGTTTTTTTAAAGCCGCCAAAACGCCAAATACTTTCTACTGATAGTAGAGCAATTTTCTTCATAGTTTGCATAATCAACATTGTTATCTATTGCAACACGTAATTGCTAATGGAAACTATGTGGATTAACAATTTCCGGTTGGATTTCTGCACTGACTATTTATTTATTTATCTATTCATTTATTTATTTATTCATTTATTGAACGCGACTTTGAAATATGTCCTAATGAATTAAAAATTTATCAGGTAAATTAATTGAAATCAATTCGATAACATCGAAAGACTTGTCTAAAATTCCTATCTCTCTGCATTCACTATTGGCATTTACTGAAAATGACCCTCGAAATTTCAAATTCTCGATTATCGAAGGTGTATTTTTCATTTTGAACTTATAGCCTATTGGCCTTGATATATATATATATCGGAATGTTCAAAAAATTTTGAATTTTCCTGCAATGTAATTCATATCGCATCCTGTTCAAGAAAGCGCATACACATAAATGAACATCGTTACAGTCTTAATATCTCGAAAATCGTGACATGATTTATTTTTCAATCGTCATTCATTTATTGCTCGATCAGATTAGTCAGATAACATCGTCAAGTTGGTTGGTAATCGCGTTTGCATCGATTAACATCGATATTTGGGATATCGATTCGGGTTTAGTTTTCAAAAGTATGACAATTGTTCAAGTTGTCATAGCTTATGTAGTTATTGAAAATCATATACACAGAATATTTTTTGACGTTCTGTTAATTTATTAAGTTTCGAGTGTTTTACATATTCTGTCCAGTGTTGACAAATTTTATATGCACGCGATAATTACAGAAAAAAGAAAAGATGCTTGCACCAAATTGGAAAATTGAAAGCTCTCATTTTTTCGGAGTCAATGATTAGCAGTATCTTCAACTTCGGAAAATATATTGTTACTTCAAATATCAAATTGTAATTCAGCGCGCGAAGGGCCCATTCGGGCTTGTGGTTACTAATAGCATAGTTGACGAAATAAAACTACACATGTACTCATCAATCCACCTTTTCAGTTTCCAGAATCTTCATCGAACCATAGCTACCGTGGATTGGAATCATGGCTATCGCAAACACACAGCTCGTAAAGTGGACCTTTCCGTTTGCCCTGATAATCGGTTTATTCTGGTACAAGCGTCGACGCCAAGAGCGAGTTGATCCAGGTGGAAAATTAAAAATCGAAGAAGAAAAGATAAAAAAGTCCAAGTGCGGTGAGAGCCAGGGGAATAATCTCTGTGATTCGGGAATCACCATTGAGTCTGTGCCGAATTCACCCTATCAGAATGATGTGTCGGGTCCAATAGCTGTTGCAAGCCCTAGGAGGGTCAGCGAGAGCCGAGACATACCGACAAGGACAGCGGGCTCGCAGCCAATTTCTATGAAGGCTGATAAGTCTGGTGGTAGTCCTTGGTACACTGAGGTTGAGGATATTCCCGAGATGAAGGATATTGTGCTGGGTAGTAAACCCAAGTCGGCAAGCTTCGACATGATATCCAGAAGTAAAAATCACATAGCAACGGTCAAGGAGAGCGACGAAAAGATCGCTAAGGGCTACAATCAAGTGGGCAAGAAACCGAATATATCTGTCGATGAGACGAAAACATCGGTGCAAGCCATCTCTGAGAGGGATTCGGCTAATCACAGCCCTGTGTCGGGTGTTCTCGATGGCAGTGTTAATGATGAAGTGCGCAGCGAGGGCAGCACCGACAGTGGAAAGGGTAATTTGTTTTGCATAATCAGTACAGTAGTCTCGATTATCCGAGGTAATGTGGGGAAGGGCTTCCGCGGATAAGTGAAAACTCGGATAACACGGAGGGAATAGGGAATTCTAAAATTGCAATTATCTCCCACGTAATTTGGATGGCGAACTGAAATTTCATCAGATGAATATATAAAAATAGAAATGCATTGTCATATTTTAATAGTTGGTATAAAAATAATGGTGAATAGAAAGTTTAGATAGTCACTGATAAGGTTTAAGAAAAGGTGTAATTGAACACTGCTTCAACTTGCTCATTCGTTTTTTAGCCGCGATATCTCGCTAACGTTTGATCAACAAATGACCACTTGCAGTGGGTTCAGGCGGTTCTTCCGAAACGAAGGAAGAGCGCGCCGAGTGTATTGCGACAAGTATATTCGACTCCATCTGTCTTATCCGCGGCCAATTCGGTCTCGCGGATAACGCAGTAAGCCGGATAATCGAGACTGAAGAATTCCATTTTCTGAAGGGAGATATTAATTAATATTTTTTCTAGGTGGCAGTATCAATGGACAAGTGAAAAAGCATAAATGCGCAACGACATACGAATTCACAATGCCCCAGACTCTTGTAGGACGTTTGATTGGCAGACGCGGCATTGCAATTCAACAGCTGAATGCCAAAGCTGGGGTAAACATTGTTGTTACTGGTCATCCTACGACAACGCAGATGAAGCTCTGTGTGCTCGAGGGATTGCCCGAGAACATAAATACAGCGTTAGATCTCATCAGGCAGAGATTTCCACCCAAGAAATTCCCAGAGTTGACACTCGACGAGGTGAATTTAATGAACAATGCTGAGGACATCCCATGGGTTACTGAGCTAATGCAACTACATCTGGTGGATGGTGTGAATAATGATGTTATTGTCTGTCATATTCTACAGCCTGATAGGCTGTTTATTCAGTTGCCAACACATCCTACGTATCCATCACTCAGGCTATTAGATTATAATATGACACAGTTGTATAATACCGTTGAGTCACCACCTGTTCCAAATCAATTAACTCGTAAGTATTTGTTCGTACATATTTGTGTGATATTTTTTGGGATTTTTAATTCTCAGTATTGTAACTCAAAATTACAAAATTAGTAATTTGGAAACCGATCGGTAGACTAGGGTAAAAGATTTACTGCAATTTTTGGGGGAGTCACTTGAGAACAAACCAATATGTGAAAATTCTGGTCAAGGGGAAATGCACTTGGTTACTGAATTGTAACTATTAATATATAATCCTCTTCAAGAAAGCTCATACACATAAATGAACATCGTTGGAGTCGAAATATCTCGAAAATCGTGACATGATTTATTTTCCAATCGTCATTCATTTATTGCTCGATCAGATTAGTCAGATAACATCGTCAAGTTGGTTGGTAATCGCGTTTGCATCGATAAACATCGATATTTGGGATATCGATTCGGGTTTAGTTTTCAAAAGTATGACAATTGTTCAAGTTGTCATAGCTTATGTAGTTATTGAAAATCATATACACTGAATATTTTTTGACGTTCTGTTAATTTATTAAGTTTCGAGTGTTTTACATATTCTGTCCAGTGTTGACAAATTTTATATGCACGCGATAATTACAGAAAAACCAAAAGATGCTTGCACCAAATTGGAAAATTGAAAGCTCTCATTTTTTCGGAGTCAATGATTAACAGCATCTTCGACTTCGGAAAATATTTTGTTACTTCAAATATCAAATTGTGATTCAGTGCGCGGATTCGGATTTGCTAATATATAATAATAGTAAATTAGAAAACGTTTTCAGTGTGGCAGATAGAAAGAAAAAAATAATAATTGACTGAGATCAATCAGTGCTGAAACCAGTTCAAGCGATCAATTTGTTATTTTTGTATTGTACCGCATTATCCACAAGACCGAATTGGCCGCGGATAATACGGAAAAACCCGGATAAGACGGATTGAGTCGAATATACTTGTCGCAATACACTCTGCGCGCTCTCCCTTCGTTTCGGAAGAACCGCCTAAACCCACTGCAAGTGGTCATTTGTTGATCAAACGTTAGCGAGATATCGCGGCTAAAAAACGAATGAGCAAGTTGAAGCAGTGTTCAATTACACCTTTTCTTAAACCTTATCAGTGACTATCTAAACTTTCTATTCACCATTATTTTTATACCAACTATTAAAATATGACAATGTATTTCTATTTTTATATATTCATCTGATGAAATTTCAGTTCGCCATCCAAATTACGTGGGAGATGATTGAAATTTTAGAATTCCCTATTCCCTCCGTGTTATCCGCGTTTTCGCTTATCCGCGGAACCCCTTCCCCACATTACCTCCCATTATCGAGACGCTACTATAATATTATAATATTTCATGTTTTTACAGAGGGTATGCTTGTTGTTGCCAAGTGGTACGACAGATGGGTGCGTGCTTTAGTCGAGGAGGCAGATCCTACTGGAGAAAAGCATTTAGTTAGGCTCGTGGATCACGGGGGCTTTTGGACATTTAGTAATGCAGAGATGAGGAAAATTAGATCCGATTACCTGACGTTGCCTTTCCAAGCAATTGAGGTGTTTTTAGCAAATATTAAACCTAAAGATGGTGAGTATACTTTTTCCTTCTAATGGATTTTAATTGATGAAGTAAGAAAACTGTTCATTGACATGTCATTGTTTGGTTTATGCAGGTGAATGGCAACAAGAAGCCTATGATGTTGTAGCTCAAATCTGTACCAATAGCATTGGTCAGGCCCAAATAGAAGGTTATATCGACTCAAGTAATTTTATCAGCCTGTATATTAATGTGCCGAAACATGGGGTAAGTTGCAATCACTCTTTTTTTTGTGAAGAACTCAGATAGAGCTGATACTTAATACAAAAAAAATCTTCAATCATTTTTAAACGATTATCATGATGACTTGCCCATCGATTCATGTGAGCTTAACTGCTTTTTCAGACTACCTCATTGGGGAAGACGTAGCAATATTTTGTTATTACACAGATTTATGTTAAAAATTTTTGTTTATCCTTACTCAAATTTCCAACGTATCTATGGACAATTCATTCTTAACCGCAATATGAATTCACACTTTGCATTTCTAATTTAAAATCTGCATTTGAAGTTTCAATTTCAATGTACAATCTTAATTTTCAACTTAATTTTTTTTAAGTTCAATTTTAAATTGTCATTTTCAATTTGAATAATTAATTGACATTTCCAATGTATATTTATAATCGAAATTTTTAGTTTGATTTAGTTTACAGTTTCAAGTTCAGTTGTCAATTAGTTTTTTTTTTATCAATTGCAATTTTGAATTTCAAATTTTTCTTGGCATGTTTAATTTGACTTTTCCATTTTAATATTTAATTTAAATGTTAAATTGATGTATTCAATTCGAATTCTTGATTAGAGTTCTCAGCTTCTTATTTGCATTATGAATATACAAGTCGAATTTTCAAATTTTAATTCACAATTCGAATTTTCACTTTGCATTTCATTTCTCAATTATCAAGTGAAGCGTTCCATTTGAAGTTTGAACTGGCATTTTCACTATCAACTTCCCTCTTCAATTTTATCTTTAAAATTCTGGGCTTAATTATCAATTACCATTTGCCACACCCATTTCAATTTTTTTTCCTACATTTCTATTTGCCCAAATTTCTTCCTCATTTCAATCAAGAGAAAAAAAACTTGGCTATCAGTAATTTAGTTCAGCATAGTCATTTAGAAGATCAGAACCAGAAAAATTTAAATCATTTTTTTTTGCAGCAAAATTTAATCAATTCCAATCAATTTTAATGATTTTCTCTCACTATAAATATATATAGTAAATAAAATAAATAAAATAAATATATATATATATATAATTTTTTTTTCAAAATATCTCAATCGTATTTTTAATTCCGATAAAATTGTGAAAAAAAAATGCAATTGCGATTTCACTAACATTCGTATTTTAACTTCCAGGTAATATCTGTAGCCCACGAATTGATTGCCCGAGGTCTCGCCGAGTCAGCTTCCCTCGAAGAAATGCTCCCCGACCAGCCACCGACACAAACCTGAATCTAACATCTAATATAAATAATTTCGAAAACGTGTGATTTTAAAGGCTTTGCCCATAATACGTGTAAGTCCAGTAATTTCATAACTTTAAACGAGAATTGGTGGATATATGTGGTAAGTGTGAGTGAGTTTTTCTACGTTAAAAAAAATGATGTATGTCTGAGCATAATTTCCTATGAATTCGTTCATTATCTCATTTTTAAAAGCCCAAAATTTCAGCTGGTTATATTAGGCAGTAAAAGTCCCAGTGAAATAACGAAGAACATGAAAATTTTGTGGGTTCATTGAGAATTGATAAAATAAATGGTGACAATCGTTCAAATTGGAAAATAAGTTTTTTCAATCCAACGAATGTTACGTAAAGTTACGTCACATCTCAGTTCATAATTGCCCTTCATAGTTCAAAATTTTGATCATCATCGGCCACCACCGATCGATAATTCATGTCAACATCTTAACGAAATAATAGTACCAACATTGAAAATTCAATTTTGTATTTTCATCAGCAAAATTAATCAATCATAACACTGCAATTTTTCTTCCTTTCCAATACTTGTATATAATGTAAAGTGGCATTTTAATTTCATCAGTGCATGTAGAATTTTACTGGCAAAATACTGCATTTAAATTACACAAAAAAAAAAAAAAAAATTCACTCAATACCAAATGACTGATTATCTTCATGATGAATCATTTTTGAAGAATAGAGAAAAAATCATGAAATTGTCATTCAGGTTGTTATGTCTGCAGGCATATGAATAACACTGGCAAGTGTCACTTTTGTATGAGTACAGAAATTACAATCGCAAAAATTTAGATTCGAATTAATCGAATGAATTTAATTAAGGTATAATTTGTTTTATACACAATTCAAAATTTTTTCCATCCATTAAATTCTATGAATTATCATAATTTATCCTCAATTATTACAATGGTCGAATTCAATGGCAAATTAAGTCGATCTCGTTAAAAGTTTCGAAAGGCTTTTGTTTTCATAATTTTTTTAGGCTGAAATTCTGGTCGTAATACCTCCTACTGTACATAGTGTAAACATTTACGGCTTTTTTCCCCAATATTCAAATATTTATACCCTACCTAATAAGAATTGAGAGTACAGAAAAATAATAACAATAATTTGAAAATAATTCGAGATGATATTGGGGCAAACAATTGGATGAAAATACGAACAAATGTGCGAATAAAATTGGGATATATATTCGATTAATATAAGTCACACTCGAGGCAAAATGTTCATCAAAAAAAAATTGCAGGTTTAAATGAATAATTAAATTTTCTATTTTGTGGCAAAAAAAAAAAAATCACAGATAACAAAAAAAAAATTAGAAGTTGTATTGTTAAACCCATTTTTTCTTTTTATAAATTTTCATATTTTTTTGATACTAAATCTAACTTAATTTTTTGATAACGCATTTACTTTCAAAAAAAAAAATAATGAAAAATAAAAACAGGATAAACGAAAAGATAAAAACATAAGACCAACTGTTATATGAAGAGAAGTAGATAATAAGTAGATTACCTGGGCCAAATTGTTTCACACCCCAAACTTGACCTTCCAAAAAGTGAAAAAAACAAAAATGTTGAATGTTAAATACTTGATACTTAATATTGTTGATTTCTGATGTGAAAGAGAAGAAAAAATATATTTCTAGGGAATATTATTAAGATACGGCCACTAAGTGAACGATAAATTTATATTCATATTGCGTCATTTTCCAAGGAGATATTAACATAATTACAATGATTTAATTACCTGCATTATTTACGGTATACTTTCCTTTATTCTCTAGTGATTATTGATTTATCGAGACATCGATTTGTCATTTGTACTGAGCCCTTCCCTCCCCAAAAAACCGCGAAAAAAAATGAGCAACATTGATTGCTAGTTTCCTTGGTAGATTATCATTTCCTTGTACATAGAAAATTGTGCAAAATTATCATCTCAATGATAAACAATTATCCACCTGTCAGTTCATAAAATAATTTAGGATTTTCTTTTCACGTGTCATTTATCAATAAATAAAAAATGGTTTGTATGTAAATATATCTCAGTGTAATGTCTCTGGCGTTTTTCATTAAATTTTTTTCACCATTTTAATTAAGAAAATTGTGTTATTAATTGGGTTATATTCCTGGTCCATTGGTAGAAAAAATTACATTGGGTGTTTTAATAACCGGATAGAGTGGTGATGGAAGGATAGTGGGTCCTCATCACTCGGCACCGCTCTCGATCGAGCCAGAGGCTCTTCCTTTTAATGAGAATGTCAGTCTCCAATTTTTTTCTTAATTCCGTTAATGAGTTGGTGAAGTCTTGACTGGTTTTCACTTGGCCTGAGAGGGCGGTAGTGCTTGCAGCAATGTTTTTCACTTCGTCGATGAGCCTAAGTGTTTTTAAGCTTGTATTAAAATGAGGAACAATTATTGTTATAATTAGGATAGAGTCCAACTTCGTTCTGAATACTTTGTACTTTTTTATGTGTATTTTTCGAATTACTTTGTTGGAATGGGTGTATATAATTTTTTTGATCCATTCAGGAAGACATTTCCGTCGGTTTTGGGGCGTAAAAGGCAAATTAATTTTTTTCGATTTTGGCCAAATTTAACATTGGGACTTTATGGGGAGGCAAACTTAATTTTTTTAAAATCGAATTTTTGGTCCCGTGCGCGTTTATACTATCCAATTGGGACCCCTAGAAGACACTCCCGTCGATTTTGGGTCGAAAAAGTCAAATTAATTTTTTTTCGATTTTGGCCAAATTTAACATTGGGGTCTTATGGGGAGGCAAAGTTAATTTTTTTTTAATCGAATTTTTGGTCCCGTGCGCGTTTATACTATCCAATTGGGACCCCTAGAAGACACTCCCGCCAATTTTGGGGCGAAAAAGTTAAATTAATTTTTTTCGATTTTGGCCAAATTTAACATTGGGGTCTTATGGGGCGGCAAACTTAATTTTTTTAAAATCGAATTTTTGGTCCCGTGCGCGTTTATACTATCCAATTGGGGCCCCTAGAAGACACTCCCGTCGATTTTGGGTCGAAAAAGTCAAATTAATTTTTTTCGATTTTGGCCAAAATTAACATTGGGGTCTTATGGGGAGGCAAACTTAATTTTTTTAAAATCGAATTTTTGGTCCCGTGCGCGTTTATACTATCCAATTGGGACCCCTAGAAGACACTCCCGCCGATTTTGGGTCGAAAAAGTCAAATTAATTTTTTTCGATTTTGGCCAAATTTAACATTGGGGTCTGATGGGGAGGCAAACTTAATTTTTTTAAAATCGAATTTTTGGTCCCGTGCGCGTTTATACTATCCAATTGGGACCCCTAGAAGACACTCCCGTCGATTTTGGGTCGAAAAAGTCAAATTAATTTTTTTCGATTTTGGCCAAATTTAACATTGGGGTCTTATGGGGAGGCAAAGTTAATTTTTTTTTAATCGAATTTTTGGTCCCGTGCGCGTTTATACTATCCAATTGGGACCCCTAGAAGACACTCCCGTCGATTTTGGGTCGAAAAAGTCAAATTAATTTTTTTCGATTTTGGCCAAATTTAACATTGGGGTCTTATGGGGAGGCAAAGTTAATTTTTTTTAAATCGAATTTTTGGTCCCGTGCGCGTTTATACTATCCAATTGGGACCCCTAGAAGACACTCCCGCCAATTTTGGGGCGAAAAAGTTAAATTAATTTTTTTCGATTTTGGCCAAATTTAACATTGGGGTCTTATGGGGCGGCAAACTTAATTTTTTTAAAATCGAATTTTTGGTCCCGTGCGCGTTTATACTATCCAATTGGGGCCCCTAGAAGACACTCCCGTCGATTTTGGGTCGAAAAAGTCAAATTAATTTTTTTCGATTTTGGCCAAAATTAACATTGGGGTCTTATGGGGAGGCAAACTTAATTTTTTTAAAATCGAATTTTTGGTCCCGTGCGCGTTTATACTATCCAATTGGGACCCCTAGAAGACACTCCCGCCGATTTTGGGTCGAAAAAGTCAAATTAATTTTTTTCGATTTTGGCCAAATTTAACATTGGGGTCTGATGGGGAGGCAAACTTAATTTTTTTAAAATCGAATTTTTGGTCCCGTGCGCGTTTATACTATCCAATTGGGACCCCTAGAAGACACTCCCGTGGATTTTGGGTCGAAAAAGTCAAATTAATTTTTTTCGATTTTGGCCAAATTTAACATTGGGGTCTTATGGGGAGGCAAACCTAATTTTTTTAAAATCGAATTTTTGGTCCCGTGCGCGTTTATACTATCCAATTGGGACCCCTAGAAGACACTCCCGTCGATTTTGGGTCGAAAAAGTCAAATTCATTTTTTTCGATTTTGGCCAAATTTAACATTGGGGTCTTATGGGGAGGCAAACTTAATTTTTTTTAAATCGAATTTTTGGTCCCGTGCGCGTTTATACTATCCAATTGGGACCCCTAGAAGACACTCCCGTCGATTTTGGGTCGAAAAAGTCAAATTAATTTTTTTCGATTTTGGCCAAATTTAACATTGGGGTCTTATGGGGAGGCAAACTTAATTTTTTTTAAATCGAATTTTTGGTCCCGTGCGCGTTTATACTATCCAATTGGGACCCCTAGAAGACACTCCCGTCGATTTTGGGTCGAAAAAGTCAAATTAATTTTTTTCGATTTTGGCCAAATTTAACATTGGGGTCTTATGGGGAGGCAAACTTAATTTTTTTAAAATCGAATTTTTGGTCCCGTGCGCGTTTATACTATCCAATTGGGACCCCTAGAAGACACTCCCGTCGATTTTGGGTCGAAAAAGTCAAATTAATTTTTTTCGATTTTGGCCAAATTTAACATTGGGGTCTTATGGGGAGGCAAACTTAATTTTTTTAAAATCGAATTTTTGGTCCCGTGCGCGTTTATACTATCCAATTGGGACCCCTAGAAGACACTCCCGTCGATTTTGGGTCGAAAAAGTCAAATTAATTTTTTTCGATTTTGGCCAAATTTAACATTGGGGTCTTATGGGGAGGCAAACTTAATTTTTTTAAAATCGAATTTTTGGTCCCGTGCGCGTTTATACTATCCAATTGGGACCCCTAGAAGACACTCCCGTCGATTTTGGGTCGAAAAAGTCAAATTAATTTTTTTCGATTTTGGCCAAATTTAACATTGGGGTCTGATGGGGAGGCAAACTTAATTTTTTTAAAATCGAATTTTTGGTCCCGTGCGCGTTTATACTATCCAATTGGGACCCCTAGAAGACACTCCCGTCGATTTTGGGTCGAAAAAGTCAAATTAACTTTTTTCGATTTTGGCCAAATTTAACATTGGGGTCTTATGGGGAGGCAAACTTAATTTTTTTAAAATCGAATTTTTGGTCCCGTGCGCGTTTATACTATCCAATTGGGACCCCTAGAAGACACTCCCGTCGATTTTGGGTCGAAAAAGTCAAATTAATTTTTTTCGATTTTGGCCAAATTTAACATTGGGGTCTGATGGGGAGGCAAACTTAATTTTTTTAAAATCGAATTTTTGGTCCCGTGCGCGTTTATACTATCCAATTGGGCCCCCTAGAAGACACTCCCGTCGATTTTGGGTCGAAAAAGTCAAATTAATTTTTTTCGATTTTGGCCAAAGTTAACATTGGGACCGCATGAGGAGTCCTCGACAAATGACGACTTGACATTTTTTTCTTCGACTCCATCCGTCTCATCCAACTGTTCCCGTATTATCCGAGTCAATTCGTCTCGCTGATAACGCGGTAGACCGGGTAATCGAGAATCTACTGTATATCTCACCCAATTTGGGAGCCATCCCTGCAACTCTCCACATTCTCTCGAGTCAGCCTCAGCCCCAATCGAGACTGAGCGCACTTCATCGGTCCATCGAGCCCCCTGATAGTCGCATTGGTATTACCGATGGACACTTCATTGGCGGCAATTTTCTTCACGCACTGCAACAATTTCCATAGACCATAATTCACGAAGCCAGTGCCTGGACCAAATGAAATATCTCGCGAAGTATTCAATTACCTCTTTCAAACTAGCTTCAAGATTCCTTATCGTCTCCACGAGCCGACCGATCCGCTCCGTGAGTGCAAAGTCAACGGCCGCCGCTTGGTTCCGCAAATCTCGCGCGCACGTGGATATACTCGTCCTCACATTTGCGCAGAACAATTCGCATCGACTCATGACGGTGGTCGCGTAAATAATCGTCTCCTTAACGAAGCGCGCGTATGCGTCAGGGGTCGATTGTCTGAAAACCTCTTATTTAATTACGAGTGATCTAAATTAATTTAATTTATTTAATGAGGCGCGCATACTCTTGTGGCACCTTGACATCTCCAGGCCTCCATTGCAGAATCTCGGAGTCACTTTTAAGGCTAATGCAAGTCGTATTAACATTGTAGGCTTGTGCTTTATCGGACCAATCATGGACCACTCGTTCTCTGGCATCCTTCAACTCGATCAATTGCATTTTCGCTTCATCAATGCACCGAGTGTATAAATTTAAAACGTCAGCGCACAATTTCTCCTCCTAAAAAAAAAAAAAAAAAAAAAAAAAAAAATCACATTGATCACAATTTTGCCAAATCAATTGTAACAGATTTGTAAATGATCAACAATCGGGAAGATTTGAGTACACGCATGGTGAGCGTGAAGACGCGATTTATGCGCGTTACGTGAGTGAGAGTGAGACGCCAATAGTGGTGCGATCCCTCGGGGCTCAAATCCGTCCTACCTCCTTAATTATGACAATTATGGAAAAAAGTCATGAGACATTAAATGTGCATTTCCACTTACAGAACAAGTTTCATTTAACACTTTTGGCTGCATCTCCCACCGTTTTTGCTATAGAGCGTTATGAACAATTGAATTTGTTAATAACAATGTATATACTGCCAGGTTCATATCAAATCTTTGACCCTCCATTCTCCATGGAAATACTGCGATTGCCACCTCAATGACAACCGTAACTTCATTCGTTCAGTTATTACAATAATTGCTGTTCAAACGACCATACCTCCTTAATTATGAAAATTATGGAAAAAAGTCATTAGAGGTCAAATGTGCATTTTGACTTTAGGAACAACTTTTGTGGTTATACTTATTCTCCTATCTCCGACGGTTTTCGCTATAGAGCGTTATGAACAATTGAAATTGTTTATAACAATATAAATATCGCATCAATTTTATCCAAAATCTAATCCTCTTTAAGCCGCTTCGCACACACAGACATTTGTTCAGAATTTGTCTAAAATAGTGGAGCAATATCGAATTTTCACCTTCACAAGTTGCTCGCTGAATACATCGTAAACCAGATCAGTTTGCATTCTCGAATTTCTGACCTTCTGGACATCCTGATTCATCTTCTTGATCGTATCGACAACTCGATAACAATTCAGTAATCGTTTTATTTCCGCCTGAATCCTGGAAATTGAAGATTCGAGATCCTTGTTGACGGAGTGCAATTCCGTCTTCCAATAAAAAATCTTACCAGCTTCAGCAGTGAGTAAGAGGCTGCTGCGCAGTTGTCGTTTGTCGATTTCAGCGCAAATTTGCGCTTCTAGAAGTTGCGTTTTATGCTCATGATTTCTGAAATTCATTTCTAAAATTCAATCTAACTATTTTGATAACTAACAGCCATAAACAAGAAAATTATCGTGCAAAAAGCATCATCTAAATACATTGAAGAACTGAGGCGCCAGAAAAGTGAAACTCCAGAAGAGAAATAGAATTTTTTTTCTTATACATTTGAAATAATACTCTGGATAAAACGATAAAGGTGTACGGTAAAACGGTAGTGCGTTTTTCTACTATTTATTTTACATACATTCAGTCCCCCACTTCATCTCCAATTGGGGAGGAACGCTACGGCTCGTTACTATGGCGCGTTGCTATGGTGCGTTGCTGTGGCGCGTTGCTATGGCGCGTTGCTATGGCGCGTTGCCATGCTGCGTCACTATGGTGCGTTGCTATGTCGCGTTACTATGGCGCGTTGCTATGGTGTGTTGCTATAGCGCATTGCTAAGGTGCGTTGCTATGGTGCGTTGCTATGGCCCGTTACTACGGCGCGTTGCTATGGCCCGTTGCTATGGCACGTTGCTATGACACGTTGCTATGACACGTTGCTATGACACCTAAGCGTAAATATCCGGACAACGTAACACCTTCAGATAGTCCCATACGGAGTTTCACTTAAAAAATTTTTAAAACCCAAATCTTCTCTTGGGACTTGGGGGAATAAGCTCTTAAATAATCGACTTTATGCTGTAAACATTTGGATACCGTGCAATGTATTTCCATACTTTTCCTCTCGAACTTGATGATTCGAAGTATTCAATAATTCTTGGTAACTCCTCTGCCACTCTGAAGGATTGTACCGAGCTATGGTGAAGGTATCAACGGTTGGTCGTGTCTGGGTCAAGCTCGGAAATTCCGTCCACAGACCGAGTGGTGGTTGATGCTCTTCAGAATATCCAGGAAGTCTCTGATTCTCCGGATTCTCTACAACTGAGCTCTGAAGAGGAACTTTTGATAATAACTGTTCCATGATTATTGTCCCCCCCCCCTTCCCCCGCCCCCCCCCCCCCCCAACGACCACTAAGAGAGCAGTGCACGGGTTTCGTCCTATCACAGGTGAGAATTGACAACTGGCGCTGGCCTGACCCAGCCTGGTCCCTAGCCTTGCCTGGCCCGCCCCAGTCTTGGCAAACGAGCCGGCGCCAATCCTGTTTGGAACATTGGGTCAAGCTAGGTCTAAGGATGGGAATTGGACTGGTAATTTAGCCTGGGCCTAGCTTGATATTTAGACTGAGACAAGTCTGGCGACCAAGTTAAGGATTGGCAAGCGCCAGGCCTGATCGAGAATTACGTGGTATAACCGACCCTTGAACTCCGGACCTGGTCCTAGGCTGTACCAAGGCTGGCAAGTAAGCCTTAACGTAAAATGTGATTGTGGATTCAGGCTGGTACTAATCCGGCAATAGCCAGGCTTGGGTGCCAGCCCTGTGCCAATACTGATCCAAGTTTGGTATCCGTGGTCTTGGTTGGCAGCCTTGGCAAAAGACTGGTATCACCACTGGTACAAGCAAAGCCCAACCTAGGATGCTGAGGCTTAGTAAAACGAGACTGTCCCAAACTTGGACCGATTGTTGAACCTTGGCACTACCCACCTGGGGTGACGTTATCATATACCCTTATTGAGTTATGTCGTTGGGGGTTCTAAATTTCAATGTCTCTTACCGCAGGCGGATCATCTAGATCCATCGGGACCTCTGGTTTCAGACAATCTCTCGGACAGGAAATCTCTTTTGCACAAGGCTTCAAGTTCTGTAACCTCGACTCATCATTTTTATCTGAATGTTTTTCCTCTTTTATCAAATTGCCCGGTGGTTGCGTGGCACATACCATTGAACTTCTCTGTCTCTCCATACTCATACTCTAATAAAATGTTCACATCAAAAATCAAAGGAAACCATCGCCCATCAAGATACCAATTTTTATTGCATTATACACAGGAACAAAGTGAGCATCGTGGAAATCCAGCAAACTTCTCCGAATACTTTGAATAGTAGAATAAAAAAAGGCGCGCAGATAAAACGTGATTTCTCGAGGATTATGAAAAGCCTTTGTAAGCGATTTGAGGTGGGTGGGGGGTGGTGGGTGGTGTGGAATTTAGATGAGACCGGATAATGTTTCAGCGGATGGGTAATAAGAGCGTAACAATTGTCCGCGCTCTCTGTCGACAAAAAGTGTCTTTTTTTTCACAAATATTTCACGCTCCAGGTCACTCCTCGATTTTACCAGTGCCGCTTGTGTTTCCTCTGCCTTTTGCAATTGTCCTGCCATCACTGATAAATTTTCGCCGATGGTTTTAACTTCCTCAATTATTCTAGAACAAATGGAACAAGTAATTGTCGGAGGCATTTTCACATTTGAATGTTAATTAACTTGCCGATAGGGGAAGTTACTGTTTTGCCCCCGAAAATGAAAAATCAATTTTCCATCAGATCTCCACGTTTCATGGTATTCCTGACCTTTCTAGACTATTTAAAACAAAATGTCTGTATGTGTGTGTGTGTGTGTGTGCCGATGTGCGTGTGTAACCAAAAATTTCCCGGAACGATTTCTCGTGAACAAATTATCCGATCGCGGTCCTGTATGACGCAATCGAAGCGTCTTGCCGTAACTCAGAGCTGATTAGTTTTTGCTCCATATATGTCTCCTGGTTTCTATTGCTATTAACAATTTCAATTGTTTATAACGCTGTATCTCACGAAATATTATAGATACGCAAAAATGTGTCGAATAAATGTTGTTCCTTATAAAAAAATACATATTTTGTGTCCTCTGACTTTTTTCGTATCTTTAACCGTTTCGGCGTTAGAGCGTTGTAAACAATTGAAATCATTTGGAGAGGTCTATGGTGAGAAAAATGAGAGATTGGAAAGAAAGTACACACACACACACAGACCTGGGAAAAATGGGCCTAGGACGTTCAATGCATTATTGTATTGAGTAGAACTTTACCCATATTGTGGCTCATCCCGACAACTCTCAACGTTGCTTCGATATAAGCGTTGGTGTAAGCGGCTCTGAGCGACTTTCAACGCTTCATGGAGACCTTTGGCAGCGCCGCGAAGCTCTTCGATCAGATTCTCCGTGATGGATAGTTGATTCAAGCACTGAAAACATTGAATGTCATTATCTCCCTGCTCTTCTTAAGACATATCACCACATTTTTACCTTGGTGAGTTCCTTCTCCAACTGCTGACAGACTTGTTCAGTCTGGGAAATTTTTTCAGCTAGGTCAGCACTGACCTGCATCGCCTGGGTCTTCAGCTCTTTCACCGCCTTTATAAAAATTTGGTTCAGTGTGTCCCTGAGTCCTATGGAGCTTTGCCTGACCGCTTCTGCATTTGCAAGTGCGTCCGATGTGAAGTGGTCATAGCTCTCTGGGCTCGATTGCCTTCAAAAAAACAATTACCTAAGTCACGGAGCACACATTAACGCACTATATTTTTTGCACATCATGATGAGAATGGATTTTAGTACAGTAGAGTCTCGATTACCCGGCCTGCCGCGTTATCCGCGAGACCGGATTGGCCGCGGATAATACGGAAAAAGCTCGGATAAGACGGATGGAGTCGAATATACTTGTCGCAATACACTCTGCGCGCTCTTCCTTCGTTTCGGAAGAACCGCCTAAACCCACTGCAAGTGATCATTTGTTGATCAAACGTTAGCGAGATATCGCGGCTAAAAAACGAATGAGCAAGTTGAAGCAGTGTTCAATTACACCTTTTCTTAAACCTTATCAGTGACTATCTAAACTTTCTATTCACCATTATTTTTATACCAACTATTAAAATATGACAATGCATTTCTATTTTTATATATTCATCTGATGAAATTTCAGTTCGCCATCCAAATTACGTGGGAGATGATTGAAATTTTAGAATTCCTTATTCCCTCCGTGTTATCCGAGTTTTCGCTTATCCGCGGAAGCCCTTCCCCACATTACCTCGGATAATCGAGACTGCTGTATAGTTCATTAACACACAAGCGCATCAAATACCCTGAAAGCAAGTAAATTATTTCTCTCCATGTAGGGAGCAATCAGAGAATTTCAACTAACTGCGGAGGTACTCTAGTAGCACCGGGCCTCATCAGAATCAGGGGAGACTCGTTCGTGAGAGCCACGCAGAAGGAGTCAATCTCATACGCATCGAGTTTATCTGTCAAGTCGAATTCCAGTCTTGACTTGGCTGTCTTCAGTTCCAGAAGTTGATGGTCAATGGACTCTTTCATCCTGTTCAACGTCGTTCTGACCTCATAGCATAACGCAACTTCCTTCAAACAAAAAAAGTGAGGCGTTATGGGACACCTGGTAGATGTGAAACATGGAAACTAATTTTGATCTAAATTGATCCAAAAATTTTGAGGATTTCTCGGGAATTATTGGAAATTTTCAAATACTTAGTTCTTTTAAATGTTTGAAAAGTTTTTCCACAATTTCACAAAACTTTCTCCAATTTTTAAAAAATTTGGAAATTGTTTAAAAATTGTTCCGAACATTGTCTAAATTTTTCCCCAGTTTTTCAAATCATTAGAATTTTCGTCCTATTTTGTTCCAACTTTTTTGTAAATCTTTCCAATTTTTTTTTTTTCAAATTTTTAGAAAAGTGCTCCGAATTTCTTCAATCTTGTAGCAAGTTTTTTTCAATTTAAAACAAAAATTTCAATTTTTTTCAAAATTCTTCTGAATTCTTGAAAAAATTTTCCAATTTTGTTGTCAATTTTTCTGTCAAGTTCTTGCTATTCTTTCCAATTTTTTCTAAAATGAGCCAAATTTTTTCTAAAATTTTTCCAAATTTTTTCCAAACAATTTTTTTTCCGAAAGATTTTTCGAATTTTTTCAACATTTTTCTAAATTTTCCAAGCATTTCCAACATTTTTCAAAATCTAAAAATTTTTTCCACATCCAAACTTTGTCAAAATTTTTGAGAAATTGTTTCAAAATTTTTCTAATTTGTTAAAAAAAATTTCCAATTCTTTTCAAATTTTTTTGAAACGAATTGTACATACAACTTGTGCGCATCGCCTTTGCGTCGATGGCAGAGAGGGGGCAATGAGTAACCAGTAGAGTATATCTATATACACATTTGTACTGGAAATGCCTGTCCCAGTCAGAATTTTTTCCCAACGCAAGCGCCGCATTAGATGTTTCACATCAAAAAGGTTACGTTAAAATCATCTCCCTCTATCTTACAACTTTCCCCTGATCATTTTCAATTCAGTAAATTACCTTGACCAACTCTTCCTCCACTTTATCCCGCACCAGATCGAGCTCCAGTCGTTTACACCGAATGTCCAAAAAATCACCGGCTATGGATTCCGGTAGTGTCAGAATTGAGAGAGACTGTTTCACACGGCGCAGCTCACCCTCTAACAATTCTATCTCGTCCGTTATTTCATGAAGCGCCTTCTCCAACTCCACTTTCCATTGGTGTATCACACTGGCACGTTTACTTAATCGGTCCCGATTCTCCAACTGCTCTTTATTCGTTTCTTTGTACATTCGTCCATTGTTATCCCTCGATTTTTCCACCGCAAATCTAATACAGATTTTTATTGCAATTAATCACCTTCTTAAAATAGAAAATAATTTTCTTAATAATCAAAAGACGATTTAAAACAGTTTCTCGATTTGATAGACTCCTCTTTTATCATCCCGCCGTTCCTCCGATTTTTTTCCTCGCATTTAATTAACCCTCCCTCCCCCTCCCCCCCCCCCCCTGGGGTGGCATGGGGACCGGCTTTCTACCCAAACTGTATTTTTTTATTTTTACTGTTGAGTGCTAATCAACGACGGAGGTCTACGATGTGTTTGTAAACAAAGTACTTTTAAAGGAATTACATTGGTGTTCGTATCAATCAGTGCTGCTTGGATTTTACCCAAACTGTACGGCATTTGCCGGAGATCTGAGGTATACCATGGAAAGCGTGGTCGCACAGCCGTCCGACATTGCAGGAATTCGATGTACAGTATTGTCACACTGACTGAAGGCCCCTAACGCTTCTCAGTAGAGAAGCAGCGTCGGCTTCGGACTATCCCCACTCCTCGACTGTCCGCGCGCCGGCAGGAGTGGGGTTGTGGAGCGTGGAGTGGGGGGAGCTCGCGCCGCAGACCGAAGTGACTTCTCTTGCGAGAAGCATGATACCTAGGGCCAGCTCTCGATCAAGTTAACCGCGGTTAATCAGGAGTTGAAGTTAAAGTTGAGCGTTGTGATGGGCCGGAGTTAAATTTTCGACCAATCAGAAGCCTTATAGTCAAAGTTAAATGTGATGCTCACTAACCAAAAATTGGGACATAGTTTTCAGGCGCGTGCCTTACGCTCAGCAATCGTTCAACCGGAGTGGGTAGGGCCGGGCGGGCACCCATCATGCTCCGATACGAGCTCATCGGGCCCGCCCATGGATAACACAATTGATTATTTATAATGATATAGTTTATAGAGTAACATGACTAACATAATTATTCAGAGCATCAATAGAATCATTTATCTCTTTTTTTATCTTTCTTTTTTGCAAACATCGGTATCTGTTAAAAATACTCAACCAATCGACTCGTATATGTCTGTAGTACGAGATCCGTGTGATTAAGCGCGAGAGATGATACTGTACGTGAAATAATAATGCAATCAACTCACTGAGCCTTGTCGATAGTTTCACCATTGACGTTGAAAAAAGTTTGATTATGTGCCCTCCACTCAGCGGGACTGTATCTAGTAACAGAGTAACGATCGACGACTGGTCGTATACCGGTAATTCCCGCCGTGGGAGAGAACACTATACGACCAGTTGCCCATGGGCCAATTGGCCCCATTGGCTCTACACTTGTCTGGGGAAGATCGTCACCAGTTTGAGGCAAATACGGTGGTGGAGACTTTTCTCTCTCGTTCATGCGGTTTTCGGCTCCATCGATCCTTGCGGCAATCTCTGGGATCTATATCAATTGGGGGGGAAAAGGATTAAACAGGAGATGCTGCGATATCGAGGTGATGTGGGCAAGGGCTACCGCGGATAAGCGATGACTCGGATAACACGGAGGGAATAGGGAATTCTAAAATTTCAATCATCTCCCACGTAATTTGGATGGTGAACTGAAATTTCATCAGATGAATATATAAAAATAGAAATGCATTGTCATATTTTAATAGTTGGTATAAAAATAATGGTGAATAGAAAGTTTAGATAGTCACTGATAAGGTTTAAGAAAAGGTGTAATTGAACACTGCTTCAACTTGCTCATTCGTTTTTTAGCCGCGATATCTCGCTAACGTTTGATCAACAAATGATCACTTGCAGTGGGTTTAGGCGGTTCTTCCGAAACGAAGGAAGAGCGCGCAGAGTGTATTGCGACAAGTATCTTCGACTCCGTCCGTCTTATCCGAGTTTTTCCGTATTGTCCGCGGCCAATTCGGTCTCGCGGATAATGCGGTAGGCCGGATAATCGCGACTCTACTTGTACCTTCTACGTGATGCCGAACTAACCTGCTGCTCGTCCATATGTCTGACCCCACACGGCTCAATCTCCTTGCGCTCCCCAATCTTTTCATCTGTCAGACGCTCGCTAAGGTTATATCTCTCCCCTCTAAATCTTGTGGGGCCATTTTCAGCGCAGCGCTCGTCTAAACAGCTCCTCTGTAACATCCTTCACACTTTTAATTCAACGTCAAGATGATAAGTTGGCACTGGCCACCTAGCACACTGGGGAAAAATGTATTTCCAAGCCGGCGCATCAGCACGCACAGCTCGCACACTTTGCACGCTATATTTCCCCTCAACTGTTAGGGCGGCGAGGGCCGTTACCAAGGTGGCACTGCACCTGGAAAGATAAACAATTTTCTATATTGATCAATGAAGCGTCAATGGACAGCACATATTTCATCTGAAAAAATTTCATTTCATGAATACCGAATGCGCGCTTCGCGAGCTAAATTACAATTTGATATTTGGAGTAACAATATATTTTACGAAGTTGAAGATACTGTTAATCATTGACTCCGAAAAAATGAGAGCTCTCAATTTTCCAATTTGGCGCAAGCATCTTTTGGTTTTTCTGTAATTATCGCGTGCATATAAAATTTGTCAACACTGGACAGAATATGTAAAACACTCGAAACTTAATAAATTAACAGAACGTCAAAAAATATTCTGTGTATATGATTTTCAATAACTACATAAGCTATGACAACTTGAACAATTGTCATACTTTTGAAAACTAAACCCGAATCGATATCCCAAATATCGATGTTAATCGATGCTAACGCGATTACCAACCAACTTGACGATGTTATCTGACTAATCTGATCGAGCAATAAATGAATGACGATTGAAAAATAAATCGTGTCACGATTTTCGAGATATTTCGACTCTGACGATGTTCGTTTATGTGTATGCGCTTTCTTGAACAGTTTCACAATTTTGCCTCGTTTGATCTTGGAGCGAGCAGTCAAAGGAACTGGTGGTGAAAAAAAAAATACAACTTCAGAAGTGGCCTCGGTGCCAGTGTAATTACGCAATTGAAATTCGTTAAATCCGTTTAGCCAAATACATGGGTGGGGGGGGGGGTGGCCGGAGGATGGATTTAATGGTCTGGAAAGCCCGAGAATACAAATCCGGAAACGTCGGTGACGGTTACCTAGGGTTTTCGGGGCGTGCCTGACAGGGTGGTCAGGAGGCCTCGTTGAGTTTGTTCAAGCGAACGACCGGGCTCAACAGAACACACACTGACCCATCCCTGAGCTCGCACTGCGGAGCACAGTGTCATCCCAATCTTTCCACCACTATCTCACCCCTCCACTCCTCGAATCTACAAACCAAAACCCTTAAACCCAAACTCCAAAGCCGGAACGTGAGTAATCCCCGCACTTGTGTCGATTGCAAAAATAATTTTGCGCGCTTTGCTGTTCATTGGTACTGAAATTAAATTTTTATATTTTACTGTACATATATTAAACTACAAAAATTAATTTTTTATGATTGATTTGAAGCCGCGAATGAGCTTGTACAACGGTGCCTCAGAACAGTATATAGGTATGTATGTATTACATATATAATACCTACGCCCAAAGAAACCTCCCAAATTTCGATGAAAAAAGTTTTTCTTCGGCACAAAATTTTTTCCCCTATTCTAGGACGCTTGATTTTTTTTTGACTATTTTTCGCTCTGCAAATAAATTATTAAAATTATAAAAAAAAAAATGGAAACGGAAGTGATCAGTTAATTTTCCTCTTCCCAAATTCTACATGACCGCTCCATGTCGCCATCCACCTACAGATTTCCTCCAACATCCCTTAACACCAAAAACCGTCTGAGCATCTCCTCCCACCCCCCGATAACCATCAGACCCTGTGAGTACAATTTTATGATGCGTAACCAGCTTAAATAAAATGCTCTAAGTACGAAAACATTCCACCTGGCTGAGTGCCACAGCGCTCCCCGATGCAGAATAAATTCCCTCGAGTTTACATCACCGATAAATACCCTCGAGTTCTCTCTCCCACCCGCCCGCCCCCTCCCCACGCCCCGCGCTCCCCGCCCACCGCCCCCCCTCCCCCAAAATCAGAATTGAAATAAAATCCCACTGTCGATACTACCAAAATGAAAATAAATACCTGAATAAATAATCCAAATTGACCAAAAAATCGCCACAAGCCCATGCGGAGAAGGAAAAAAGTCCTAGCAATTGATCGGTAGAATAACCGCGCTGAAGGGCGTGGTAGGAATCGGGCCGGAAGTCACGCCCACTGAGAGATAGTGCGCGCATACCCACCGAGTCACAAGCCACCCGGCAACATGCAGCCAACTAGGTGTTTGTTGGAGATGTGGGTGGAGCCCAGCCAATGACATAGTGGTGGCAATGTGATAACGAGTAATCTGACAACGTGGCCTCCGCAGCCGACCGCCCCCCAATGGCTAACTAGCGCCCCAGCATCCTGGAATGATAGCCACTCAGCCAGCAAGTCCCAAACCATCCACCAAACTACCCCACTTTTGCACTAGCATAACTACCGAAGGTGTTAACGTCACGAGTTACCACCACCTCTCACCACCCCCCCCCCCTCCCCCCGCCCACCGATTGTGGAGCTATGTGAAACGTGTCTATACACTCGTCCAGCCTCCAACGACCAGTCACTATTTGAAGATCCTGACACCGGCGACACGAGGGGGTGGGCTCGTCTTTCACCTCTGCAAATCCCCCCCCCCCCACCCACCCACCCGCCGCCCAACCGACCTTCCCCTCCGAATGAGGCGGAAGAACTCGATGATTTTAACAAGTTCCGACTCCGGGGACATTCGAACTTGCTGCGATAAAGAACAGTTGGAGAACGTGGGACAAGTCAGCCTCCGGTAGACACTGCTACCCGGATCCATGGTCGACTTTTAGAGAGGTCGGAGGATGGGCACAGGTCAGTGGTATTCTCTATTACGTGTAAGTAATTTTTGTCTCCTGGTAATGGGTGGAATAATTAATGTTTTTTTTTTGGGTGAAAGTGAAGGATTCGGCGAATTGGAGAAGACGATATATATATGACAATCAGAGGATTTGCTGTGCTTGTAGGTGGTTTTTCGTGGGGGCGCGGGTTTGGTTATTGAGTTTGGGGGTTCTGCGACAGCACGTGGTTTCTTTCTCCTGGTTTTGAAAGTAGAAATTGGGTGATGTGTGAGGACAATAAGTGGATCATATATGGGACCAGTTGGATCCATAGTTTCCGGAATTTTGGGTCCATATCGTGAAATGAGAAATGGCTAAATAGAAATTGTGATATTTCAATTCTATATTGTTTCTTCCATACGAGAATAAATTGAGATTCAGTTTGTTTTTAATCCTCAAGTGACAGTGGCAAAGGAAAATAAAGTGAATTGCGTAATCTTTGAAGATAAGGCTTGATCGGTTTAGACTTAGCTGCAACAATGAGACGTTTCGTGGATATCAGGGTGTGAGGTTTATAATGAAAGGGGAATGCTGGCTTAGGCACAACTGTGTTTTTCTTGCCGCGGATCATTAGGACGATTAAGGGCTATCCACCAGGAAGGGTGAGAACAGATTAAGAGAATCTCAAAGCCCACCCCGTTTTACCACTTAATTTTTTCCAGTGCTATTTTTACCCATTTCTGGAGAACGAAAACTGCTTCTAATTGTTAGATCGCTAATTTCCTGATGGGGAACCCAAAAGTTAAGTGTGCGTGTGGGTGTGTTTGGGTGTATGTGGGTGGATGGGTGGCTGTGTGTGAGTGGGTGCGTGTGTGTTTGGGTGTATGTGGGCGGGTGGGTGTTTGTGTGTGAGTAGGTGATCCGGTGAGTGGGTGTATGTGGGTGGGTGTGGGTAAGTGGGTGTGGGTGAGTGGGTGTGGGTGAGTGGGTGTGGGTGAGTGGGTGTGGGTGTGTGGGTGTGGGTGTGTGGGTGTGGGTGTGTGGGTGTGGGTGTGTGGGTGTGGGTGAGTGGGTGTGGGTGAGTGGGTGTGGGTGAGTGGGTGTGGGTGAGTGGGTGGGTGTGGATGAGTGGGTGGGTGTGGGTGAGTGGGTGGGTGTGGGTGAGTGGGTGGGTGTGGGTGAGTGTGGGTAAGTGGGTGCGTGTGTGTGTTTGGGTGTATGTGGGCGAGTGGTTGGTTGTGTGTGAGTGGGTGGTTGGTTGCGTGTGAGTGGGTGATTGGGTGAGTGGGTGGGTGTGGGTGAGTGGATGGGTGGATGTGAGTGGGTGGATATGTGTGGGCAAGTCAGTATATGTGTATATGTGGGTGAGTGGGTGGATGCGTGTATGTGTATGTGTGCGTGTGTGTGTGTGTGGAGCAGCCCTCGATCTTCAGGTATAAATATATCCGGCTCAGCCACAAAATGTCCCCGGTTCTTAAATAAAAATATGTTATCCTCGAATCGAGGATATTTTATCCCTCAATCGGACTTATTTTAATCTCCAGCCATAGACATCATATCCAGGAGTCGGTCATATTTGTATATGAATCGACTACGAATCAATGTTGGATTCATGTAGCAACACGAAATTGCGAAAGTCGGTGTCTGACTATTTTCACACTTTTCTACTGTGACTGAAATGCACTGGCACATTAAATGTGATTACAGGTGACCGGCTACTGGACATCGCCTGCAACGTATGCGAGGATCGTAGTTCAGGGAAACACTATGGAATTTACAGCTGTGATGGTAATTTATGACCTATTCTACATTCGAAATAATCCAACAGTGAACTCATAAAATTGCTTGCCCATCATTTTGAAACAAGAAATATTATGAGCACTCGTAAGTGAAGCTCGGGGTAATTTTTTGACGACGGAGCCATCAAAACGAGTAAACGTTAAGCGCTTATTCCTCAAAATTTTTCTTGTCCAAGTGGGTTATTCAACAACTTAATTTAGAAAAAACTAAGACGTCAAAAAATGTGGTCGCCAAAACTCGGCTTTAAAATAATGAATGGACAATATGAACAGTTTTTACAAAGACAAAATCCCTCCGGCGCTAAGATTTGATGATGATTTCCGATAGTGTTTGACATCCAGGAATACGGGGGAAATATTTTTTAAAAATGCATTTCACTGGCCGTACTCACGCGGGGGGACCGAAAGGGGGGGTTCCCAGGGGGGCCCACGATCCCAAAATGTGGATTAACCGGATCCGAGTGGGGAGACCCGGCGGAGGGTTCCGAGGGGGGCGACCGCCCCAAAATGTGTGCTAATGGCGACGGAGAGGGGGGACGCGGAGGGGGTTCCGAGGGGGGCCACCACCCCAAAATGTGTATTAACCTGATCCGAGTGGGGAGACCCGGAGGGGGGGTTCCGAGGGGGGCGACCGCCCCAAAATGTGTGCTAACCGCGTCGGGAAGGGGGACGCGGAGGGGGTTCCGAGGGGGGCCACCACCTCAAAATGTGTATTAACCTGATCCGAGTGGGGAGACCCGGAGGGGAGTTCCGAGGGGGGCCACCACCTCAAAAATGTGTACTAACCGGATTCGAATGAGGGGACCGAGAGGGGTTCCGAGGGGGACCACCACCCCAAAATCTGTACTAATCGCGGTCGGAAGGAGGGGTCCGCAGGGGGGTTCCGAAGGGAACCACCACCCCAAAATGTGCACTAATCGCATCGGAGTGAGGGGGACCCGGAGGGGGGTTCCGAGGGGGCCCACCACCCCAAAATGTGTACTAATCGGATCCGAGTGGGGGGGACTGGAGGGGGGTTTCGAGGGAGAGCACCACCCCAAAATGTGGACTAATCACACCCTAGTGGGTGAATCCGGAGGGAGGTTCCAAGGGGGACCACCACCTCAAAATGTGCCCTAATCACTTCCGAGTGGGAAGACCCAAGGGGGGGTTCCGAAGGGGGCTACCACCCCCAAGTGTGTGCCATTCTCAAATCTTGGCGCCAAAAGAATCGATAACGAACAACCGATTTCTATTTATTTTCTATGGTCCTCTGGTATCTTATTTGAAATCTATCAAAAAAATACAATGATGGCTTTTTGGTACGACCTGTTGATGACAAGTTTTCACATGAAATTTAACGAAGTCGTTCCTTAAAAAGATGGGTAGTTAAGGCAAATACTCGTTCTTAAAATGTAAAAATGGTAAAATTATGATTATCGCTTTTGAATTCAGGTTGTTCCGGATTTTTCAAAAGAAGTATTCACAGCAATCGCGAGTATACATGTAAGGCCCAGGGTGCAATGAAAGGTCGTTGTCCCATTGACAAAACTCACAGGAATCAGTGTCGAGCTTGCCGATTAACCAAGTGCTTTCAAGCAGGAATGAACAAGGACGGTAAGTCAGCCAATTTTCTTATTTTCCTTCTTGAAGATTTTTCTTAACAAAAACTTACATTTTTTTTAAATTTCCTTTTCGCTCTGGAATATTTCAGATTGGTTCTCTATTTTTTTGGACCAATTAGATAAATTTTTTGAATAAATTAAATTCAGGTTCAAATTTCTAAGTCACAGCGCTTATTGTCAATGGAATTTCCAATTTTTAACTTCTTGATTTTTCGGGAAGTTATTTTATAGTTCTTCCCTCCCCCCCACTCGCCCCCGGGGGGGGGGCAAATGGAGCTGCTGCACAAAAATGAACTCCCGGTGGACAACTCGTCCTCCTGGAGTGAAATGGACCCCTCTCGGGGCAAAATGGACCCCTAGACACAAAGCTGACCCCCTGGGTCCATTTTGATCCAGGGAGTCTACTTTACCCCAGAGATTTAGCTTTTGCAAAGGGATCCATTTTACCCCAAGGGGTTCATGTTACTCCCAGGAGTCGGTCTCCGGGTGGATGGTTGTATGGGTGGGTGGGTGGGTAGTTAGGTGAGTGGGTGGTTGGGTAGGTGGGTGGGTGGTTGGGTCGGTGGGTGGGCGGGTGGGTGATGGGATGGGTGGGCGGGTGGGTGATGAGATGGGTGGGCGGGTGGGTGATGGGATGGGTGGTTGGCTGGGTGGGCGGGTGGGTATGTGGGCAGGTGATTGGGTGGGTAGGTAGTTGGTTGTATGGGCGGGTGGGTGGGCGGTTGGGTGAGTGGGCGGTTGGGTGAGTGGGTGGTTGGGTGAGTGGGTGGTTGGGTAGGAGGGTGGGTGGGTGGGTGGGCGGGCGGGTGGGTATGTGGGCAGGTGGTTGGGTGGGTGGGTAGTTGGGTGAGTGGGTGGGCGGGTGGGTGTTTGGGTGAGTGGGTGGGCGGGCGGTGGGTGCGTGCGCAGCGGGGTTTCTCGGAGTTTACCATGCATTCAAAAATACGATGGCAGAATGAATTATCACAACAATCCCCGAAAAACAAAACTAGTACTCAATCAAAAGTGCTCATCAGCTCCTAAAAAAAGCACGAGGACCAAAAAAGCGATGACAATTGTGAATAATCTCACCGGCAAGTAGTGATGAAAAATTTCACCATCTTGTCGATGAGGGGCGCACTCTCTCCAGTCAATCTATAATCTTATTAATACTCGCCGCCCACGGCTCGCTTGTCACTTCGCCGGGGATTAGAGACTTCAACCCTTTTACTCAAGAGTCTCTCTGGGAATCAATATTTTTAGTAAGAAGAGAACGACAGAATTTGTGATTGAAAAAAAATGTGAGGTAGACCGCGCATGATCCGAGCGCAGGGGTTGAGGTCATGTGACGGCTCGGTCACCAAGTGGATAGGTGAATTGAAGATGGTTGTAGAATTTGCGATTTACGATTCTATGAGGAAATGTAATGTGCGAAGTATTTTCTGAGATGACAACACCAGGTTCTTAGTAGAAGAACCTCATTGGGGCAGGATGGGCTCGATGGCGAAAGTCGCTACTGACTGCGTGGATGGGTGTCCATTATGCCCTACCTAAGAAATGCTGAAGAGCAGCGGTCGTGGCGGGTACAAAAGAGTGAGACGGAGGAAAACACACACACATACACACACACACACACACACACACAGAGCACGACCGATGGCAGGAACTTTTTTTGAAGATAGCTTGAATGACACAAGTCGACCCTAGTCGCTTCGGCTGACTACCCATCTCCATCGTGTGCCCCACAAACCAAGGTGTCGTGGCAGATCCTGGGGACAGATGCACATGGAGAATGAGAAAGACCAAAAGACCCGTGTAAACACATACATATAATCATGAAACACCCCGAAAATTCGGAGATAAGAAAACCTTGGAAGTCAATGCGGCAACAAAAAAGGTTCAGCAAAATTTTATGTGATGATAATCGCGCGCTGAATTACAATTTGATATTTGAAGTAACAATATATTTTCCGAAGTTAAAGATACTGTTGATCATTAACTCCGAAAAAATGAGAGCTCTCAATTTTCCAATTTGGTGCAAGCATCTTTTGTTTTTTCTGTAATTATCGCGTGCATATAAAATTTGTCAACACTGGACAGAATATGTAAAACACTCGAAACTTAATAAATTAACAGAACGTCAAAAAATATTCAGTGTATATGATTTTCAATAACTACATAAGCTATGACAACTTGAACAATTGTCATACTTTTGAAAACTAAACCCGAATCGATATCCCAAATATCGATGTTTATCGATGCTAACGCGATTACCAACCAACTTGACGATGTTATCTGACTAATCTGATCGAGCAATAAATGAATGACGATTGAAAAATAAATCGTGTCACGATTTTCGAGATATTTCGACTCTAACGATGTTCATTTATGTGTATGCGCTTTCTTGAATAGGATTCAAAAATAAAGGGAATGAATCCAAACTCTCGATAGTGTATGCACATTCTAACCATATATTATTATCTCAATATATATATATATTGATGGGCACCATATTTTCCTGTGCTGTCATGCAAGTCATCCTCACCATATCCCGATGATAAGTGAGCACAAAATAATTGAGTTATCACTCATTCTCTGACGTTCCAAAGGTGAACAACACCTTTGGAAAACTGAATCACCACGTCACGTGACGTGACCGCACTTGGAGTTGCCCTCCTCAAGTCTGTCAGGAACATCATCATTTCCATGATCATCGCATAGGAGTGACAATCTCTACAGTAGAGTCTCGATCATCCGGCCTACCGCGTTATCCGCGAGACCGAATTGGCCGCGGACAATACGGAAAAACTCGGATAAGACGGATGGAGTCGAATATACTTGTCGCAATACACTCTGCGCGCTCTTCCTTCGTTTCGGAAGAACCGCCTAAACCCACTGCAAGTGATCATTTGTTGATCAAACGTTAGCGAGATATCGCGGCTAAAAAACGAATGAGCAAGTTGAAGCAGTGTTCAATTACACCTTTTCTTAAACCTTATCAGTGACTATCTAAACTTTCTATTCACCATTATTTTTATACCAACTATTAAAATATGACAATGCATTTCTATTTTTATATATTCATCTGATGAAATTTCAGTTCGCCATCCAAATTACGTGGGAGATGATTGAAATTTTAGAATTCCCTATTCCCTCCGTGTTATCCGAGTTATCGCTTATCCGCGGGAGCCCCCCCCCCCTCCCCCCCTAATCGAGACTACTGTACTGGGAGCAGTTATTTCTCGGAAATAAGGAGTAGGAGAATAACTGCGAGGCCACGAAAACCACTTGAGAGTTGGATGGGAAGGAGGGGTTGGAAAATGATAGAAGGAGATGAGTGCGGAAGGGGGGGGGGTTGATATCTGAAGCGCGGGAGGATTGGGGCGGGGCACGACCGCTTGTCATGGATGAGGGTGCCAGGGTGTGTTAGGGGTGGGCGGGGGGAGGGGGTGTTTAATGCAGGACGGGTGCTCTGGTTCCCAGCGACTCCACCCCCCCCCCTACCCCCGCCCCTGCGGGGGAACTGCAGACTCCAGTAAGAGAGGAGATTCAATTAGTGGCAGAGCTTCCTAACGTTAGGGAGTCTACACACGAATACGATGAAAAGTATAACTATAGGATATTCTGTTGTACCTCGGGGGCTACACTCGACAATGCCTCACCCCCCCCCCCCCACCCAACCCCTAGAAACCTTTTCACCTAAACCTCTGGCGTTTACCTGCCAAATTACATCATCGAAGATTAATTTTTTTTCACCGCTCCCTTTTTTGTTCAGGGGAATTGATTTTTTTTTTAACACTTGATGGTTTATTTTTATGAAAAGAAAAATTTTCAAAACAACGATTTTCCGTCGTCAGATCAATTAATAAGGATCGAGAAAATTTACTAAAAATAAACCATAACGACCCTAATTTCATTGTCGACAAGTGCGACTTTTGAGTGAATATTTTAATTTGACATCAGGCCGGTTGTTCTCCAAAAGTCATGGGGTGAATTAAAATGCACAAAGCAGTTGAGATTTTACCTTTCGGTATAGTTGATAAAGATGGTACGGTGAGGATGATCTTTACACTTCGCTCACTTACGGCCAACTAACTAAAACTCTTACTACCTAGAGGTCATTGAAAAAAGGGCCAGTCATATTCTATCTCTTCATCATCTATATCTTTATCTCTCAATGTCTAGTCCGCCTTTACCTGCAATGCCTAAATTGCAACTCGTGCATGTGTTGAGGGATGCGCTTCTATCTACCTGCAAGTGTTAATGTGTCTCTCCACCTGAACTGTCTTGTCGTCTCTAAACTCTCTTTACTTTTACAGAATAAAACTCATTTATTTTTGCAGCTATTCCAACAGGAGCGCTGAAGATTATAATATGATAGTATATATGCGCACGAGGGCATAAGAAACTTTTCCAACACTCAAATATCATGAATTACAACATGTCAATTCAGGAATACCTCAAATAAGTTTTCCTCTTCGCATAGAACTCGATTTCATATTGTTACATTCACTGCATATATTTATTTTTGCAGTTATTCCTCCATAAGTATGTGCGGATTGACTTTGATTACTCGTAATTTCATATTTTCCAGGACCATACCCACTATATGGTACATTAGCGTTGAAGTGAATGGCCCAAAAAACCTTGTGATTTGAATTTGCCTTCGGTGCGGGTTGCGCCACAAGGGAATGAAATGAGCCCGCATCATCACGCTAATATCACCGGGAGTCTCCCATTTGTGTAATGTAGAAACAGAGGTGGGGGCGAGATAAAAAAAAAAAGGTGTGGAATTTACCTCGATTTTTATTTGAGAGAGCATGTCTGTGGAAATGGGATTTACTGCTTGGAAATTTTACTCGCATTTTGCCCTTTCACCGCATAACCAATTCCGCCCCATTATGCCAGTGTCGGCCTGCGCCAGTGTATAAAAGTCCCTGAGTATTATCGGCATTACCGCGGCAAACCCCAGGTGGATCTTCGCCGAGGTGTGTTTTCGCACGTTTGTATTTCATTACCAGAGTCACTAGAAGCTCATAAATATTGCTCTTATGCTCGTCGTAATAAACCCGAAAAGTGTGTTGTATCTTTGAATATATGATAAGCGAGAGATAGAAATCGGTATAAATGCGCTTTTGCCAAGTACCGTAACAGGTGGAAAGTGCCAAGCTTTAACAATCGGCCCAAGCTTGGGACAGTCTTGTTTTACTAAGCCTCAGCATCCTAGGTTGGGCTTAGCTTGTACCAGTGGTGATACCAGTCTTGTGCCAAGGCTGCCAACCAAGACCATGGATACCAACCTTGGATCAGTATTGGCACAGGGCTGGCACCCAAGCCTGGCTATTGCCGGATTAGTACCAGCCTGAATCCACAATCACATTTTACGTTAAGGCTTACTTGCCAGCCTTGGTACAGCCTAGGACCAGGTCCGGAGTTCAAGGGTCGGTTATACCACGTAATTCTCGATCAGGCCTGGCGCTTGCCAATCCTTAACTTGGTCGCCAGACTTGTCTCAGTCTAAATATCAAGCTTGGCCCAGGCTAAATTGCCAGTCCAATTCCCATCCTTGGGACTAGCTTGATCCAATGTTCCAAACAGGCCTGGCGCCGGCTCGTTTGCCAAGTCCGGGACGGACCAGGCACGCCTACGGCTCCAATTCAAATGACACTGCACAAATCCATTAATTTATTGCATATGAATTCAACTTTAATGAAATCCAGTCTTTTAAAACCCGAGCCCCGTGTCAACAGCGCTTGAAACCGACTATCTAGCCACCCCACGTCTATTTTTTTTCATGATACAAAACGGGTCAACAGCATCCCCCTCCCATGTACACAACGGATCCATCTGATCCCGGTTATATATTCGCAAACTCACGTTTTAACGCTCAATCGCTTTTGTGAACTTTTATCATAAAACTTTTCAATCCCCTCGATTTCTCCCTACCCCCCCCCCCCCGCCCCCTCTCCCTTATCTCCTCGCCGTCACTGAAATTCAAAATTTTTGATTTATATTTTTCCTTGTAAATAATTGTGTAAGCTGTTTATGAATTGTATATTCCATTTCGTGTATGGTTTCCTATCAATTCACCGCGATCTTTCATCCCCCCCCCCCTCCCCCTAATATTGTGCGCAACATCAAAGACATTCAGAAGAGACGATTACTTATGATTTGTTGGCATAATGCCGTGCAAAAGCCTAGAAGAGAAGTTTTTGAGCGTGAGTTGATCGCTGTAGGTTTTAGACCGTGTACTTCCCATGGGGTCCATCTTATGGGGCTAGGGAATAGTGCTGTGGGGTTTTGCGCGTGGGAGTGGACGGCTGGTGACGCAGTGGAGCGAGGTGTGCCCTACAACGCGACGGACAGCATCAATCCATCCACATAAACGATAAACTCGACTAGGCGACAAGAAGGGTGTGAAATGTTGACGTGATACAACTCTGACATTTTCTCCATATTTTTTTTTTTTCTTTTCTTTCACTTTGCCCTCCCTGATGCTAGGGCAAAACATATTCTTGCGGTTGCGGGACATGTGATAAAGAAAATACGGAGGATCTTTTATCTTGGGATGCTGACGGGTTTTGAATGGGGTCCCTAGCCTTGCCGGACCCGGGCCTGACCCAGGCTGGTCCCTAGCCTGGCCCGCCCCGGACTTGGCAAACGAGCCGGTGCCAGTCCTGTTTGGAACATTGGGTCAAGCTAGACCCAAGGATGGGAATTGGACTGGCAATTTAGCCTGGGCCAAGCTTGATATTTAGACTGAGACAAGTCTGGCGACCAAGTTAAGGATTGGCAAGCGCCAGGCCTGATCGAGAATTACGTGGTATAACCGACCCTTGAACTCCGGACCTGGTCCTAGGCTGTACCAAGGCTGGCAAGTAAGCCTTAACGTAAAATGTGATTGTGGATTCAGGCTGGTACTAATCCGGCAATAGCCAGGCTTGGGTGCCAGCCCTGTGCCAATACTGATCCAAGGTTGGTATCCGTGGTCTTGGTTGGCAGCCGTGGCACAAGACTGGTATCACCACTGCTACAAGCTATGCCCAACCCACTGAACGATCTAAAATACTCCTATATTTTTCATCTACACCTCCCTTGCTTTCTTTTTACCCAAAACTCATTTCGAGGGGAATTATCAATGTGCAAATTGATGATATAACACGTGCACTCAAATAAACTGAACAGCCTCCTATTCGCATCCCGTAACACCTCTATTACTCAGCGATTAGTGTCGACACGTGTCACCAAATAAGGGGATCTCTCACAAGTGCATTCAGTTGACCGTGCCCCTCAGCATCAGAATTTCCATAAACATGTATCAAACATATATGATAAAATCCAGGTAGGTGAGTAAACATGTGAGTGAAAACAGTTGGGGAGTGGGTGGGGTGGGGGGGGGGGGGAGGGTGGATAGGTGAAACGTATCCCAACCCCAGTGAACTGAGGGATTAGCCTTGGAGATCGGTGACTGCTGAAATGTTCACAGATCGGTTTACCGTTTAGCAGGATGGCGGGGTAGTGATCCCCCCCTTTTGCCCCCCCCCCCTTGCATTTTCATCCCCCACTGAAAGAGGACTAACGGGTCGGAGGGCACTGGGCACACGGGCAACTGTTTGCGTGTGGGAACTAGCATTGTGGCACACACGTGTCATCAACTGGTTCACAAATACAAGTGTGATGAAGATAGAGAATAAAAGATGGAAAGGGCACAGGGCGCGGTCCATTCCAGCGCATGCGGACGTAATCCTCCGCTCATCTCATTTTCTCGATTTTTTTAGTGGCTTTCAAGTAGAGAAGAGTGTTTTTGATTTTTTTTTTTGTCACCTTTCCGGTGGAATTTCAAACTGTCAAAAAGACTTTGGATTGTGAGAGGGAGGCTCATTGATTCTTTGGTAGTCGTTAGGTCTTTTACTCAAGCTTGCAAGTTGATTGAAATGATGACGAGGTGAAGCAAACACTGGAGGAGGAAGTGAATGTTATCAGAACATTTTTTTGGTAGGGCGCACTGGACACCCATCCATGCGGCTGGAGCCGACTTTTCCGATTTAGGCCATCGTATTTCTAGACACAGGGTAAACTCCCAGAAACTTTTATGCTGCGATGGCGGGCGCCGATGATGGAACCCACTCGGCGTCGGGTTAGGTTCCCGACCGGCCTTGCGGCCTCGTTTAATGGCCACCACCTGATATTGGTTCCTGATATTGGGCGGGATCCATGAGAAAATAGTTCAACAATTGGGACGGTCTTGTTTAACTAAGCCTCAGCATTCTAGGTTGGGCTTAGCTTGTACCAGTGGTGATACCAGTCTTGTGCCAAGGCTGCCAGCCAAGACCATGGATACCAACCTTGGATCAGTATTGGCACAGGGCTGGCACCCAAGCCTGGCTATTGCCGGATTAGTACCAGCCTGAATCCACAATCACATTTTACGTTAAGGCTTACTTGCCAGCCTTGGTACAGCCTAGGACCAGGTCCGGAGTTCAAGGGTCGGTTATACCACGTAATTCTCGATCAGGCCTGGCGCTTGCCAATCCTTAACTTGGTCGCCAGACTTGTCTCAGTCTAAATATCAAGCTTGGCCCAGGCTAAATTACCAGTCCAATTCCCATCCTTGGGCCTAGCTTGACCCAATGTTCCAAACAGGACTGGCGCCGGCTCGTTTGCCAAGACTGGGACGGGCCAGGCAAGGCTAGGGGCCAGCCTGGATCAGGCCCTGGCCAGTTGTCAATTCTCACCTGGGTAGTGAGCAAAGTATATATAGATGGAAATAGTGACATCAAATTCTAAGTATATGGCAATCGGCAATTCGCCGAAATTCATCCCCAATATCTATACCATCCAATCAACAATATTGTCAACTGCTGTAGCCGTTAGGAAGCTCATGGTGTCTGGAATGTAGGGTGATAACTCTGCGACATCTTCGACGGGCTCTATTTGAGTTTAACGTATCTTGGAGCTTCTTGGTGATGTGTAAACGTTAGGGTGTGGCAAGCTCCCTGGCTTTGACCCTTTGCTCTTGTTGGTTTAGGGCTCCGAAACTCATTTGATTCTCTAAACATTTCTAGCAGTACCCGAAAAAATTTACCATCCACGATTCACGAGCTCATTGAGTTTCATTTTTAGAATTGCAGAAGAATATTTCCAACTTTTTTTCAAATTTACATAGCAATAATAAAAAAACAGCGAGGCAACTTCCATTGAATTGATTAATTTCCGGTGTTAACTCAGAGCAAAAAATGTACGCATGTTTTTACTAATCACACGGATGGAGAATGGCCACTGTGGTTCGATGAAAAAAAAATAACAAGCCCGGGGATACTTTCGGGCGTAGGCCTCCACATACACCCCCCCCCCCCCCCTCCTCATCCCGCATGACCGCTGTTTACGTTTCCCGGTATCGTGAATATTTTTATAAGTCGTACTCCCAGTTCTATCGCTCATGCTGATGATATTAAAACATTGGGGACGATACATGAGTGAAGAGCGTGAGTAATTGCATGGGTGAATTAATCGTCATAAAAATCAGGGGAGAAACATTGGGACCTCATAGGAAGGCTTATTCAATTCATCTAGAGCGTGATATTAAGGATATTCCACCTATATTGGCGAAGATATAAGCATTGCTTGAAATTTTGACATAATGTTTTTGAAGCGGTAACAGATGCCTGTATGAAATTTGAGATTGATTCACAACACCGTTTTGTAGTTATTAATTATCAAAGTTCTCAATTAACACGGCCTCTTATGGGAAAAATAAAAATTTCTGTAAATACAGTTCAAAATATAAAAATTTGTTGAAATTTGGAAAATTTACTATTGAAGCAGATATAAAACGATGGTAAAAATTTCATGGCGATTGACTAAAATTTTTTTTCACTAATTTGTTTAAACAATATAATATTGATTCGCAAAATCAAATGCAATATAATAATTTTCTATGGCTATCACTTCAACTAATTAACGCATTGAAATATTAATTGAAAATTATTGGCGATAAATATAACGAATTATAGAAAGGGTCATAAACTTTTGTTTTGACTATACGTGTTGAATATCCTTAAGCGCAACGCAGTCCGTATATTCTTGAGTGCAATGTTGCCAGAGCGCCCCGCAGTGCCCCATTTAAGGGCCGGCAAATTCAAATACACGCAAAGCTGAATGACTTGAAACTCATCATATATATAACTGATAATTGAAAGCATGATCAATCAAAAAAAGTTCATTTTGAAATTATTTAATTTCGAACAAACACGGTATGAGACGTGCCAACGTCGCACGGTGAAATTCTCTACCGTAACTGGTCGCACCATAAGCGCAGCGCAGTTTTCTCTCAACCGCATTGATACAAATATATGCAGTGAATGTAACAATATGAAACCGACTTCTATGCGAAGAGGAAAACTTATTTGAGGTATTCCTGAATTGACATGTTGTAATTCATGATATTTGAGTGTTGGAAAAGTTTCTTATGCCCTCGTGCGCATATATACTATCATATTATAATCTTCAGCGCTCCTGTTGGAATAGCTGCAAAAATAAATGAGTTTTATTCTGTAAAAGTAAAGAGAGTTTAGAGACGACAAGACAGTTCAGGTGGAGAGACACATTAACACTTGCAGGTAGATAGAAGCGCATCCCTCAACACATGCACGAGTTGCAATTTAGGCATTGCAGGTAAAGGCGGACTAGACATTGAGAGATAAAGATATAGATGATGAAGAGATAGAATATGACTGGCCCTTTTTTCAATGACCTCTAGGTAGTAAGAGTTTTAGTTAGTTGGCCGTAAGTGAGCGAAGTGTAAAGATCATCCTCACCGTACAATCTTTATCAACTATACCGAAAGGTAAAATCTCAACTGCTTTGTGCATTTTAATTCACCCCATGACTTTTGGAGAACAACAGGCCTGATGTCAAATTAAAATATTCCCTCAAAAGTCGCCTTGTCAACAATAAAATTAGGGTCGTTATGGTTTCCCTCGGATTAGTGCTGTTTTAATGAGTTGGACCGTGCCATTATCATTGTGTTGCAAAAACTAATTTTCCGGATCTAAAAATATAAATGATAAGAAATGGATGAAAATCATCAGGAGGAGGTCAAGCGGGATGAGTTTTGGGGTGTGAGGGGGGGGGGGGGGCTCAGAGAATGAATTGGATATCGTTTCGACGCCAGTGTGCGAACGTGAGAACGAACCGGGTGGTATCCGCTCAGCCTCATTAATGATGATGTGCCTACCACCCAGTGGCAGAATCCCCGAGTGAAGTGGAGTGGGAAGGTGGGGTTGGGAGCGCACCCCGCAAAAGCCTGGCCAACACATCACCCGACACCCCCCCCCCCGCACAATTCACCGTCTCGAAGATATCCTTCCTAGCTTTCTCGACAATTTCCTTCATCCCTGCTCTAATTGTCACGCTGTGCTTCACCTGGCCCTCCCATTTCACACACACACACACACCCACTCACCCACACCCACCCACTCACCCACACCCACCCACTCACCCACACCCACCCACTCACCCACACCCACCCACTCACCCACACCCACTCACCCACAACTCACCCACACCCACTCGCCCACACCCACTCACCCACACCCACTCACCCACACCCACTCACCCACTCACCCACACCCACTCACCCACTCACCCACTCACCCACATCCACTCACCCACACCCACTCACCCACACCCACTCACCCACACCCACTCACCCACACCCACTCACCCACACCCACTCACCCACACCCACTCACCCACACCCACTCACCCACACCCACTCACCCACACCCACTCACCCACACCCACACCCACCCATTCACCCACCCACTTACACCCACGCACTCACCCACTCACACACATGCACCCACACCAACTGAGGCGGATCTTTGGCGTTGTGGATAGAGTATTTGCCTACTACGTTAAAGGTTCTAGGTTCGCACCCGACCACCGGAGAATGTTTCTGCCCACGCTGAAATATTTTCTCATAGACTCCCACCAACACCAAGCTTTGAGAAATTGAATTAATTATGTTGCATAATCATTGATATTTAGCAGTACAACACGAGCGTGGTCCAAGAAAACCCAAGCCCCACCCAGACAAGCCCCACGGCCCCCAGCAGTCACTTGTAACAGCTCTATCTTCTCATCCTGGATCGCCGCTGCGTCATGAGCCAAGGGTTGACATCAATTCTCACCTATTTCCACTTCACAGTCCTGTGGTGAATCCCAGGGGACTTTCTCCTTTATCAACACCCCCAGGGCATCACGAGCGCGCCAGACGAGAGAGAACTGCATCGCACCTTCTCTCGATTCACAGGTCTGTTTTTAAATCCAACGATTCATTATTCAATTACTCATTTGAGGTAGTTCTATGGTATTTTAAAGTTGAAGATTTTTCGGAAGTATACTTATATATAGTCCTCGGAGAGGTGGTGGAGGTTTTAAAAGTTGAGGGAAGAGTACCGCGTTATCCGCGAGACCGAATTGGCCGCGGATAATACGAAAAAAGCTCGGATAAGACGGATGGAGTCGAATATACTTGTCGCAATACACTCTGCGCGCTCTTCCTTCGTTTCGGAAGAACCGCCTAAACCCACTGCAAGTGATCATTTGTTGATCAAACGTTAGCGAGATATCGCGGCTAAAAAACGAATGAGCAAGTTGAAGCAGTGTTCAATTACACCTTTTCTTAAACCTTATCAGTGACTATCTAAACTTTCTATTCACCATTATTTTTATACCAACTATTAAAATATGACAATGCATTTCTATTTTTATATATTCATCTGATGAAATTTCAGTTCGCCATCCAAATTACGTGGGAGATGATTGAAATTTTAGAATTCCCTATTCCCACCGTGTTATCCGTGTTATCGCTTATCCGCGGAAGCCCTTGCCCACATTACCTCGGATAATCGAGACTCACCTGTAGTATGATATTCTGTAATGGATATTAAGAGCTGTCGAAAAATCATTTTCAATTACTACCGGCATCATAGAATCACTTTAATTGAGCCACCGCTCTGGCGGCTGCACGAGCATTTAAGCAAGTCTCTCGGGGTTTGCGGGTAGTTGAGTGAGTGGAGAGTTCCTTTCAGGAGATTGAGGTACGTGCCCTACCCCCAGCCACCATCATTAATGCAGAAACCACCGGATGATGGAACTTCACCAGTGTCATTTCCCCTACAGCTACCACCGCCCAATTCCGGACTTTATCACTCGGCATCTGTTGCACTTGGACAACAACCACCACTGTTACAGATACTTATGTCTGCGGAGAAATGTCAAGTGAGTCTAGGTGTAATTATTCCAAAATCACATATCTCTTATCAATTAATCAAGCGCGCCGCAATTTGAAACTGAAATTCTCAACAACTACCTGCAAGTCAATATATATATATATATAGTTTTTTTTTCTTTTCATTCATTTTCATTAATTACGAGCGGCGCATAATAATTTTTTGTAAACTTCTTTTTTGAAAGTTTTTACTGATTTTATTAATGTAATTACATGTAATTACATTTTAATTAATGTAATTAAATGCAAAAAAAAAAATTTTTTTTTTAAGATTTTTAAAATGATTTTTATCACCCATTTTATTAATGCAATAAAATTGCATTAAAATTAATGTAATTGAATGTAAAAAGAAAAAATATTTAAAAAAAATTTTTTTTACAAAGCGTATGTAGCGCAATATTAAAAGAGCAGGAAAGAGTGCCTTATCTAAAAGGAGCTCATACACTCCACAATACTATCCAGCGATTCCCAATTCCGTGCTCAATTAACTCTGCACTTTATCTCTTATTTCCCTCTTTCATAACTATAAAAAAGGAAATTGTATGGAGCGCTCGATTGCAGCCCGACGGCGAAGGCTCCATCGACCAGACGGAGACGGAGGCGAGTGTAAGCCCGACGGGTGCATTGCAGAATTTCAGTCCTACGTGGGAAATGCTGCAAGTAATTTCAGTTATTTTAATTAACAAAATTCAGGTGAATTAAGTAATATTACCGCAGACAATTACTCCATAACCAATTTTCCCACAGTAAAAATTACAGATTAAATTCCCCAAAATGACTTTCATTGCACGACCTAACTAGCGAGTTTGCTAAATGAATTTAGTGACCTAAGTATTGTTAGTACATTTTTTGTTCACTAGGAAACGACAGCCAGACTGTTATTTATGGCTGTGAGATGGGTGCGCTGTCTCGCGCCCTTCCAAACGTTATTGAAGGACGATCGACTGGTGCTACTTCAGCAAACATGGACGCAGTTGTTTCTACTGCATCTTGCACAATGGTCTGTCACCTGGGACATCTCCAGTCTCCTTGATGACGAGCACGTGAGGAGGCGGCTGCCCCCCGACGAAGCGTCACTACAGGAGCTTCACACTATTCAAGTGAGTATTAAGAAGTCGAGTTGCAAATCTTCGAAAAGAGTGGCAACTGACCATACGATGGAGCTTGATCAAAGCTTGGACGAGGCTTGACTAAGCTTCGCCAAAGCTGTGTTCTGAAGCCTCGGTCAATCTGTGCAGAACATGCGAATGTAACACCAATCCCAGCTTAGAGAATAAGCTTCGTCCTAGCTTGGTTACGTAGGCTAATACAAGCTTCGAACTTTATCTTCATTCAAGCTTTGGACTTTATCTTGGTACAAGCCTTGAAATTCATTTTCGTCCGAGTTCCAAAGTTTCTCGTGGTCGAAGCATCGAAATTAATCTTGGTCCAAGCTACAAAATTTATCTTGGTTCAAGCTTCGAAGATAGGAACATTGAGGTTGGACCAAGCTTAGTTGAACATTCGTTTCCAAGCCTGGGTTTAGGTGGTGCAGCAATCCTGGATTTATATATGAATCCAATATTAAGCAGAGTTTCGCTGAAGCCGGTAAATCGAAACTAGGAAAAATATGCTTCAATCCAGCTTAGTTCAACCTTAGTTCAGAAGCTTGGGTTTAGATGGTATGAGCAATCCGGGATTCATGCTTGTTAAAGCTAAGATTCAAAGCTAACAAAGCTGAGCTCGGACCAAGCTTAGCACAACATGGTTTCTGAAGCTTGGGTTTGGATGATTCTAGTAAGCTTGGATGTATGTATGTATCCAATATTGGACGTAGATTGGATTCTGCCTGTGGACCAGCGCTAGGGACGCTAAGATTGAGCCAAGCTTGGCACAAGCTGGGCCAACAAAGCTTGGATATCTTTGATATAACTAAGCTTGATTTGATCTAGGCTTATACATGGGATGAAGCTATCTCGAAGCTATCAAGTCCAACCTTCGGCATCGAAGGTCGGACCAAGATTGATCTCATCGTTCAAGCTTCGCATTCCCCACCTGGGTAGCGAGATATCGCAGCTCAAAAACGAATGAACAAGTTGAAGCAGTGTTCAATTACATCCTTTCTTACACCTTATCAGTGACTATCTAAACTTTCTATTCACCTGTTATTGTTATACCAACTATTAAAATATGGCAATACATTCCTGTTTTTATATAGGTACTATACCGGCCGCGCGTGCTTTGCACGCGCACTTCCTGTTTCCGCCGCGCCGGCTGGCGTCGCGTCGGTCTCGGTCTTACGCTTTTCGATAATATCGATATTTTCTTTGCTCTCCCCTTTTTACTATAGATTTATCCGATGAAAGCCCTTCTCCACATTACCTCGGATAATTGAGACTAATAATTTACCAATAAATTGCTTTCGCCATTTCAAGGAAATAATGTGCAGATTTCGACAACTCTCGCCCGATGGAGGTGAATGCGGCTGTATGAAAGCAGTAGTACTCTTCAGGCCAGGTAACTTCATTAATCATTGACTAAAAAATAGCTAACTATATCCGCATCTTTCTCAATTCCAGAGACAAAAGGTCTAACCGACCCTAAGCCCGTTGAAATGCTCCAAGACCAAGCCCAGTGTATCCTTGGGGATTACATAAGATCACGCTACCCCCGTCAACCCGAGAGATTTGGCCGTTTTCTCCTGTCATTACCAATGCTCCATGCTGTGAAGCCGACGACAGTTGAGCTACTGTTTTTTCGTGAAACAATTGGGGATATTCCCATCGCGCGATTACTCGGCGATATGTATAAGATGGAGCATCATTCAACAGATGGTGAATAGACAATTTTTCGTTGTTTTTTTTTTCCGTTTTTTTTTTTAACAAATGTTTCTATGGTCATTAATATTAATTGAAAATCAAGTGGAGCGAAATTTTTCACAGATTTCAAGGCAGACATTGGATTTGGCATGATTAATCATCCCAAAGATGCTGAGTCGAAAAAATAGTAGCATTATATGATTCATGAATCTTTGAAATGACCTAGTAGTGGTAACATCTGGATGAATCGCTCGAACGTTATCACTTTCTGACCTTCCTACACTATTTAAAACAAAATGCCTGTATGTGTGTGTGCCGATGTACGTGTGTAACCAAAAATTTCCCGGAACGATTTCTCGTGAACAAATTATCCGATCGCGGTCCTGTATGACGCAATCGAAGCGTCTTGCCGTAACTTAGAGCTGATTAGTTTTTGCTCCATATATGTCTCCTGGTTTCTATTGCTATTAACAATTTCAATTGTTTATAACGCTGTATCTCACGAAATATTATAGATACGCAAAAATGTGTCGAATAAATGTTGTTCCTTATAAAAAAATACATATTTTGTGTCCTCTGACTTTTTTCGTATCTTCAACCGTTTCGGCGTTAGAGCGTTATAAACAATTGAAATCATTTGGAGAGCTCTGTGGTGAGAAAAATGAGAGACTGGAAAGAGAGTACACACGCACACACACAGACATCGGGAAGTTATAATTTTGCCCGCAGAGGGTGAAACCCACAGCCCATTTATGCCATGTTCAGTTGATGACTGAAAACTTTCTCTCAGTTACTATAAATTTAGTTCATAACTCATAAATGCAATGTTGCTCCTGAGAAATTTCTTCGTGATAAAAATTTTTTTTATAACAAAAAAAAAGTAAAAAAAAATGTTCTTGAGATAACGTTCGAAAAGCACTCTACCTGGACCATAATCAATAATTAATTATACTAATATTTCTCTATGTAAATCCCCGAATTCATGAATTTATTTGGAATAATTAATTCATGATCTAAATTTGTCATATAACAATAAGAAATAATTTCCCCATAATTGTAAATTAGGAAAAATATCAAATGTTTCCTCATTGTAAATGAATCCTAAATGTATATGTGTTTTCCTCACTAATAATTACGACTAAGTACATTTTACCTACTTATAACTGCACATACACCCTTGTAATTAAAACCAATAACGAATCATGACTTAAGGCGTCTGTGATAATTTAGTTTTTTGTTTTCCATTATTCCACATTTGTATCCTATTTTTTGTTCATGCACAGAGATGTGTACTGCGCACTCTAAAAAATTAATTTCCCATAATTAGCGTTAAAATAACACTTATAAATAATTGTAACTAAGCGAAATTCCCTACGAAAATTTGTTAGAATACATGTCTAAGTGGCGATAATTAAAGCAATTGTTTATGAATGGTTAATCAATACATAACAATCACTTTCACATAATGGATAAATAAATAAAATAAATGAAATAAATAAAATAAATAAAATAAATAAAATGGAAAAATGAAAAATTAATAAAATTTTGGCATTAATAATTTTCATGAATTAACAAATTTATTTTTTTTTTATCGATTTATTTTCAATTTTTATTCATCGCATGAAAAGTGAAAACACTTGTGTATCAAGAGAGTACAAAAGTTGGAGAGTCAGCGTTAATGTACTTGTACATTGACAAATTTAATTACTTTAATAACATTTGTTCTGTGTGCTTTCAATGGCTCAATGGTCTTGTTATTTTTTATGGAATTAATGGATCACTCCCAAGGAATGAATATAGTACAGTTGGTCCTAGTGATATGACTAGAATTACGTTATCTAATCAAAGTCAACGAAAATGAGAAGATAAATCCACTGGCAAAGATAAAATAATTCGAATTTTTGGATGAAATTAGGAAGCACTATTGATTGGGACTTGCAACAATTTTATGGATGATCAATTAACATGTGGCGATTATCAACTTAACTAATTAAGTGGAATCATTGAACGTGTAAAATGAACAAAAATTATGGAAGAAAAAAATTATTCATCCTGGATCAGAGGTTTTTAGAAAAATCTTTTTGAATCTGTTTTTTTTTTAATTCATCAAACGATTTTTTTTATTTTATTTTTTTATTTTTTTTTATTTCATTTTTTTTTTATTTTTTTTTCCATACAGTATTTAATGCAAAAAAAAAATATAAACTGTGACTGTAAAGGAGTGTCAATAACTGTTGACTCCACAAAAACCTCCCCTAGATCCAAAATGAATGGTTGAAAAATTAAGACCACCACTGTCTGAAAACGACCCCAAAACCGCAGTAATTAAACTAAGAAGAACCTAGTCAATTACAATTCATCGTGTCCCTTCAAATGCTTAACAACAAAGTCATATAGGTCATCAAGAGTCCTGGACCCATTGTACTCCGAGATTTTCTTCCCATTTTTGTATAGAAAAAGTGTGGGAAAGCCTTCCACATCTTGCTCATCGCAGAGCTGCTTACTGGTGTCCAGGGTGCAGTCAACTTTCACAATGTTAACATTTTCCTTAGCGATAAATTTCTTGCCCAATTCCTCCCATGTTGGTGCAAGGCGTTTGCAGTGTCCACACCAAGGGGCAAAGAATTTAATGAAAGTCACACCCTTCTCAATTCCATGATTGAATGAGTCTCCAGTGAGAGTGAAGACAGACTGAACTGAATCGAGTTCTTCCTTATTATTGTCAATCTCATTGGAGCTCTTCTTCAACATTTTGTTGACGTACTCGGCGAGATCTTCATGACTCCTTGGGCCCGAGTATTTATCAATCTTCTTTCCATCCTCAATCCACAAAAGTGTGGGATAACCTTTGATATCAAATTGCTCGCAGACTGAACGATGCTGGGTACAGTCCACTTTGGAGATACTGACGAGGGTGTCGTGGCTGTTGGATTGGGCAAGCTCGTCCCATATTGGCGCTAGCTTTTGACAATGCCCACACCAGGGGGCATAGAACTTCACAAAGTGACTGCCCACTGCCACGTGCTTGTTGAAGTTGTCCTCGCGCAGCTCCACGAGACCGTTCACCGAGGTGGGCACAGGGGGCTTCTCCAACTCCTCCTGGAGGCAAAAATAGGTCAAAGTTTTAACATTATTTCTTTGGATCGATTCATTTTTCATGTGTTTTAACAGATTTTAAAAAACTTAATGGAATTCAAGGATTACAAAAATTGTCAATTCTAATGCGTTACATTTTTTTTCATACTGCATTTGGTTGGCTTTTTCTATATAAGTAAAAATGGATTTAGAATGAGTTGCATAAAACTAATTGTTGTATTTATTTGCAGTTTTTATTGTTGTTTATATTTGTTTCTGGTTTGTGTTCTATTTTGTCTCGTTTTCTGTTTTTTTTTTTTTTTTTTTTTTTTTTTTTTTTTTTTTTTTTTTTTTTTTTTTTTTTTTTTTTTTTTTTTTTTTTTTGTTTTTTGTTTTTTGTTTTTTGTTTTTTGTTTTTTGTTTTTTGTTTTTTGTTTTTTGTTTTTTGTTTTTTGTTTTTTGTTTTTTGTTTTTTGTTTTTTGTTTTTTGTTTTTTGTTTTTTGTTTTTTGTTTTTTGTTTTTTGTTTTTTGTTTTTTGTTTTTTGTTTTTTGTTTTTTGTTTTTTGTTTTTTGTTTTTTGTTTTTTGTTTTTTGTTTTTTGTTTTTTGTTTTTTGTTTTTTGTTTTTTGTTTTTGGAAATTCATCAATGTCATGTACTTCGTATTTAACTAAAAATATAACTGTACCTCTGGTCAAGATCATCAATCTGCAAAATGCATGAAAAAATACAGCTAATGTCCTATAGAAAATAGTCAGGAAAATTATGCGGGTTTCTAAGGAGACTTACTGTAGGCACATTTCCTAATTGCTCATTAATGAAAGCAGTGAGTGATGGCAGATCTCTGGTACGTCTAAATTTAACTCCAGTGCTTTCGCCAGTTTTGAAGAACTTCAGTCTGAAAGATAATGAAACGAATGTAAATAACTTTTTTTTTCAAATTGTATCAATATAAGTTTTCCTTTCTTGCAAAATTCTGAAATATTTTTTTTTATGAAGATGAAAGTATTTTGTAAATTTCTCATTGCAAACATAATTTTTTGAGCATTTCCCAAAATGTGGATTGAATTATGTTGAGCAATGCTTCCTGCTCACTAAAAATGCATTTCAAAATTTATTAAACTCCCCAATTTTTTTCTTTTGCACACTTTTGAGTTTTTTATTGAACGACAGGTTTAATTAAATTATTAGGCAGGTGGTTGATCCAATGATCCACTCTTAAAAATTTGTCGTCCCTTAATTTTTGTCAACTACATTAGAATACCACAATTTCCTTATGCACACCCTACCATGTTTTAAAAAAAATTCTTACGTTGGATATCCAGTTACATCGTGCTCACTGCAAATCGAACTATCCGTTGTACAATCGACTTTGGCAATTCGCACTCGACTCTCTTCGTCCTCGTTCAGAATTTCAGCAAGTCTTTCCCACGTGGGGGCAAGCCTCTGGCAGTGTCCACACCTGAGTAAGTAAAACCAAAAAAAAAAAGGTCAATGATGGATTGACAATCCAGGACCAGGACCTGGTTTTTCCTCAAAAAAAAATTAAACAAAAAATTCATAATAATTATCTTCAATTAAACGAGTTCGAATCTCGTTTTGAAAAAATCCATTCGAAAATTTCGAGAAATTTTGAAAATTTTCAGAAAATTTAGTGACGATACAAATTTGGCAATACAAAAATTGAACAATTTACTGCAAATGAAAAATGTCAAAAAGAACATTTGCCAGATACGTACCAAGGTGCATAGAACATGATGAAGTGATTGTTCTTCGGCAATTCACTTGCGAAATTCTCCTCTGTGTATTGTACGGTATGTACATCATCCTCGTGAGCTGCCACGATGCTGCACGTCAGCAATAGACCAAGCAAGATCACTACCCTCTGAAGCATCATTGATTTAACCTGGAATTTAATTTCAATCAAATGAAACTCTTTTTACGATACAAACAAATCTTACTCTGTGCTGTTAGCCACATTTCTAAAAACGTGCACTTTTTAGGTAATCAAAGATATAGTACCGACAATGACTTTTTTTTTGGATTACTCAGTTGCAAAATGCTTGACTATATAAAAAACTTAACTAATTTTTTTTTTTCTATATTTGCCGAAAATTAAACATAAAAAAGCCGATAATTAATTGCGACTAAAAAAACTCTTCCATGCTGATATTGGTTACCGGTTAACATTGACCCCTGAATTGTCCAATAGTAAAAATGAGAATTGCGCAAATGAAATATACCTCTGGAAAATTAACTTCTTAGTCCCAGTGTTAATTCCTCTCAACTCAGCTGCGATTTTTACTCCTTGTTTTCAGCCTAAGCGGTTGACTCTAAGACAATTTTTGGGGGGGCGTTCGGCTTCTGGCTAGGGGAGAGACGTCTCAGCTGGATACTCCCACTCCGCAATTTGCATCCCGTTCCCGGGGCGAGGGAGCGCTTCGAGTTCTGGGCCGAACTCTTTTCAAATTTCGACGGCTATGCTGGACAACAGCGGTGGTAATATTTTGGGACGGGTCCGAAATCTTTTGAACGCAACAATATATATATATATATATATATAGATAGCTATTCTATTAGTATATATATATATACAACTGTCAGGCGCTTTTCCATCAAACTATGTCTGTTTTATCGATGCAGGTTTACAACCCGCGATCTTATGCTTCGTTTCCCGCCTTTTTTTTTTCAAATATCACAAAGTCCGTTGCCTGAAATTCGAAGAAGAAATTTTACAAAAATTCATGTACAATGACATCAATATAGAAATATGCATCTACTTTATATCTATATTGATAGGAATGGATAATAGCGGTAAATTTGAAACCACGTGGTGATGGATTTAAAATTTGGCAATGAATTATGCGCGCCTAAAATCTACTTCCGGCAAGCTTAGTTATACTTATCATTTGAGTTTATTTTTGGCCGCAGGTATCATCAAGGTGAACATCATAACTTTACGACACTCAAATGTCGCAAAAAGTTGCATAATAAATTGCCATTTTCTAAAAAATCAAAAGCTTGGAGAGAAATCGCGATACTATATCTCAATGTTCTATTCACCTGTTTATTGGCTAGCGACAATTATTGTAATCAATTACGGTAAATATAAACCAAAACATTTGACACATGCGCACCCCCTCCCCCCTCCCAAGCGCTTCAAAATTGAAAGACCCACACTCTTGTAAATTGGGTCGATGGGCGAAAGATGGCGGCTGCTGTGCGATAATGTCCTCCTAGTCACTTTGGTATTTATCGTCTCCAGGCTGTCTCGACTACTCCAATATTCCCCCCTAAAAATCCCAAGTGAATCTTCCATTCCTAACAATGTCCACAAATCTGTCATTTATTTAAATGAACAATGTGAATGGGGTTAAAAAAAAAGAGTAAGCAAACACAACCTCAGTGATTATATCGCGTCGGCATTTTCCATTGGTAACTCGTGTGTTTTAGTTTGAAAACATTGATGCAAATCATTGCCAAAGCATTGAACTTCAAAAATGCTGGCTTTGCTCGATCATTGGAGGTAATACGATTTGTCCATGGATAAGTGTTGTAACATTGGTATTTTAGTGGATTTAAAAACAGAAATAAACTGAGTGCGGAAGGGGGGGGGGGGTGGGGGGGAGCACGAGGGAAGGTGAAAGCTCGAGTGGAAAAGAGAGAGTGGCCCTCACTGAGTGGGATAATTATTAATTTTTCGAACTGAACAGAAAGGGAAACAATAGACAAGTCATTGGAGTTTATGCGCGTGCCGGACTTCGGCCCGGTTACTCTATTGATAGACATGCTTAAGCAATTGCAGATGGGGATGAGAGCTTTCCTACTGATGGCTTCCCGCGTGTGGACCTGTATCTGCTTTCTGCTCAAGAAGCAGGTTAGAGCCGTAAGTTGGTGCCTAGTGCCTGTCATAATGCCATTTAATTTACATTTTTTTTTTACAACTCTTGGAACACTATATAGAACATTGGACCTGTCAGATCATCGTTTTTTTTTTTACTTGGGGTGACCAATGTTGTCTTGCAATTGTTTTTATTTTCTTTTATACTTTTTTCCCTCACATTATGTTCGAGGAACTTAGCGTTTTTGCAAAGTAGCTCCTTTTTTTTAGTTGGCGCAATAAAGAGCCACTGCCATATATATATGTGTATATGTGTCATATATATATGGTGATGATTATCTGCCATTTTTTAAGTTTCTATTTAATGTATGACAGACTAAAGTTGTTTGCATTGGCACATAAAAGAGGAGTTTGAAAACAAAATTTAAATACGATATATATATGTTATAACAAGACATTTTGCAAAATGCAAATAAATTGCTGAGTCGATTTGAAAATTTTGTTGCTAAATTTAAATGCATTTATTGTTCAATTTTTTTGGTATTTTTTTTTATTATTTAGCAGAAATAGTATTACCGATCTACCACTATGTGCTGAAAATTGGAGGTCTGGTACCTTGACAGTGAGACTATATATAACTATGTATTATAGATATCGCAGATGCAACCAGTGAAATACGAGATCTTCCCATTGTCACCATTATCCAGACATAGACTCAGTGAGTAATATAACCATAACAATACCCAATGTCAATGAAACTACGATACTAATAAATTTGTTATATAAATTTGTTTCAGGTATCGTAAAGAGGAAAGTATTAGTGTTAGATTTAGATGAAACGCTGATTCACTCGCATCACGATGGAGTTGCGAGGCCAACAGTCAGGCCTGGAACACCTCCAGATTTTGTTCTCAAAGTGACGATAGACCGACATCCGGTTAGATTTTTCGTTCACAAAAGGCCGCACGTTGATTTTTTCTTGGATATAGTTAGTCAGTGGTAAGAAACAATTCCAAAGATTTTTTTTTTTTCTAATGAAGTATCTCGAATTTCGTCTACCTGCATTTTTTAACAAACGAGTCCGGTGGCGCGTACTGCGCATGCGCATTTCCTGTTTTCGCCGCACTGGTGGCGCGTCGGTTTCGGTCTTACGTTCTTCGATAATTTCGATATACATCAATAGTTTCTTTCGTCTCTCCTTTTCACTATAGCATTTCTGAATAAAAAAAAAGGCATCTCTGAATCAATGAGAGACAATTTTTTGCTTATAGGTACGAGCTTGTAGTGTTCACAGCATCGATGGAGATATACGGTGCAGCAGTTGCTGATAAACTGGACAACAACAGGGGTATATTAAAACGTAGATATTATCGTCAACATTGCACACCGGAAATGGGTTCCTACACCAAGGATTTAGCTGCAATTTGCTCAGATTTGGCATCTGTTTTCATTCTTGACAACAGTCCTGGGGCATACAGAGCCTATCCACGTAAGTTTCACCAAATCCCCCCCCCCCCCCCTCCCCGCCCCACCCACTTCCAATATTTACCTATTAATTCATCCCTAAATTTTTCATTTCAGATAATGCAATACCCATAAAATCGTGGTTTAGTGATGCTGGTGATACAGCTCTCCTCAGCCTTCTTCCAATACTGGACGCACTACGTTTCACTCAAGACGTACGCTCAGTGCTATCGAGAAATTTACATCTACCACATACTGGGTAGCTAACTCATACCATCCCATCATTAAGACAACTCAATTAGATTAGACTAGCTAAAAATATGATGCAAAAAAGAAACAACTGAAGGAGACAAGTAAAATATGTTAATGCAGTTTAGTGTGTTTAATCTTAGGATTAAATATTGTTATTAAAATAGATATAGAATACTATAATTACGTGACAATGAGAAAACCATCTTGTTTGCCATTATATTTGTTTCCAAATTTTAGTGGGTGGGGAGGGGGGGGGGGCAGAAATTTGTCAGCACAATGCATCCTAGTTTTACAGACATTTTCTTGACTCAATGTTCTTTAAGTTATGTACGTAATTAAAAAAAAAAACAAGGAAACAATGTCAAAAATTGACTGCGAAAAAAATAATTGCAACAGCCAAAGATTGATGTATAAACGAAACAGGTTGACAGAAAAAAAAGTGATTATTGATTTTGGATCGTGTAACTGAAAAGTGCTTCTTGTCATTTGCTACTTCTGGCAGTTAGAGTTCATTCTCTCCTCTGTGTTCTCTCATTTCCTTCAAACTTTAGGTTAAGCCCTATCCTAGGATCGCTCATCAATTGGCTAAACGAAGATACTGTCACAATTCTCCATTTCCCTGGACAATTTTTTTGGCAATGTATAAAGTGAGGCAGTGTTGCCTATCAGCAATTCACTGAATGAGGAACAGTACTAATGTTACATATTGGAATGAGTCAAAAGGAAACGTAAATTAATTATGAACAAAAAAAAAAAAAAACAAAATTCTTTCAGAAAGAATTAAACTCAAGCGTGCTTAGTATGTTCATGAAGTGCATGCACACAATTATCTACTCTTGATTGATCAAATTTGATTAAATAAAATTATAGAAAAATTTCCCATCACAGGTATTCATATATATTTTATTATTATAATTAAGAATAAAAGTCACGTGAGCAGCAATAAGTAACGAAATATGATTTGGAAAATATTCAATTATTTATTTAATATCATTGATAATGGAGAGAGATCCCCCCCCCCCCCCTTCCCAAGATAATCGATATTGAGCATAGCTATAGTCCCACCATAGTTATAGACAAAAACAAATATCTAAATTAGTTATAAAATCTTTAATAACTTGTAATTGGTGTAAAAAGAAAAGATGATAACACAGAGCCCTGACTGAAACTTCAAATGAATTGATTAATCACTGAAGTCAAATGATTAATTTGATTGTTTAGATTAATACAATACATTAAATTACGTAATAACTTAATTATACAAATAATTAATTCACTAGTTTATTTACTTTGGCGGATCTTCTCTGATCATTTCGAGGGAGCTGTCGGAATTATTGGTACTGCTACCACTGCCAGCGTCGTCCTCATGTTCACCAGCCTTATCACGACTCTGGGCGGAAGCCTCTAGTTGCCAGGGGGGTATGGAGGCAGGTGCTGTTGGAAATTGCTTTCTGGAAAGGAGAAGACCCTTCAGACTAGCCAAATCTTGCTTCAACTCCTGGACCAAGTGGGGAATCGTGGGATCGGGACTTTGCTGCTGCGACATCCTCTTCATACTACTCTCCACTTTCGTAATTGACTCTCTCATCTCATTCAAGGCATCTTTCACTGTCTTGTCTAGTTCATCCACTGAATCCTTCATGGAGTCTTTTTTATGTCCGAATAAAAGTGGCTCGATGAATTTCTGAGGGAGAGACATACAGATATATAGATGTATAGACTAAATCTGTTAAGCAATGTTCGAATTCAACAAAGCGCATGCGCATAAATGAACATCGTTAAGAGTCGAAATATCTCGAAAGTCGTGACACGATTTATTTTTCAATCGTCATTCATTTATTGCTCGATCAGATCAGTCAGATAACATCGTCAAGTTGGTTGGTAATCGCGTTTGCATCGATCAACATCGATATTTGGGATATCGATTCGGGTTTAGTTTTCAAAAGTATGACAATTGTTCAAGTTGTCATAGCTTATGTAGTTATTGAAAATCATATACACAGAATATTTTTTGACGTTCTGTTAATTTATTAAGTTTCGAGTGTTTTACATATTCTGTCCAGTTTTGACAAATTTTATATGCACGCGATAATTACAGAAAAAACAAAAGATGCTTGCACCAAATTGGAAAATTGAGAGCTCTCATTTTTTCGGAGTCAATGATTAACAGTATCTTCAACTTCGGAAAATATATTGTTACTTCAAAAATCAAATTGTAATTCAGCGCGCGAAGCGCGCATTCGGACTTGTATAATTCTGGATATTTGAACGACTAGAAAATTGTAATAGAAATTGATTGCGCTTTTCATTCAGGAAATAACGTTAATGTTATTAAATTCGTTTGATTGTTCGTGGATTGTTGATTTGAACTCTGTCGGTAACTGCGATTATGCGAATCTGCAGTACCCGCAAACTCCACTACCAAGAACTTTATTAGAATTGATTGATTACCTACCAAAATTCGACAAAAACTTGATGAGCATGTGCTACATAGTGCTTCAATAGTGCTATAGTTGTTTTGCCTCGTTGTGAAAAAGAGGGATGATATAAATCTTCTTCGAAATGAAGAAAAAAAGAACAGGTTAAAAATGCGCATGCGCAGATCTCGTACCTTATAAATCCAGTATACACAGTAAAAAGTGACCCCAACCACCGCAGCAGCATTAAAAAATTCCTTAACTCTCTGAAAGAGGGTGGGCTGTATCACCTGGTAGCCATGCCCTTGGAATACGTAATTCTGTGGTACAACGACGCTGGTAAATTCATTGGCGTTATCCCTAACACCAGCAAGATCACAAGCCTTGGAAATCTCCTCATCAGAGAGTCCTTTACTCTTGAGGAATTCTTGTCTCTGCTTCAAGGGACTAGAAGATACTTTTGGATTTTGGAGAAACTTCACCGCTGTCTTAATCTGATGATGGACAAGTTTAGATAATAAGTAATGGTTCAAAATAATGGGAATTATTTTACAAGGTCACAGGCCGAGGCATCACACTCGTCAAAAGTAGGATTTATCAGTGAGTGATCTATACTATTTTAGTTATAGCACTCGGTGATAAGTTCCGTCTCCGCCGAATGTGACCAGAGACCTCGCCTCCGCTCAGTCCGTTCTTCGCGGGCACTCTGATTGGTCGAAGATTTAACTCCGGCCAATCACTAGCCCCGGTTCTCGATCAACTTAACCCTGGTTGATCGAGAGTTAAAGTTAAGCGTTGTGATTGGCCGGGCTTAAATTTTCGGCCAATCAGAAGCCTTAACGTCAAAGTCAAATATGGCGCTCACTAACCAAAAACTGGCTCCGAGGTTTTAGGACGGAGCAGTTTGTGGGAGAGACCCTATGGGTCCCGGATCAATGTACGACACTTCCGGACGGAAATTCTTCTCCCGACAAACACACTCTAATTGATTGTAATTGGCAACAAAAGCCCTTTAAACTATAGTGTGTGGTATGCGTAATGTTCAAGGTTTGACGTTTTACTTGACGATAGACATGTCGAGTAAACTATTGACATCATAGAACGGTTTAGTCATTGTTAACCAATGAACTCCGTTGGCGCACTAGTGTGACTTAGGTCTGTCACGTGACCATTCGTTATTAATGATGAATTGACTTGTCTCAAATATGCATTCGATTAATTGAATTTTAGTGCTCACGACTTACAGTTTCTTGCGTAACCCAAAAATTTCCAAAAATTTTCCAAAATATTGTCGCGCGATGACCCGTTGCACATTGACCCGCAATTCATTAACAACCCGGTAACCCTCGACTTTGACCTCTCCACGAAAAATTGACTTAAATGAATGAGCGAGATTGCTCGCAGTTTTGCAAAATTTTTTTACACTATCATTAAACTACTTACAAGTGTTTCCCTCGATGTGAGGTTATTGTTATGTAGATTTTGATCACTCATTGTTGCTATAATTTTCCAAGCCCAGAGACCAATTTTCTAAAATGAAAAAAAGAAAAAAGAAAAAAAAAACTCCAAGTCCCACCGCGCTTTCACCCACTTGGTACACTTTAATCACCAATTCATGATTTCCACGGAATTACATGCGATTTATTTTCGATGTAATGATTTTTGTTGTTTATCGGTGAAAGGGATGATGAGTACGGTTGGTGCGTGCAATTCAGATGGAGTGCAAGTGGAATGTTATATATATTCGTAAGGTATGGCAGAGCCGGACAGAGCCAGGTACTGGTAAGTTAAAAACAGGGAGAAGCTTGTCAGGCAGCCGCTGAGCGGCAGATCGGTTGCCCCAACCCTTCCCCTCAATCCCCCCCCCCCCCCCCCCCCGACTACCAATAATCTTATAAATTCAAATAATAATAACAATAAAAACTACTTGTTGCAATTGTTTCTATGTTAAAATGCGAGGTCTGTACTCACATTCGTCCAAAAATCGAATTTATCCTTGGGCGCTACATATTATGTATTACTATATGTTGAGATGCGCAGTAGAGGGAATCGACTCCCGCGCATACCGCACGGTAATACCTAACCTCAACTTATCACTCAGTAATTTCAAATGTTGAGGGCCAGTTCTCTATCAAGTTAATCTCTACTAAAGTCAAAATTGAGCATTGTGATTGGCCGGAATTAAATTTTCACCCAATCAGAAGCGTTAACGTTAAAATTAAATATGGCGCTCACTAACCAAGAACTGGTCCTGAAGCAAAATGAGGAATCAGATCAGTGGATCTTTTTTCTCTCGTAATGTGATTTATCTTTAACTTAATTTAGTGAATGCCTTCAGGACGGTGAGGCGGCGGCACTGATCGAATTTGAGAATGACAAGTCCCTGTAAGTCAGCTAGCTTAGTTGGAAAGGTGTCCGGCGTCCGGTGCGAAACCGGAAGTCTCGGGTTTGAATCCCCAGTTTGCTTATCGGGATTTTTTCCTTTCGAAATTTGATTTATGTTTGATTTTGTCCATCAAATCGTGGAGGCTGGAGCGAAGGCGCCCAACGGGCGCTAATATGGCCGTAAAAATGGCGCGAGAGTCAGTAGTTCTTATCTTGCGGCGCTACTGTGCCTTGCTGGCGTTCATATGGTAACATGAAGTTTTATCCGGAATCGAATCGCAATTGATCGTTTATTATATAATTGATAGAACATTATTTTTGTCAGATATGAAATAATAATCATAATAGGTAGTTTCAATCGTCGTAGACGGAGCCTGCAATACCCGCGTGCCCTCAGAGACTTCGACTACCAGCGGCGTGTGCGGTGAGAAAAACAGCAGCTTTGAGGGTCATTCTCCCGTGGCGAAGGTATCCCGGTGGGACTCTATTTTCCGTGGCCGCCACCATCTCCGTCTAATTTCGACCGGTTCAGAGCGTACGAGACGAGAACATAAGGAACGCGCAGTCTACTTATACGTATAAACTCTATTGATGCTGAATCATAATTATTATAATGCATACATGAAGACCATGAAAGGGGAATATTTACTCAGTTTTACTCAACTTTTATTATTAGAGTTGGGTGGGGCAAGATGAGCACCGTATTTGAATATCACAAATTGAGTCAGAACTTTATTGTATATCTCACTTTGCTTTCCAAAACAAGGTTTTGTTGAAAATAAAATGAATGTTGGAGTTGACGATGTAATATTTTCTCATAGATTCCGACCGCCAGCAGGGACATTACGTGCGCGTTATCGTCGATATACCTATAAACTGACGCCGCAATAAGGGCAAGAACCCAACCCGAGGAGGAAGGCGGAGTGAGTGCTGTCATAGACGCCCGCCATTGTGGCACGGGGGTTGTAAGGTAGTGGCTACCAAATATTTGAAAATGACTTTGATGTCAGACATACTAAAATGTACGACGCTACAGTCAGTCTCGTTTGGGCTCTCCTGACGTAAACACCCAATAAATAGTTCTCTGTTACTAATGTGGTAGTTGTGGTTATTATTTCCCCGCCACTTCTTTACCGTGGTTCCTGAAGGTTTACTTCATATGAGGCAATACCATGGTTTTAAATAACAAAAATTGGTCGCAGGCTCTCGTGTAGAGGTCCAGAATACTCCCTTTTAAAGGAAAAGTACGGCAGCGCGTGTCTCGCATGCGCACTTCCTCTTTCCGCCGCATGGACTGGTGTCGCGTCAGTTTCGGTCCTACGCGTTTCGATAATTTCGATATATATCGATATTCTCTTTCCCTCCTTTTTACTACAGTCATGCTTAAGACCAGGTATGCCCAAGAGAGTTCACAGCAGAGCGACACAGGCAACAAAGACCCACACACACACAAGAAACCCTAATGGAAAGTGTGTTAGGAGCATGTAAAACGTTGAAAACGCTGAAAATTTAAAAATTCAGAGGGCCCGCACCATCCAATGTCCAAATATATATACTGTGTGTATGTGTTTGTGTTTTCTTGCGTCCCTCTCTCTTGGCCTCCCCACGGAGCTGCTCTTCAGCATTTCGTCGGTAGGGCCTATTGGACACCCATCCAATGGGTGGGCGGCTGGGACCAACTTTCGCCATTGGCCATCGTATTTTCAAACGCAGGGTAAACCTCCAGAAGCCTCTGCTACGATGGCGTCCATGATGAACCCCCCCCCCCCTCCCCCCGTCTCATGTTATGGCTGCCGCCGATAGCACATCCGGAATGTCCCTGTTCCCAAATCAAACACCGGAAAAAGTGAAAATTCCATGATTGCGACATTTTTATCAACTGCGTCGTCTCCCAGCAGGCAATGAAAAAATTCAATCCGCCAGAGCGTACTCAAATTTCACCGCTGGTGTGGCCTGTGAACAAGCCATTGAACTTTTCCTTTAAAACTTACTCGACCACCCCCTCCTCAGCCCTCTTTCCTCCCCTATTTCCCCGAAAAAAAAAAATCTCCTATTCTGCTATTCTCCTTACGACTTTCCGGGCATGTGGAAAGAAGACCAATCAACCCACTCGTGGTTTTTTTATCGCACTCGAGCGATCAATAAGTCCCGGGAGGTAGAGAAGGAATCCCACCCACTCTCTGCTAAGGTGAGCGATGAAGGGGTAGAAACAGTGCTTGGTCGGTTTACTAGAGCCCAGGAGTAGTGGGGTAACAGATTTTAGTGGTAAAAGCTCAATCGGAGAATGGTTGAATGGCATCGTACGCACACTCAAAGCCATTAATTTTCTACGAGAAATGTGGAAACAATTGGGGCTTATGAACTGGCGCCGATTTAGGTTCATGAGATAGGACCCGGGGGGGGGGGGGTGGCATTATCCTGCAATTAATCTTTTTGTTTCGTTTTCATTTCTGCGCTACAGTACATCTGCGCGTCCCACCTGCTGACTCCATCCTTCTTGCTAATGCGCCTGCGCAATGCGTGACGTTTATTGACGAATGAAAATCCAGTTGTTCAGGATATGTAACAAGAATTTTTATTCACCCGGTCTCTTTATCCCATTTACCTACTTGGAGATCACTGAAACATGACAACAGTATTTAGTGATGCAGGTAATAACTATCCAATAATTTATGATTATTGGTTATACATCAGATAAAAGTTGAGCATAATATTCAAACCAACATTCAAATATTGCCGTTATAATTTCATTATATTATTTCAGTGGCAACAATTCGGATAATCACGTGACAGAATAGTAATGCCGATGGAGGGGGGGGATTTTGTTGGGTTATCGGAGTGACAAGTTGAATCTAACAGCAACATAACCCTATAGCTAGGACTAAGGGGCTTGAGAGCAGAAGGTACCGAATGAGGGGGACCAAGTTTTGAGGAAACGTAGTGTTTTATAGGAGCGTCCACCACCGGGAGGGGTGGAGGCTGTCCATTGCCGTGTACTTGTATTATTATTCCACTTCTACCAGCGCGCGCCTTCATGATAACCATGATGTAAGCGCCTGCGCTCTTAAACTTGACTTTGTCCAGTCTCAACGACTCTATCATCAGGTTAACACCTGTTTCACTATACTCATGCTACTGGTACTTCATTACTATTCCTACAATTTCCACAATAATAATAACAATATGCTTTGAAGTATTTCAATAATGGTAATTCTACTGGAGCACGTGCGCGCGCATTAAACCCATAGTTTTCATTCTCAAATGACAAGTGTTTAAAAATCGTGAGAACAAAATTGATCCCCCTCTCTTCGACTCAGCTTCCCGCGAAAAGCCCATCATCCTTCTTGTGGGTGACATTCAACTGTAAATCTCTACCCCTTGACGATAATTTTACCACCTCCGAAGTGCCTATGAAAAGTGCATTGCAGTAAAGTGATTTTGTTGTCAATCGTTGTTAGATCAATCCACATCGGTCCCTTAACACGATATTTCATTTGCAGATGGCATGGAAGGAAAGACGAAACAAAAATCCAATATCATGGGAAATATATACTGCAGTGGTTCAGCGTCATAACTTGAGCAGAAGGTACGAGCAGTTTCATCGACCAAGTCAATGAGACAGTGTTTGCCATTGACGTATGGATCAAAGGTATGAAAACCATAATATAGTCTCTCATACTCAAGAACATGAAAAATTGATAGACAAGTTTTGTTTGACTCAGCGACTAAGTCTTCGATCATCAAACTCCCTTTGGGTAGAATGGTAGCTAACTGAGGAGTACAAAAGCCGAATTAGCACAATATGACAACTATGGTGATGAGTAATCCATTGATCATGAACGAACAAAATACCAATTTCAATCCTATGAGTGAGCAACGACAGGAGTTCATGGTGGAGAACAAGCATCAGCAGCAGGAGCAGCAGCAGTTGATGCATCAGCACATATCGCAGTATCAGCAGAAGCCTCTAGCTCTGTCGAGTCACAATCAGCAGCACCAGGAGCAACAGCAAGCACGACATCATCACACCTGCATATCGAATCAATTGAACCCTCAAAAAAAAATACAGTACAGTAATGATGCTGACGATCAATCAGCACGTAACACACAACATCAGCAACATATGAATCGTCTGCAACACATTGAGTACCATAATCTTCACAATGAATACAACATCCATGATGCCAATCAACAAGAAATCATCAGCTGCTATCATCGGTATGGAGATGACAACCTGGTTCATAACGTGCAAGATGAGACCACAGCAGACAGTTCAATACAGCCACATCATTTCCATCAGCACTCGATGGCTCTTCAACAAAATCAACACACAATGCAAATGGAGTCCCACAATCAGTTTCAACTGCAGCTTCAGCATCAAGACCAGCAATATACTAACGCACCTATGATTCAGCATGTGGATGTTGTACCGTCCAGTGACACAATGATGACGGATACAAATTCGAAATCCGAAATGCGACATAGTCAAACGTCTAGCCTGAACGAGGAGGACATTAATCTCAAGCAAATGTCTCAGCAGCAGTTGATGCATAACTATGGTATGCAGAGATTCCATGTGCAGAATGAGAATTTCCAGAATATCAATCATGATACTATGCAACAGACATATGTTCGACAGCCAGGCCAATTCCAAAATTGTGAAGCAGTTAAACAGTCCACTATGGAGATTAAAGGACACTGCCAGCATATGCTGATCAGTCACCCTGAGGCCAGTCCAACAAGTGATAATATTATCGAAGTTCAAGGGGTGATGAGAACTAACGCATCTCCAGAACCATCTGGCGACCATTACCAGCAACAAGCCCAACTATGGCAGAATCGTAGAAGCGAGGATTGCCATCAATCCCCACCTGTGACACACCAAAATTTCACCTGCAACAGTATAGATCGAGTACCTCCTATCTATCATCACATCCCTCAATCTCCTACATGGGTCGATGGAACAGTGAGAAAAAAAGCCAAGCCTGGCAAATCTTTGACGAAGAAACAACGATCTCACATTACTGAAATCAGAAGCAATAGCATTGAGCAGCCAAGTAAAACATCTGAGGAGCACTTTAACAAGTTTCAGTCGAACCCCAGAATTCGGTCGACGGTGAGAAATTCTCCAAGCTTCTTAGATGACCCCAGTGGCTACCTCGCCCAGCAAACAGCATTACTCAATAGTACCATATCCAGGCAAACTGGAGGTAGTAGCTCGCAGATGGTGGACAATGCAGAAGCCCCGCAGAATAGTCATCTAGTCAACCATGCTAATTATCTTCCACTGCGGAAGCCCTCAACACCAGGCTGCACCTCAGCAGGTAAGTCCGTTAAGAACCACGCAACATCGCCAGTGATAACGAGCAGTATGACCTCAACATTCATCGAGAGCAATCTGAACGACACTGATATTCGTTCCTCTCAGGAATGTACGATGAACAGTAATGGCCAAGACATGCAAGGTCAATGTAAACAGGACATGTATAGTCAATATAGGACACACTTAGAACAGGATTCTAGGCCCATTCAAGGCGGCACTATTACCACAAGTAATACTTCACCAATTGGTACAAATAGTCCCACCAATTTGGACAAACCACCTTCATCGGTATCAGGGACTTCTCAACCGATGATACCACAGCACCTTATGGCATCTCAATCATCAGCCTCTCACAGTCACTGCCAAACCTCAGCTAGTCATTCTAATCAAGTACCTCCACAGTCATTCATACCAGTGGTTCAGCAGTCAGTCCAGTCTTCAACGAATCCCACTCAGGTGCATCATGTCACAATGAGATCACCATCAAGTACAGTATCACCGAGTACCTCCCCTCAAATGTCGCTGGGAAAGCCCTCTCCTATAGTCAAGAAATCGACTTCAAGACACCTAATACCTGATATGTCACTCAATCCTTGCAGTGATTCCACGGTAATCACAACAATAGTAAATGGTCACACATTCAGCTCCAATACAATCACATCGGTATTCGCTGGTAACACAAACACAGAAACAGTGTCGATTAATATGCCCTCGACTACCGCAAAATCAGTAATAGCCAGTAGTTTACCATGTAAACTTCCAAATCAATCCATCACGTGGATTGATATTCCAACATCACCTACTGTGCACTCAACGAATTCAAGTACAATTAGTCACTGTCCATTAGCCAGCACGATAATATCAAAATCGCCATTAGACATGGTGCAGAGTGTTGTCAGCAGTATTCAGCTACCTCAAGCAAATTCGAATGCAATGATACAAAATCATCAGATCAAGCAGCATCACCACCAGCAGCAGAGATCGCAGCAGCAACAGCAAACCCCGGAGCAGCAGTCGAGCATGCATTTTCACAATCTATTAACGTCTAGTGGTATGTTAAAACCGTCAGCCGAATCGACGCTAGCACCTGGTCACATCCTGGTATCCAGTGGAGGTCAATTGCTAGTGGCCAGTACTAGCACGAGACTTAACGGCGTCATGGCGCCACTGCCGCCGAAGATAATCTCAAATGGTAGTTCCCTGCCTCCATTATCAGTTCCACCAATGATCACCAGTGGCACTGTCGGCCAAGTAATACCTGCAGTTGGTGTAGCGCAACAAGTAATTGGCCAGCCTAATGTCTTCGTCAATACTATTCAAACGCCAGTACGAATTCAATCGAGGGTTATGACGATGGAGGGAATTCGACATACTCAATTACCTCACTTGACTGTTACAACCGACAATGCACAACAAAATGTGCAATCAATTATTGACACAAATCAAAATACAACGAAAATGGCTACTTCGAATATTCTCATGAATAAGCATTCCACATTAGTATCCCCTGAGTCGGGGATCAGCAAGAAAAAGATCTGCAAGAGGCGAAAGAATAAAGCACAAACGCCAGCGCCAATGCTGTATATTCCTTCAGGGCAACATGATCCAGGGCTGCTGATGCAATCACCCTCAAATTTTGCACAGCAAAGTGTTGAGGCACCTACTATTGGCAACCCCATGCTTCAGGCATTGACCCTTGTACCCGGCAAGTGTGGCATGCCTGCGCAGTTGGTGATGAATGGACAGGGAGTGGCAACATCCCAATTCAATATCTCTCAAATCATCACAAATCCACAGCCCACGCAACAGATCAACTTATTGCAGTCCGTAAATTTGTTAAACGGGGCAACTGGAATAGTCCAGAACTTCCCCACCACTCAACAATACATTGTGTCTGGTTTAGGGAGCGTGGTTATGTCCGCTGATGGCACAACAGCGCTGCAAGATCCTGGGAACATGGGAATGCAACTGCAGATTCGAAATGTTAATGGGCAAAATATGTTAACGCCAGTGCAGAGCCACCCCATCTTCAGTTCCAATCAGAGTATCTTGACAGCCGGACCTGTTGGTATGGTTATCAGAGCGCCGCAAACGATAGGTGCAAAAGTGAGACAACATAGTGCAATGGCGCCATTTCTATCACCCAACGGCGGACAATTTGTGGTAAATGGACCAGCTACCTTTGGAAATCCACTGAGCCCAATCGTTGCCAATATCCGACCCAGTGAACCAGCAATATTAAATACATCTCAAGTAAGTCCTACCAATGTGCAGGCACAACAGGAGTGCATCCATATGAATAGTCAGACGCTAATGGTTCCTTGCGCAACAGCCCATGGGCAGAATCTGCAGAATCTTGCAGTGTCTACAACTTCAAACCAGCAGAACACAACATTTGTGCAACAAAACACAACAATTGTACAACAACAAACAACTTTGGTATCAAATAATCAAATTCCCGAATTCCAAACTGTTGTAAATAGCAACACAAATGCTGATCATTCATTGAGCATTGATCACAATGAATCATATATCATGAAGGCTAATCTGATTCACGGAAAGTCACCGACATCGCCAAAAACAATTATCTCTTCTCCACTATTAGAGGAGAATATTGATGATCAACAGCAACAGTTTGTATTAAGTAGTACGTCAGCCGACAGGAATATTGGTAAGGCAAGACATAGTCGAAAAGTCCGAACTTTCACATTTAGACATTCAGTATCGACGCAAACAGCTGATAACGAGGTTAATGTTAGGAAGTATGCATTGATAAGCCAGGGCTCGTCGCCGGATACCACGACTCATAGTCCAGGTAATAGTCGAAGATCACATAGTCCTGCTGTGGATACAACGAGCCATGAGGCAGCATCACCTGCACCTGCCTCCAGTGTCAGGCATCACTTATCATTGACGGTAATTTAACTTCTCAGAAACTTAACCAATTTTTGAAGTATGTCTCTGTAGAAATATGTATCCTTGAATTTACTTGTTGGACTGAATTTTTAGCCGATGGTGCACTGTATCTCCAGTAGCGAACCACACTCAGCTGCAGCTGATCATGATATCCAAGCAACTGACGACTGGCAAATCCAGAGTATCAATGATGAATTAACCCTAAATCAGTTGGGGTGGAAGGGAAAAGCATACGATGAGCCAACAGTCACCATTGGGTCTCAGGTGGGTTGCCATGTTCAGATAGCAAAAGCTACTTAACACAGACGAAATTTACCAACCTATCTTTCATAATAGTGTTCGTACAAATTTTTCACTCGTTTTTGCGATAACAGTAGTAAAAAATAATGAACACAATTATTTTATTTTGTATAATGAAAACAGAATTTGTATTCTCCCATTTAGCCATGCGACACTAGCGCAGTAATTCACATGCAGGTCCAGTGAAGAGAGAGCGGCGCTGACAGCGGTTGGTATACTGTAACGCATCAGACGTCCACACAGCCTCAGCAATTATCGAGGCTATCGAAATAGAAGAATTGAATGGCAAAATCGAAAGAAGATAAAAAGAAATATTTCGCATAAAATCTGTTGGTAATTTTATGCTCACATTTAATAAAAAAAATGCTTTTATCAGTGTTTTTTAAATGATTTCTCCATCTCTTTCGACTGCTTATGTTAACCAAAGATTATAATTTTTCTGTCTTTATTACAATTTTCCCGAAAAAATTTTTACCTTTTGTCTTCAAAAATTGCATTTCCCTCCCGAATGGAAAAAAGGAATGATTGTTGTTATGGCCAAAGCCAACCAGGGCATCGACCAAACCTAGAGCTAGGACACTTCTCTCCGTAAGCAAAATGTTGGAAAAATCCTATGTTGAAAAGGAGAGACGAAAGAAACTATCGATATGTATCGAAATTATCGAAAACTGTAAGACCGAAATCGACGCGCCACCAGTCCGTGTGGCGGACACCGGAACTGCGCGTGCGCAGCACGCGCCACTGGACTCGTAATCAAGGAACGCCGAGTCGACATCACCACCAACCTTAAATCCAAGACACTATTTGTTGATGTACAGAAAAGCTTCGACAGTACCTCACCCAAATTATCCAACATTTCTGCTCACAATTTGCGTTCGCAATTTTCAAAAATGTCTAATTCATTTTTAATTTACGAATCGAAAGGGCAATGCAAATAAAAAATCGATATCGTTCTTCCGATCAAAAAGGATTTTTTTATTGTACATATTGTATTGATATTCGGCAATGAAACCCTTGATTGTAGCATACTACGGAATAATTAAATAATGGACACTGAATTGAAGTATTACGTACAATTACTTTCGTGTAACTTGTCTTTTTCCGACAAAAAAATCTATCACCGATCAATAATAAATAAGTGTTAAAAATCATTCGGAGTTGACAGTGAAATGATGAACTTGCTGAAATTGAGATAGATCCACCCTGACATAATTAGCTTAAACCCTCCTGGTTTCACAGGAGAAGAAAACGACATGATTAGTTCTATCCCAGGCTCGATAATAGCATGTGATTCTTCATTTCATAGATTACAGCTTGCCAATTATTTCCGTTCACGACAAAAACTCATAAAAGTTGCTCCTTAATATATTCATCCTTACAATGAGCTGACCATAATTCCTTACATTAGGCACTAATTTTATCATCTGGGTGTGACACTTTGCCATTTTTTTCCCCTTTTTTCAAATCCTGATTTTACACTTTCTCAGACATTGAAAATCTGAAGATCCAAAATTTGACTCTCCACCAACAACGATGATATACCAAGTGCTTGAAAAGTGCCGCGAAAAAAATGAAAGAAAGTAACCATTGAAGTTAGCATCCTGTAATTCTAGAATGTCTTTATTAATTTTTATTCTCTAAATGAAATTTTAATGGGCAGAAGAAAATTTTTTAACAATCGCTGATTGAATTCTGTAGAGTTCCATCCCATTGATCAACCACTTTTATTGCTCTCCCCTACTTATCTCCTCGATTTTACTGAAATGGAACTAATTTCACCTAGAAAATTTCCACCATGTTCATCATGACAAGTGCGTAATGTCCGTGACTATTTTTTTGCCCATAACTTAGTTGTGGAATTACTAAAGAGTCAAGACCAATTTAACTTCGGTGTAACTCGTCATTAGAGTCATGCTAAGCGCCCATCAATACCTCCATCTCTTTAAATTGAAATTCAAATAGCTGTGTGAAAGGCAGATGATTATACAATCTTCAGAACTATGCTCCAGTTGTACTGGTGATAAGATAATATATTTACTCCATTAATTTCCAGTTGCAAACTACTAATTCGATGGAGTTATTTATAACTACATCTTGGACAGTATTTTCATAATTTCCTTCATGTCTTCACAAATTTTTTTTTGTCACAAATTTTGTGTTACAAATTTTTTTTGTCACAAAATTTTGCAGTAAAATTTCAAAATCATAGACAAATGGAATGCAATGTATTGGTTTTATTTTCGCACTTTGTGTTTTGTGTTTCCTACGCCTTCTGGTTCACAGTTTAATTTTGAATTTTTAAATTTAATTTTTTTTTCCCGCCCACTGTTGAAACATCAAGCTCTGCTGAATATTTTCCAAATAATTATGAACTAGTTCATCGACGCTTATAAGTATGCTGTAGTGATTTAATACATAAATCACTCGTCAAAATTAATTGGTTATATAAATCATTGATTCATGGTTGATTTTGTTGGTTGATTTTTGTTTGTTTTTAGCAATTAAAAAGTGGTTTCAATTGGGTATTATCGGTTTAGCATTAGATATTTTAATTAGTGCGTTGCGCATTGAACTCGCGATGAGCCTTTATCCTCATCGTACGCCTCGCCGCGGTCACGCTGCTCCTGGGCATCAGCAATTGGATCAAAGTCCTCGAGAAGTACTTCTTCAGCGCCATCGGGTATCATTGTATGCTCACGTGGTGGAAGTATTTGCTCGAGTTTTGTTACAATTGCTGGATCAATTGTTTTTGGATATTCAAGGGTGAAGTGAATGGTGAGCTTGCCACGAGTGAATGGATCACGATAAATTGGCATTCCCTCATTTACAATACACTTAAGATCACCGTGCTTGATAACATTGCCGGGGAGAGACGTTATGAGAAGATCTCGATCGTCCAGAGTGCGCACGACTTTTTGGAATCCACAGAGCGCTTCCACGAGATTCAATGTCATTGTCATCAGGAGGTTGTTGCCTGAACGCCTACAATAATTATTGTCGTTAAATCACCTTTCGATAATTCATCATGCATGATTTTTTATTAAGGATATTCCACCTATATTGGCGAAGATGTACGAATTGCTTGAAATTTTGACGTAATGTTTTTGAAGCGATAACAGATGCCTGTATGAAATTTGAGATTGATTCACAACACCGTTTTGTAGTTATTAATTATCAAATTTCTCAATTAACGCGGCCTCTTATGGGAAAAAATAAAAATTTCTGTAAATACAGTTCAAAATATAAAAATTTGTTGAAATTTTGAAAATTTACTATTGAAGCAGATATAAAACGATGGTAAAAATTTCATGACGATTGACTAAAATTTTTTTTCACTAATTTGTTTAAACAATATAATATTGATTCGCAAAATCAAATGCAATATAATAATTTTCTATGGCTATCACTTCAACTAATTAACGCATTGAAATATTAATTGAAAATTATTGGCGATAAATATAAGGAATTATAGAAAGTGTCATAAACTTTTGTTTTGCCTATACGTGTTGAATATCCTTAATTACTCTTTTTTGAAGCATGCTGAGGTCTGTGGTATGAAACACCTAATTATTTTATGGAACACTTACTTAAAAATAGAGTGATCCTTCTCGTCAAGAATGATAACAATATCGCCAGGTTCTAATCCAGGTTCCTGATCACCTTCACCACTAAACACTATCCTTTGTCCATCGACCATACCCTTGTCAATGTGCACCTCGAGAATCTTCCTGTCCCTAATGGTCTTCCTTCCATTACATGGCTTGCAACGATCTCGTGATGCAAAGTACTCGCCCTGGCCTTTACAGTTGGTGCAAGGTCCTCGTATCTGCTGCACAACACCTTGGCCAATTGGATTAAGCTGCACAATCATTCCAGTACCGTGACAGGTGCTACACTGTTGAGCAGAGCCTTTCTTTCCTCCATATCCTGAAAGATCAATAGACGTAAATGCATGTCATATACCTATTATCAGATACAGCAGAGCTCGATTATCCGAGGTGATGTGGGGAAGGGGTTTCGCGGATAAGCGAAAACTTGGATAACACGGAGGGAATAGGGAACTCTAAAATTTCAATCATCTCCCACGTAATTTGGATGGCAAACTGAAATTTCATCAGATGAATATATAAAAATAGAAATGCATTGTCATATTTTAATAGTTGGTATAAAAATAATGGTGAATAGAAAGTTTAGATAGTCACTGATAAGGTTTAAGAAATGGTGTAATTGAACACTGCTTCAACTTGCTCATTCGTTTTTTAGCCGCGATATCTCGCTAACGTTTGATCAACAAATGATCACTTGCAGTGGGTTTAGGCGGTTCTTCCGGAACGAAGGAAGAGCGCGCAGAGTGTATTGCGACGAGTATATTCGACTCCGTCCGTCTTATCCGATAAAAACAGTTCCCGATCTAACAAGCCGAAGGAATTTTGTGAGAGATATTCGCTCGGCTTAGTCTTGCTCTGCAAACACATACTCGCCGGAGAAATTTTTTACAGCCTTGGAACGAACAGAAAACACACTTCTGGAGGAACCGAAACAAAAATCACACTTGTAAGATTATGTGATTCACTCACATCACCAGCGCCAAGCCATTCCCCCCCCCCCCCATTTTTTGTTTTGTCTAAAAAGAATGGCTTCATATGACATGAGAAGCTGATTTGCGTAATTGTCTTTTCTTGTCACAAAATTGTTGCGTAAACCTCAAGAGATACAGAAGAAGGTGTCTCAATAGGATATGTCACGATAAACATTATTTGTATAAACTTTGCCTCAGTATCTTCAACGATTGTGGTTCTACAATGTTACCTAAAATTTGTCGGCTAAATATGCGAGATAGGAAAAATCTTGAGTAATGCAAATAAATTTGTTTTGAAAATAGCAATATTTTTTGTACCAAACTTTTCCTCATAACTTCCACCGTTTTTCGCATATATAGCAATTCAAATTGGAAAAGTTGACCCCAGTTGGAGGTGTGAAAAAAAATTTGAAAAAGCGTTGAAAAAATTTCCATTTGCATAAATTTGGCAAGAGAAAAAAAAATACGCCACTTTTGGACAAAAATGTATCAAGGGGCGAAAAAAAATAACTGAAAATTCTCACCTTCACATTTATCACAGATAACATTCTTCTGCAATGCAAGCTTTCTCGTAGTGCCATTGTAGAGTTCCTCAAGTGAAACCGACAATCGATGTACCACATTCTCACCCCTGTATCGTCTATTGCGTGAACCACCGCCACCCCCAAAGAACACATCGAAAATATCCATGGGTGATGAAAAGCCACTGCTCATTCCACCCTCTTTAAGTGCCTGCTCACCGCCCGTATCATAGATACGCTTTTTCTCCGGATTCGATAGTACCTCATAAGCTTGGGAAATTTGCTTGAACTGAAATAATTCATCCATCATCAATATAACCAACAAATTAATACAATTATTTATTCAAGTAATACCCACCCTTTCGCCTTCATTTGGATTTTTATCAGGATGGTATTTGAGGGCTAATTTTCTGTACGCTTTCTTCAGATCGTCCTGCGAACAGTCGGGCTTCACCCCCAAAAGATCATAGAAATTTGTCTCCTTCACCATCTTGCTGCTTGGAATTTCGATGGCGCCAAATTTCAAATTGTTATTCACTCAAGAACTATAATCATACACAGAAAAAAAAACATTATAATTACTAATAGTTTAAATGAAATTGTGTATTTTTTAAATAATAATAATAATAATAATAATAATATTTTTTAATGAGAATTATTATTATTATTTTTATTTAAAAAAAAAACATTATCATATAATAATATTTTCGGCAAACGAAAATATTGTAAGTGGAGCAAAGTCATTTGAAATACACATCAAGAGTTACAGTTAAAATAACATTCACAATTTTTTTTTTTTTCATCAAAATCTAATAAATTTAAATTGAAAAATTTTGTATATGAAAAACTGACCATCATAATGTAAAATTACTTTTGAGAAAAATTGTTAGAAGATATAACCCAAGTATACATTAAAATCGTACAAAAATGGCGGACGCCAGCGTCGGAGCATTAGAATCTACATTTTCGAATATGCACGATACACGATAATAACTATTCATACTGAGTGGAGCGATTTCATTGGCAATTGTATCCTTGATGTAATCGAATGTAAAAGTATTAATCAGATAGAGTCGTTGACTAGTTTTTTGCTAATGCGAAAGGTTGGGCTTGAGCGACAATTGACAATGTGACAAAACAATTCGAATGGCAGCACGCTTTTCACCCGAGATGCTATATGTACCCCGCAAGCCGCGCGCCGCAGAATTAAACAAATAAGAGGAAAAAAAAGTGCAGAGTGTATGAATTAAGACATTTACAAAATGTAAAATTTATTCAAGTCATCGCGTCACGTCCACATTGTCATTTTTCAATCAAATGCAAAAGTTATCTCTTAACTTTTTAAAATTTCATATATATAGATATATACATCTATACTCAATGTCCCGCGAATTTTATATTTGCCGTTGAAAAAATTCATGCAATTCACGTTAGAAAACGCGTAACGCTAATGACGGGTTAATTGACCCAAAGTGGGGAAAAAAAAAGTTGCACCACTTCTAATCAATTGCTCCAAGATTAACGATAATGACGTTGCACAGTAATCCGATTGAATAAACTTCGTTTACCTGCTGTTCATTGAATGTTTCACAAGTTTTACGTATCACGAAATACCGTGGTGTGCTTCAAGGATCTAAGTGACTTTTTCCAAATGCTCGACTTCCGCCGAGCGTGCACAACTGCGGCCCGTGTAACAAAATTTGTGGATTAAAGTGAACTTGGGATTGAAAGGATTGCAAGATAGTGCACTGCGCACGTGTTAAATAAAACTGAATTTTTCGTTAACTTTAATCCATATCTCTAGTAGTTGGCCTAAGGCTTTTTTAGTGTTAGTTATAATATTACCTCCGTTTCTCGAAGTTTCCCGATGAATAATGGACGTCAAGCGATTCGCCACAGACCAATGGGTTTTCAAAATGAAGTAATAGCAGCGCTAGCGACACTAGTGCGGAGCGTTTATAAAGTCAGCGGTGAGGCGGTGAAATTTGCAGGAATCTTTGATGTGTGATATGAAAAATAATAATTGGAAATATAGATGATGATTTATTTGTTATTAGGCTTGGAAGGGAATATTATTTTTGTAGGATCACAGCGAAACAAGAGAATTATGAATTGGCGACGACAGTATAAGAATGCGCAACCTGGTGAACGAGAGGATACTGTAAAACATGGCGCCTCTTGTTATTACACTATCTATGTATGTATATATCAGTGGGTATTACAGGTTTCGCCGCGGTAAGGTGCGCGCGCGATTGAGGGCCAGGTTTTAGGTAAGTTACCCGTAGTATAGGACATTCATAAAGCGCGCTCAGGGTAAGAATCGCCGCCATTTTTAAATTCAGCTGGAGGGCCCCAGTGGGGACGTCCGGCGCGAATTGAACACTATTTAAAAGTCTTGTGTGGTGAATACTTCAATCAATCAATGAATCAAACGAATGCGATATTTGAAAATTGTGGAAAATATAGAAAATTGTAAAGTTAAGACATCGTTTAATTGAATAAATATTCAATTAAATTAAACATTTTCGTTCATTGTGGAGCCCACAAAAAAATAATTCAAAACGATGCAAGTGTCCCATTGCGCAGGCGTCAGGCTGAGAAACTCATTTTAGCGGGGACGGAATACTCTTTGAAAACATGCGGTATAATCGACATGTCAAGTGATTTTGCTGAATTCAAATTAATTAGCTATTGAAAATCATATACACAGAATATTTTTTGACGTTCTGTTAATTTATTAAGTTTCGAGTGTTTTACATATTCTGTCCAGTGTTGACAAATTTTATATGCACGCGATAATTACAGAAAAAAGAAAAGATGCTTGCACAAAATTGGAAAATTGAGAGCTCTCATTTTTTCGGAGTCAATGATTAACAGTATCTTCAACTTCGGAAAATATATTGTTACTTCAAATATCAAATTGTAATTTAGCGCGCGAAGCGCGCATTCGTGCTTGTACTATACTTATCTCAGTTTAGTGTCGGCTTGCTCCACCCGCACTTTATTTACAAATTAATAACTAAATATTCCGTGATTATGTAAACAAATATCACAAATACTGATTGTGACAGTGTGAGGCAACAAATGTGAGGCATATGCTCCACTTCATTTTATCCTGAAAATAAGGAAAATGGCGGCGCCCAAGTTACCCCTACTTTGAAAAAAAATCCCGCGCAAACTTACGCATTATCTCGAAACATCCTCCCTAGCGATACACTACCGTCGATCGATCAACGCGGAAACTGGCGAAACTAAAGTGACAAGTTCACGGACTGCGTCTGACAGTGTATTGACCCAATGACAACTGTCATGGACACAAGCTCACACGGTCCATTGGGCTTGTCGTTAATCGAACATTTAATAATGACGGATATAGACAACAATGGAGTAGAATAAAACGCCTGTGGAATCTAACAGGACGAGCAAAAAAATTGCGACAGAGTTTAGTTGACAGGCGAGCGCGGGAAGATGAGTGTTGATAAAACGACCAAGGTCAATCATCGCGCATTGTTTAAAAAAAGAACTACAACAGATGACAATGAGGAGTTATCTGAGAGAATTATTATGGATGCGAGAAAATCGGGGGAACTTAATTTAGCGTCGCGAGGATTGGCCACAGGTAATATATATATATAACATATAAATAATTTTCGTGATTTATTTAGTGGTTATTTCCCCAGTCGATTTTATTTTTGTCACTTCCGCTGTGCTCCATTTTTCAAAAATTATCATTATTATTATTATTATTATTATTATTATTATTATTATTATTATTATAATAATGGTAATATAAAATTATGTTAATTATGTAAAATTGGAAATGAGTTCCGCTCATAATTATTGTTTTGATATTGGTCACATTAGTTGGTTAATTATTATTATGATTATTAGTAATTCTTTTGGGTTCGAACATAAAAAAAAAAAAAAAAAAAAAAAAAAAAAAAAATCAAAGAATTTTGTGAAGTCATTCTCATATCAACTTTTTCGTTTTGATAACGTTGGGAATTTTAAACTTTTTTTTGGTGATTATAAAAAAAAATTTGATTAACGTTTTGAACATTTCTAACTTGTTTATTTTTGATTAACAGTTCCGCAGAGAATTTGGACGATAAACGAATTATCGAGGGAGGAAGTTGAGGAATTGGGAAGAAGCCTGGACTTCGATGATGATAAGGAACGCTGGTGGGAGCAAGAGCCCTTGAAGAAGCTGAATTTGAGTGGAAACAGTATACCAGCTATTGATGCGCAAATTGAATATCTGTCGGAGCTCAGTGACTTGGACGTAATAATTGAGAAAATATGGAATACTTAATTTTTATATTGCTCTTGAAAATTAGCATATAGAAAGAAAAAAATACAAGTTTCAAAAATTGTAAGAAATTTGAAGGTTTTGAAAATTTGTTTGGAATCTTCGGGAAAATTTTAAAAACAATTTTTAGAAAATGTTCGGAAATTTATAACGTAAATGTTAATTTTAGTTTTTCTAAAATTTTAATTTTAGTTTTTCTAAAATTTGAACAAATTTCTTTTTAACAGTTCCACGATAATTTATTGGAGGAAATACCGAATGAAATTGGAGGACTGAGTAAATTGAGAAAACTGAATATTTCGCAGAATCATTTAGTGAAATTTCACGCGAATTTTTTTCGGCTTGAGAATCTGAAAGAACTGGATTTATCGCACAATAATTTAGCTGAGCTGGATCCTGCTTTTGGGGACTTGATTATGCTGGAGACATTGGTATGACCTTTTTTTCTAACATTTTTTTAATGTAAGTTTTGTAATCTATTTTTTTTTCAATTGTGAAGAGTAAAAGAAAGTCGTTAAAATTTTTTTTCTTATTCATAAACTTTATATTTTTGATTTTTTTTATAGAACCTCTCCTTCAATAATCTAACAATGTTACCTGTGGGTCTTGGCTATCTCGTGCGTTTGTGTTCCTTCGATGTAAGTCACAATCTTCTCGTGGAGTTGCCGCCAGACATAATGAGCATGAGAGGTACATAATAATTGTTTAATAAGGTACCCTTGAGTCTATATATATTTTTTTTAATTTTATATTTTTTTCCTCATTTTTTTAAAATTTTTGACATTTTTGCAATTTTTAGATTTTGCCATTTTTTCAGTTTCCAAATTTTTACAAATTTCTAAATATTGTTTTTTTGTTATATTACAAAATGACAAAAAATATTTTTCGTCAATTTGTGAAATTCTGCACATTTTGAAATTTACAAAAAATTTTGATTTTCCTTACAATAAAAATTGTAATTTTTTTCAATGCGTTTTCCAGTTTTTGTAATTGATTTTTTTTATTTTATTGATGAATTAACGGATGAATTGTTTTCAGTACTCAAGAGATTGGACGCGAACTCTAATCACCTGGAGGTGATCCCACCCTTGGGTGAAATGAGAAAATTAGAGTCCCTGAATCTGCATACGAATAATCTCAAGAATTTTCCAAACATAACTGGCTGTCTTTCTCTACGAGAACTCAATCTATCGAACAATTCCCTTGACGTACGTAATTTGATACTCTATTATAGTACATCTATTTAATGTAAATATCTATATATCTCACTACTTCCATTGCTATAACAAATGATTCTGACGTGCTACAAAATTCGAAATCTTAAAAATTTTAAATTCTGAAATTGTTAATTTACAAAGAAAAAAAAAATTGTCAATTTTTTAATTTTCCAATTTTCACAATTTTAGATTACCTAATTTAAAATGAATTGAGTAGACTAACGAATTCGTAAAATTGCATCACATTTTTCGAAATTTCAAAATTTCAAAATTTTTCGCATTTAAAAATTTTCTCAGATCTTCGAATTTTTTTTTTCATTTTATGGAATTTTTAACACCATTTTTAATAAGAGAATCAACAATTCCCCAATCATTTCACGTTTTGAGAATGTGGAAATTTTTGAGATTTTTTTTTTCATTTTTATCAATTTCACAATTTTGGTTCGAATTTTTGACAATTTCAAAAAAATTTGAAGCCTTAGAAAACTATATCGTAATCGAATGATTGACTAATTATTCAGCATGAGTAGATTGAACGCATGATAAAATATGGAATTGCTCCCCAGGAAATTGACGTGGATTGTTTGGAGGGCATGGGCCAATTGCGGTCTCTCCTTTTGGCAAACAATAATATTGCAGTCATACCCGATGACATCATTAAACTGCTAAATATGGAACGTCTCGATTTGTCCTCAAACAAACTAACTCTGTATGTTATTTGTGTCATTTGAAGGAATATTTGTCCAACTGATACGTAGAAAATATTGAGCAAAGTGGAAGAGGAAATATCACAAAAGTATCTAAAATTATTTTTTTTTTCGACCATCAAAAAAAAATTCAATTTTTTTTCGTTTTTTTTTTCAAAAAGGAAAACCAATATTTTTTTTTTAATCACATTTTTGGGTGGAAAACGTTTTCGATCATTTCAAATTTAAAATGTGACTTTTGACAAAATTCCACTTTGCCTCATTTTCCATGGATACCCCATAACCTATGGGAAATATCGAAATCCCCACATAACACTTTTTGTAGGTCGAAGTGAGCCCTACAAAAAACATATTTATGTAAATTTCGATATTTCTATTAGATTCGAAGATATTCCCAAAAAAGTGGTAGAGAAAAATTAGCTTAGAATGTCAAGCTGAATTAAAAAATTCTTTTGCATCGTCCAGAATTCCCAATTTTGTATGCATAATGCCGAACCTGAAGCAATTCATCATAACCGGAAATGAGAAGATAAAAAATGTGAGGAGAGACATTGTTCAATGTGGAACTCCAAGAATTCTCAAACACCTGCGACAAGGACTGGATTCAGAGAATCTCGATGTTGCGCAAACTACAGCTGGACCTGGAACTGTTTTGGCACCTGACAAGTAATGAAAAAAAAAAAAATATCAGCATATCACTCTCAAATCACGAATTATGGAATTTCAATATGTTCCTCATTTTTCATTTTTTGTAAATACCATTTTTTTTACTCAATAAATCTTTCTAAACTTTTTCCAGGTATACAATGAAAAGCACAAAGCTATTGAGCCTGACTGCACAATCTCTGCACGAAGTACCTGACAATGTTTTAGAGGATGCAAAAATAGCCGAAGTGACCTGCATCGATATCAGCAAAAATAAGCTTGCCCAGGTGCCTGATAAACTTGGTGCTATAAAGTCTGTTGAGGATATGAAAATGTCAGGAAATCAGATAACATCTATGCCTGAGTGGTTTGGAGAGCCCTTTAAACGCCTGAGATACCTGGACCTAAGTCAGAATCTGTTGTCATGGTTACCTGAGAGCATGGGAATGCTAGAACGATTGAGGGAAATCAATGTTTCTGTCAATAGGTAAATTTTCTGTGTGTGTGTGTGTGTGTGTGTGTGTGTGTGTGTGTGTGTGTGTGTGTGTGTGTGTGGGTGGGTGGGTGTGTGTTCGTGGGTGTGGGTGTGGGTGGATGGGTGGGCGAGTGTGGGTGTGGGTGGGTGTGGGTGGGTGGGTGGGTGAGTGGGTGGATGGGTGTGTGATATATATATATATTTTTTTCCAATTTACAAAAATTCAAATTCACCAAATTTTACAGAAAATTACAAAAAATGATTCCAGTGATTTTTTGTTTTTTTTCCAAGGTTCAAAAAAATTCCAGAGTGCCTCTGCAATATCGAAAATCTTGAGATACTCATTATGAGTGACAATCATATTACGGATGTTGATGCTGGGGCTCTTGGAAAATTGTCCAGACTAGCTACCTTGGATTTGTCGAATAACGACATTGGCCATGTGCCCCCTGAACTGGGGAATATGAAGAACCTGAGGTGACCATAGTCAAGGCTTGTTGATGCTAATCATCCCAGTGCATGATTGTTTCAATGTTTTTTTATTATGTTGTCATTTAGGATGCTTGACAGCACAGGTAATTGCTTAGACTCATTTATTAACAGTGTCAGAAAATTTTGAAAAATTCAGAATTTTCAGAACTTGCAAAAATTACAAAAAGTTTTTCACATTTTTTCTTTATAATATTGAACATTGGAGGATATCATTTTTTTTGTGTGGAACATTTCATAGTGTTTCACAATTTTTACATTTTTATTTAAACTCCAAATTTCAGATTTTTTTATTTTTTGAACAATTGTAAAAAAAATACAGGAATCATCCAGGCTCATTTTCCAATGTTCATTAATTACGAAAAATCGTTGAAATTCCACAGAATTTTGAATACTGTCACAATATTGAAAATTTTCAAAAGAGTTAAAATTTCTAAAAACAAGTACAAAAATTTCCAGAATTTTGGAAATTTCAAAAATCCTGCATCATTGTTTACGTGTTTTGTTGTTGTCATTTAGAACGCTTGATGCACAGTTTAGTTATTATCCAAGATTATGCATAATTTTAATTTTCCTCCTTCAAATTCTTCACCAATTTTTCATTTTTTAAAAATCTCACAAATTCATAAATTCTCAGGTTTTATCATTATAAACCACAAAGGATTGTCCATTTTTTTTTTAGCAAATAACAATTCTTAAAATGTTATTTTCGTAAATATCAAAAATTTTGAAAATTCCCAAATATCACAACTCAATTTTACTTTTATTATTATTGCCACTTTTTCATTTACCTCCCACTTTTCTCTAATCCCCCCCCCCCCTCTTGAACAATTAATTAATCATTTACTCCCCGTTTTTTTTCATAGCTTTGACATTGAACATTGTCAGTAACATTGGATCCCTCATGTTGCATGATATCGCAAATGAATATCGTCCTGCTCATGTTGCCCATCGTCAGATTGAAGTCCAAAGCGTTGTCATGTGAATGTTCGTACCACCTTCTCCATTATAATTACGAATGGTCAAAAGCATCATTATCAAATTGCTCATACATGAAAACGAAAAAAAAAACATTATAAACTCCTTGTTTGTACCAAAAAAGTGGTCCCATCCCCAAACTTCATTTTTTTTTCGCAAAATTTCAAAAAGTTTTTTCAAAAAAAAAAATGTAGAAATAATTTTTTTCATACTGTGAAAAAGAATAATCAAAAAATTTATTGAAGCAAAAGTTTGAAAGGGGAAAAAAAATATTGAGATGAGAACGCTGTGTGGACCTGTGTAGTTTGGAAGTTGAAAGGGGATTCCCCTAAATACGTGAACATGATAATCAGCTAAAAGTAATGCCATCTAACGAATAAACTACACATATCGGCGGTCGGTATAGTAGATTCCAATTTCGCCGGCCCTGGAAGCGTTATAAATCGCAGAATATTTTTTCATTTGAGGGGAAAATTGCAGAAATTTATGAATAACTCCAAATGAATACAGAACATTTGAAGAAATTGGGAAAGTTGGGGAAATTTGAATGGGGCCGAAGGAACTGTAACAAGAGAAGAATTCCCGCCTTAAAATTGAGGGGATACAAATTATCTAAATTTATCTGCAGTCGGTAAAGTAGGGTTCTCCCTAACCGCCCACTGTAACGTAATGAGAATTATTGGTGAGATTTTCCTCGCGCATTGCTCAAAAAAAAATTTCAATGAATTCTTTGCAAATCTAGAGGTAAGGAATAAAATTTGATAAAATCATGGAAAGTTTTGGGAATAAAAAAAAAATTTTGGGATTTTTTTTTTTTTTTTTTTTTTTTTTTACAAAGTTAAGGAAGTTTTTACAAAGTTAACAATAAGGAAGTTTTTTTATTATCTTTTTGGTACAAAGAAGAATTTGCCTAAAAATGTTTTTTTTTTCTCTAGAGAAGTTCAAATTTTTTAAGCACATTGATTACAGGACACTGCTGCTCTCAGGAAATTGTTTCAAACAACCGCGACAGGCAACACTCATCAAAGGCACGGAGGAAATTCTGTCGTATTTACGCTCTCGAATCTCTACGTAATTACGGAAATTTGGAAAAAAAAACAAAATAGTTAGTACAATCACCAGAGTATTTTCCAGCTTCACCGAAGTATGAACTCATTGTCCTAGTGCCTAACTTACTACTTAAGGAAAGTTCATTAGATTGTGTCAATGGACCTGAAATTTCTTAAATAAAAAAAATTAGTGTAAAAACACGTGTTGATAATTATCCCGCTCGAGAGAATGTAATTATATTTTTGTAAAGATAGCAATTGTGATGGAGGGTTCTGAAAATAATTTAGAAAAATAATGTAATTTTTTTTTCCAAAATTCAAAAAAAAAGTTGTTTTTTTTTTTCTATGATTTTTTTTCTTGTAGGAAAATTTCGATGTGCAGAATTTCGAAAACGAAAATAAGCGCCCTCTATCTCGCGCGTCCCTCCCCCACTCCAGCCCGTTCAAACTTCCCGCCATTTGCGGCTGCCGACTTTCCAAACCGAGTCATCCATCTCGCGCACACCTACTCCATGAAATTTCAAACATTGATCATTGGCATCCAATTTATCGTCACATTATCGCTCAGATTAATCCAAAAATTGTCCATTAACCCATTCGCAAAAATTCTCCAATAATTAGCTCGTTAAACCCCCAAAATTTCATTCCGAAGAAACTATATTTTTAAAGTAAGTATAACGACACTATGTACATTGCGCGTATAGACAATGTCGTTTTTCAGATAACATAACCAACAAATTTAGTTTTTTTTGTAGGTGACAAGACATGTCAGGCGATATCACAATGGCAGCTGAGAAGGTACTTTTTACTAACGCATTAGCGCTTTTGTGGAATTTTTGACTTTTTCGTTGCTAGGAGATTTTCCCGCCTTTTTATTTTTGCGCGTAAATTTCGAGCGCGTGCGAGCAATTGATTGGGTTTTAATAATGCGCAGTCACTAATCCACTAATTTCCTCAACTTTGTTTATTGTTGTTGTTATTGTTGCGTTGTGAAACTTATTATTATTATTACTATTATTGTTATTATTATTATTATTATTATTATTATTATTATTATTAAGAAAAAATGAAAAAAATGTTTCTTTAATTTATCTTCAGAATCACATTTTTTCAGTAAAATTTAGTTCAAATTTTTGAGCGCAAGTTCAAAATATATTAAACTAATTTTGTAAGAATTTAAATTTTGGCGTTGGTAAACGAAATTGGCGGGAAAATTGTGATTCCCGAAAAAAACAGAGCAAAGTGTTTATAGATACTTTTTTTTGTGGAGAACACTGTGCTCTATAGATAAGGTTATAATGACCGAGTTATGTCGATTGATTTCAAGTTATTTCTTCAAAAATTTTCAGCAAGAGTCTGGCCCGGTCTATGGTGGGTGCGAGGGCCCCGATGCCATGTACGTGAAATTGGTTAGCAGTGATGGACACGAGTTCATCGTTAAAAGAGAGCACGCCCTGACAAGTGGCACTATTAAAGCTATGCTCAGTGGGCCCGGACAATTTGCTGAAAATGAAGCCAATGAAGTGAATTTCAGGGAAATTCCGTGAGTCACAAAAATTGAAACAAAATTAAAAAAAAAAATCAATATATTCAGATTTTTGGATTTGACTTTTTTAAGACTGTTTAAAATTTTTTTTTTGAAAAATAGAGGAAAAGTAAAAAAAATTAGAAGAAAAATAAAAAAATTAAGAGAAAAAAAAATGAAAAAAAAAAGAAATCAATTGAGAAAATTTTATAAATTAAGAAAAAATAATTAATTCTTTTTTTTTCTCCCATTTTTTCAGATCGCACGTTCTCCAAAAGGTGTGCATGTACTTCACGTACAAAGTTCGTTATACAAATAGCAGTACTGAGATTCCAGAGTTCCCAATTGCCCCAGAAATTGCCCTCGAGCTCCTAATGGCGGGCAACTTCCTCGACTGCTAGACAATTCAAAAATCCTTCCATCTAAAAACCAGAAAACAAGTGCGACAAAAAAAAAGTGAAAAACATTGGGTTTCATAAAAAATGAGTGCAGCCTTTTCTGTAAATATATTTTTCTCATTTTTCCCCTCTTACTGAGATGTAATCGAAAATTTAAGGGAAATTTAAATTGAATAGAATGATGTTTTATTTTATTCAGTTTAAATGCAAATCTTTGTTTTTGATTTGAGTTATTGGTCAATTCAGGGAAGTCAGGTACATTCGATCAGGGCATTGAACCAAGCATCTTACTATATTTAATCCCACAATATTTTTTTTTTTCGAAAAGTTAAATAATTATTATCAATATAAAAAGTCGAAGAAGATTGTTTTTTTTTTGTGGATTATTAAAAATTACTTTTGAGTTTTTTTGTGAGGATTATTATAACGAAAATAAAGGTTTGACTAAGTAAAAATATTGAAATGTAATTTTTTTGGGTAAATCCAAATTGGTTTTTTTAGTTTTAGATTTGTTTTTGGATTTTGAACAGTGAAACATTTTTTTTCATTGAAATACTATTTTTTTTTTTTTTTGTTTCAAAATTTTCTAATTCACGATGTCCCAAATTCAAAAAAAGTTGCTCGTAATTTACACGTGTAAAAATAAAAAAATTAGAAAATAAATAAAAAGTCCTTCATTTATTGTTCCTTCTAAAATCAAAATCGGAGATTTTTCAAATCCACAGAAATTAATATGTTTAGTGTCGAAATATTGGCAAACATGGGAAACTCAATCCTCATTGGTCCATGTGGTAGGCTTGAAGTTGGCGCGACACGCGCGAAATTCAAAATCTCCATAATAAGAATTCTCCTAATTTCTTTTCTTTTTCCAAAATTCCATTCAATTCTTTTTTTTTCAATTACTTTGACTTCAAATATTTATTTACATATATATATATATACACATATATACACACACACATATATATATATATATATATCAAAGAAAATTCTCCGTCTTATGTTGAAGAGCTTTTTTCAACTGGTCACAATAATATCGATGCGATATATCGATTGTCGAATCGATTGTCATACACTCTCACTATACACAATCCGTTCACAGAACGCGCCAAAACATTTTTTCCGAATGTTGCGCTCAAATACACAATGAAATTAGTGAAATTAAGTGATTAATTACGAATATATTGAATTGCTAGTTCAATTTAAGTAGATTCGTTTTCGACAGTAGTAAATCCATACTGGAGAAGTCGAGTGTCGTTCGACCAAAAAACTTAACCTCAATTTTTTTGAGGTTATCACGATTTCAAAACATTGTTAAATATTTTTTGAGAAAAAAAGAACAAAATTATATTATTGAAAATGTCAGACGACGAGGATCTTGTTTATGTTAAGAAGATGAAAACTGTGCATTATGGGTCACTTGAAGAAGGTGAAAGAGCGCGTCTCGCAAGTGCACCTGACAGTGATGAAGAAAAAGAAGGTTTACATGATGAGGGTATACTCTTGGGTAAGTTTTCATTTTATAAAAAGAAAATAATAATAATAATAATAATGAAAAAAAGGAATTTTTTAAATTGTTTTTTTTTTAATTATTTTCAAATATGTCAAATTTGTTGGCATTTTTCAAATTTTTAGAAATTGCAATTTTGTAATTTTTTTTTCAAATAACATTTTCAAAGAATTTCAAAATTTCCAAAATTTTCAAAATTTTCAAAATTTTCAAAATTTTCAAAATTTTCAAAATTTTCAAAAGTTATAAAATTTTTAAAATTCCCCAATCTTTCAAAATTTTCAAAATTTTCAAAATTTTCAAAATTTTCAAAATTTTCAATATTTTCAAAATTTTCAAAATTTTTAAAAGTTATAAAATTTTTAAAATTTCCCAATCTTTCAAAATTTTAAAATTTTCAAAATTTTCAAAATTTTCAAAATTTTCAAAATTTTCAAAATTTTCAAAATTTTCAAAATTTTCAAAATTTTCAAAATTTTCAAAATTTTCAAAATTTTTAAAACTTTCAAAATTTTCAAAATTTTTGAAAATTTTCAATTTTTTTTTTAAATTTTGGTTTCCAAAATTTGTCAAATTTTTCCAAAACTTTCCAAGTTTTTGAAAAATTTCCAAATTTTCCGAAATTTTCCCAAAATTTTTGCTAAAAACATTTTACGACCAAATTCGTTACATATTTCCAAAATCCTCAAGTCCCCCCAAACTCTTAATCAACCGTTCTCCAAGCCGCAAAAGAAAAAAAAAAAAAAAAAAATTTCTAAATTCCAGGACCCAACGTGCACATATCAACCGAATACATGGACCTGGAGGACGAGATATCAAAGGACAAGCAAGCCCTGCTGGAGGAGTTCGAGCGTCGTAAGAAGGCTCGCCAGATAAACGTCTCAACAGACGACACTGAGGTGAAGAAGAACCTCCGGCACTTGGGCGAGCCAATATGCCTGTTCGGCGAGGGTCCGGCGGACCGTCGAACCCGTCTCCGTGAACTCCTGGCAAGTTTGGGTGAGGACGCAATAAAGCGTAAGCACGACGACGACGAAAAGCCCTCCCACTCACTCGAGAAGGACACGGAAACCACGTGGTACCACGAGGGTCCAGAGTCCCTGCAAATAGCCCGACAATGGATAGCCACCTACTCCCTCCCCCGTGCAAAAATGCGATTGGACCAGGCTCGAGAGGACCTGACCGTCTCAGGTGCCACAAGAACAGCAAAAAGACAAGAGCTCCTGAAGAAGCTCCAAGCAATGACAACCTACTGCTCCCAAATTGGCGACATAAGACCCATCTCCTACTGCCAATTTAGCCCTGACTCCAAGCTACTTGCCACATCCTCCTGGTCAGGTCTGTGCAAATTGTGGTCAGTGCCAAATTGCACACTCCTGAGAACACTGAAAGGACATGCTTGCAACGTGGGGTGCATCGTCTTCCACCCCAAAGCCACGATAACTGAGGAGGTCCTGGGAGAGACGCCTGGCCAGACTTGTGTGATGGCAAGTTGTGCCAGTGATGGTTCTGTGAAATTGTGGGCGGGTGGGCAGGGGGAGGAGCCACTGGCTGAGGTGGAGGGACACGAGCCCAATCGGGTTTCTAGACTGGCTTTTCATCCCTCTGGCAGGTTCCTTGGTACTTGCTGTCATGATGCTTCTTGGAGGCTCTGGGATCTTGAGCAACAGGCTGAGGTTTGTTGAATTTTTTTTTTGGGGGAAACAAATTTTTTGGGAGAGTGTGAATGGGAGAGACTTTGCATTTGGTAACTTTGGGCTGTCTTCAGGTTCTACATCAGGAAGGTCATGCACGAGCTGTACACTGTCTGAGTTTTCAAGCTGATGGCAGTGTTGCAGCAACGGGGGGTCATGACTCATTTGGGCGAGTTTGGGACCTCAGGACAGGCAGATGTATCATGTTCATGGAGGGACATCTCAAGTCCATTTTTGGAATTCAATTTTCACCGAATGGGTTTCATATTGCCACTGCCAGTGAAGACAATTCCTGCAAAATTTGGGATTTGAGAAAACGCACGTGTATATACACTATTCCAGCACATACCAATCTGCTGTCAGATGTGAAGTACCAGCCTGGAGAGGGACAGTATTTAGTCACAGCTTCTTATGATAATACAGCGAAAATTTGGTCGAATAAAACTTGGCAGCCACTGAAAACTCTACCTGGGCATGATGGGAAGATTATGTCGGTTGATGTCTCTAGTGATAACAAATTTATTGTAACTAGCTCGTATGATAGGACTTTTAAATTGTGGGCGCCTGAATCGTTCTGAGGTGTATTTGGAGGTTTAGGGGGGAAAGTCACTTTGCTAGGGACCTGCAACGTGTTCTTCTGTAGTCGAGGTTTTTGGGTAAAATTATATTTTCGTTTTACACATTTTTGGGTGAAAATAAACAACACTTTAAAAATTGAAAAAATCAAAGAACTTTTTGGAAAATTTCAGATGCTTTACTAATCTGACAATTTTCGAAAATTTCAGTTTTTGAAAATGTTGGAATTACAAAAAATTTTCAACATTTTTCGGAGTTTCAATAATTTGAGAGAAATTGAAGAAAATTGGGAGTATTTTAAATTTTTAAATGACAGATTTTTTTTTTGTATATTGCACTTTGGGACAGAAACAAATTGTACGAAAAAATACTGGGTCACGAAGCAAAATTGTCTGAAAATTAGGCCATGTGAAATGCTAGGTGAAATTTGAATAAAAATTTTTCTGAAAATTACCAAATTTGAGAACAAAATTCCACATTTATTATTTTTTTTTTTCTGGCCCCAACGATTTTTCCAAATGAAACTGAACTTTTTTATTCAATAAAAAGAATTTTCGCAAATGTCTAAGTGGTAATATTTCCGAAAATTTTCAACAGAATTGCAATTGGTATTTTGACAATTTGACCGAAATTGAATATTTTTCAATGCTTTTTATTTACAGATAAATCAAAATCATTTTTACAACTACTTATGATTTTTTGAATCCAATGGAACGTATGAGGCTTTTTTGGGAATGTACTTATTTACATATTATATTTTTTCCCCTCAAACATATGAACATTACTTTACTGTTTCAATCTACTTTAGGAGTGCCCTATTTGAATTTATCGAATTCGAATGATCATGAATTAAAAAAATCATTTTAAAAAAATTTAATGCAGAAGTAAAGAGGCCAGAGCAAATTTTCATCTCACATTTTTGTTATGGATATTTAAAAATGTGATCGAGTATAAAATATGAAAAAAAAAAAAATTTTATAAACAAAAATTTATGAAAAAAAAGTCATAAAAAATTAAGAAAAAATATTAAAAAAATATTTTTAAAAAAATCGGAAAATTTTGTATAAATCAGATCGAAATTTTTTTTCTCAAGTGCAAAAGATATGGTTAAAAAACAAATACTTAAAAAGACGTAGGGCTTACAAATTTGTTCTATATATTTTTTATCACTGATCTTATTTCCTATTCTCCTTCTCAAGATCTTTGAACTTGGCCTCGAGCCTCTTGGAATAAGCCGCCAATTTGTAAGCGGCCTGCTCCAATTTTCCTACACTGTCATCAATCTGATTGATGTTCTCCAGCACTGGCTGAAGTTTCTTGTACTTTTGATTCAGAACATCCAACGATTGCGAGACGTTACAAGATATAGTCTTCAGTTCTGCATACTTTGCTATCGCTTCCTTATTCAGTCGCTCCAGCAGTCGATAATCCGCGTGGGTTGTTGTAAGCTCTTCCTGAAATTATTAAGTCAGTGAGTCGACATCTTTACACAATATCAAATTTATGGATTTTCGAAAAAATTTTAGAAATTTTTGGAAAACTTTCTGAACCTTCTATGAACATTTTAGATGTCTCCGAACATTTGACAAAATGTTCAGAAATTTTTTTGAAAATTTTTGGAATTTGAAAAAAAAAAAATTAAAATAAATTTTCAAAATCTTATTTTTTTTTTCGTTTTAATTAGCGGATTTAAAAACGATTTTACCTGCAAGTATTCCCCAGTTTTCTGGAACATAGCATTTGCTAACCGGCTGAGATTTGGGTCATGGGGGTCCAGTGCTTCAAAGCTACTGGTACTAGTTGAAAGTGTTGTTCCTCGTTTCGGCGATTCGCACCTCAAATTACCATCCCCCAAATCCACATTTGCGCTTTCAGCATTATCGTTCATAATGTCCAGCCGCAAAAGAGTACCTTTAAAATTTCACTTTTTACTCTCAATTTTTTCTTTACCAACAAAATTGGGTGAAAATTCCACAATATTATTTAAACAAATCATTTGTTATAAACAAATTGGGCCCATTACCCACCATGTCACCTAAAAATTGAGAAAAAAAAATATCTAAAAGATATTGAAAAGAATAGATCGAAAATTTTTGAAAAATGGCGGGAAAACTTTTCACTCACCAAAACTGCAAATAACCGCCCTTGCTCCTCAATTAAACCCTTAACCAACCTATTTATTTACCCGAAATAACCAAAATTACGAAAAATAAGCGAAACTAAAGGTGAGGCTATGTTTTCCACTTACGTCACCGCAGCGCGCATGCGCAGTACCTCAATTTAAATGTCAACCACAATCAGCTGTGCTGTCATCATTATTCACATTTGTTGTCACTTAATTACGCCTACGCGATAAAGAAAACCGAAGGAAGCGCCTCAAGTTCACTGTCGTGGCAAAAAATTCTCCCAGAATACTCCAAAATCCTCACGCGCAATAACTGGGTAAGTCATTGAACCCTCAATTTTCCTAACTTATCTTATTAAAATTATACACAACACGATGCACTTGTTCCAAACGCGTTAGCGCGGAATCCACCTCAAAACATTCAATATTCACATAAACTGCGCCCGACTTAAATTAAGCTTTCCAAAAAAAAAGTTTAAGCCTAAAAAAAAAATCCGATTTTTTTTCAGAAAATTAACAAAAAAAAAAAAAAATTGGGGTTTGCAGATCTTCAGCTTATGATGAGGATGTTGAACATCTGTAAAAATTGACAATTCCACCGACGAAGCTATGTCTCACCCTGACTATGAGCAGACAACTCACGACCATGCCGCCCTCTTGGTACTGCTGCGCCCGATTGGCACTCAGCTCAAGCAAAAAGCCCTCCTAAGGCTGTGCGATAGGATCACCAAGAGCGCCAGTCGGCTCACAATATCGGAGTCCTCAGGCGGCACTCGCGAGATCCACGTGAGATTCGTCAAGGACCATCCAGTCGAGAATAACGACTGGGGTGACTTTCAGACCCACCGTCGTCTCGTGGGCCTCATAACATTCGGCAGGTACGAGGACCAAACAGAGCTCAACGAGCTGTGTCGCTTGCACGAGACCCTCAAGGTCAAGTATATGTCAACCTTGTACGACTCACGTGCAATTCTCTTCGGCCCCCAAGAGTCCGCAACCTTAAACGATCCGCCCCTAAATTTTACCACCCCCTCGAATTTCAAAACTGTCGCCGCCTTCTACAATGACGATCTCTGCCCAAGCCTCGAGGCCCAAGTGATCGAGTGTCTCAACTCCTTATTCTGGATTCTCGAGCACAAGAGATTAGCACGATCACGTGAAAAAATTGATCGAGTGCCCCTGCTGATAGCCCCATTCGAGAAGAAGGACTTCATCGGTCTGGACCTCGAGTCGAGGAACAATCGTAAGCGATGTTTCGGTCGTATGACAAAACACTTAGGTGACCTGTGTCTGCAGGCAGGCCTGGGTGCAGACGCCCTCAACAACTACAGTTCAGCTGCAACAATTCTCCAAGGTGTCCACGATTGGTTTGTAATATTCTTACTTTATTTTATTGAGCCTGATGTACAATAAATTCATACAATTCGCTTCTTTCCATGAAATTCATCGTCAATTGCTTTCTTTTTCACAATTATCAATTGTTATAAACACGTGTCCCACTTCCAAATTCCCTCTCCCTTATCCCATGGATGTGCTCGCCTCACATCGGTTGCACTGACACCAAATTCATTACAGGTTATGGCTGGGTGCTGCTTTCGAGGGTCTCTGCGCAGCATCCTCCCTCGTCCTCTACCCGAACCTCAGGCGAAGTCTGACTCTGCAAAGGAACTCCTCCCTCCAGGAGACATCACCTGGCAAGCATCGTCGAGGCTCGCAACCCCTCTCCCCCCTGCCCCAGCCACCAAGTCTGGAAGAGCTCAAAGTGGAGATGCCACATATTCTCTCACCTGAGGAGATATCCAAGAAGTACTCCCAAGCTATCGTGCACTACAGCAAGTACCAGAATGCTGCTATCATCGAGACAGAGGCAAGCTTCAAGGCCACTAGAATCTCCATTGAGCAGAATGCCACACTCCAAGCAGCTCTCTTCCTGAATAATGTCTTCTGCAACAACATAGACTGGAGTGAACAGGAGAAGATCGATCGTTTCACCAAGTTGTCCGAGCTATTTCTCACCATTGGCTTCACCCGCAAGGCTTCCTTCTGCATGAGGCTAGCAGCTACTCGCCATATTTCATTCAAAAATCCAACGCCCGATTGGCAGCAGTGCTACAATCTTGTTCTTCAATCATGCCCAGGGTTCAAGCTCTCCCTAGATCCAGCTGACATGCCCACCAATCGAAGACGCGGCTGGCCAGCCATTCAGATCAAAATTGTCAATGAACTCATTGCTGCTGCTAACAGAATGGGCAATCTAGCTTTGGCTACAAGACACATGACCTTTTTACTTCAAACCATGTTCGGACATTTGACACCGATCGAACGCAGGGATCTAGCTCTACAGTTGCAGAATGCTGCGCAGCAGTGTGAGGGTGCTCCAGTGACTCTAGTCCTACCATCTGGAATTGTCATTCCTCCAGCCAACCTCACGAACTTGCCCAAAACGCGCTCGTTCGTCCTGAAAAATTTACAACCACATCTTCAGCCGCAGAAGGTGGAGAGGTAAGACATCAGTTTTGCAGTCTAAATGGCAAGGCTAATTATAATTCTTGTTATGAAGGGTCAAAGAGGATCACGGACCATTTCTATTCACACCTATCAACTTTGGATCATTGGAAAGACGTACCAAGTCGAAGAGCAAGGTTGACTTCTTGTGGGTCGAGGGAGATGTCTGTGAGGTGTCACTTCAGCTTGTCAATCCACTTCCATTTGAGCTCAATGTCTCCAACATGAGATTATTGACGACTGGAATTGTGTTTGATCCGCTACCTGAGAGCATCACTCTGCCTGCGGAGTCTGGACCAATTGCCGTCACCCTTGCGGGCTGTCCTAAGGAGACTGGAGAGCTGGAGATCCTTGGGTAAGCAGTGATGTGACTTAACAGCTGGAGAGAAGCTGACAATTTCTTCGTTACAGGTTCAGCACTCACACATTGGGTGTCAAGTCCAATTGCAGGCTCAGGAGCATGGACAGTATGCCTCATCCTCAGTACTCTGTGGAGGTTGTTCCTAGTCTTCCCAAGATCGATGTTTCCACTAGTCTTCCTCAGACAGCAAGTTTTTCCACTGGTGAAAATATTGTCACCAGTGCTAGTATCACACTTTATGGGGGAGAGAGTGCTGAATGCACGATTACCATAACAAACGTGGGCCAGGTAATTTTTGATGTCCTGCATATGGGAAGTCAAGAAACTAAAATGTTGGTTTGCAACAATCGCACCATTGGCAAAATATGAATTTTTGAAATTCCATTTGTGTTACGAAACCAGGTGCCCATCGAGATGATTGAGGTGTCGATCAAGTCAGCATTGGACGCTTTGACCGAGTCCAAGGTCTTCAAGTGGAGTGAGGAAAATCTGAAGACTCAGCTGCCCTTGATGCCCGGCACATCGGCCAGTTTGACCCTGTATCTTTATGGAGATACTAATTTCGTGGTGAATAAGCAGGTGAGATAATTGAGCTGATTGTGAAAAGAGTTTACAGGGATAGGACAAAATCATGCAGCTCCTTCCATGTCCACAGGTGAGCAATTCTTTTGCAAGAAGTTCCGTGGGTAGCTCTTTGAACAGTGGCAGCAAATCCCTGCCATCTAGGCTAGGACCCAGTACCAAACGACAGAGTGGCCTGACATCATCAATGCGATCAGCTTTGAGCTCGAGTTCATCGAGTTCCTCAAATTCCGCCAATTCGAGGGTGTCGAAACTAGCGACGCCAGTGGTGGCGTCCAATATTACAGAAGGACAGTTGAAGATTAGGTACTCAGGTGCTAAGGGTTTGGCAGCTGGCTTCTGCAGGGTTTCTAGTGTCTTCATCACTGTGGAGATGCTGCCCAGTGTCCAGATCACCAGTTGGGATGTGCTGCCTGCTGAAACATCCTCGCAATTTTATTTGGTGCTCGATGTGACGAATATGACGAATAATGAGATGGAGCTGCATTACACGGATAGCAAGTGCATTTATATGGAGGGAAGAGAGTCATGCAGAATTCCTGTGCCAGCTAATAGGTGTCCATTGAGCAAACTTGCTATGATGCATGAGGGAGAGCTGCAGAGGGTTTGTGTGGAGCATATTGCTGGGCTTGTTGATCTCAAGTGGCATCTGCTTGGCAGTGAAGCGACGGGGAAGGCTGGCATTGCTGGGATCTCCTTCACCCAGGATATGCTCGATCTTGTTAGGATGAGCCCTCTACAGTGGGGTAAGACAACTAACATCTAGGAATTTACTGTATTGGAAAATTTTCAGAGAAAGCTCACAAGTTGATGAGAAAAAATTTAGGCTTTTGATGGTTTTACAAATTTGGGAACATTGGCTCCTTGCAGAAGTCATCATCAATGATACAGCAGTCAAACCTCAGGACGAAATCTCATGTGGATTGGGGGAATGTGTCAGCATTGGCGTGGGCGTTTGTAATGCTCTGGAGCATCCTCTCAGCGATTTGAGCTTGTCGATCAATTTTTATCAGGATCATCATAATGGAGTTAATAATTATCGATTGGATACGAGGTTGTCGATGGCTGGGGCCAACAAAGTTATGCTGCCCACGGTAAAATAATTATTTTTAGGTTTCGATGAGAGATGTCAAATTTATTTGGAATTTTTTCGTTTCATTTTTAAAAGTGAAATTTTGAAAATTGGGACTTTGTTTGAAATTCTGGAAATGCAAAATAGAAAATATTTTAGAAATTTTAAATAGTTTAATTTTTATTTTACCATTTTTGTAAATTTTTTTAAAATTTTAGAAAATTTCATAGTTTTGTTTGTTTGGTTTTTTTTTTTTTAATTAGAATAATTTTGGAAATGATAATGTCAAAAGAGAGAATGAATGCAAAATTTTTATTTATTTCAGCTACAAGAGTATGGGAGAGCTTATCACGAGTGTCGAGTAGTATTTTTCACGGCTGGCCAGTATAAAATAGACATCCAATGTAGCAGTCAGAAGACAGTTTCCAATGCAACCAGCATTTGCTCGGACATAATGAATGCAGGTCACATCTGGAGATACATACCCCCCATTGAAATTGCCGTGGACGACTCGTAACATTCATAGATTTGTTAAATTTTTCATAACGAAGTGGTAAACTAGGATAAAGATTCAGAAATACGGGGGATTCCCCGGTTCAGTCCAGTTCCGTTGTTCCTTCAAAAAATTCTGAAAAAATTCCAGGTGGATGATGTACTCAAACACCTCTCTCATGATTTTTCTCAGATTTTTAATGCCACTTGGTAGCAATATATAATTTTTTTCCACAAATTAATTTTGGGTATTGTGGACAATCAATTTTTTTTTATATTCATGTTTATAGTCAAAATTTTCGCTTTTTTCTGACTTTCCCAACGAACTTATTCATTAATTCTTACTCAGTAGTTTGAAAATTTCATTTACACTCAAATTGAAATTGAAGAGAGATGATGACGAGTTTATGGAACACTTTTTGTGGGGAAAATCAGGGTCTCCACAAAATGTGTTCATAAATTTTTTGGAAATTATTTACAGGCTTCTAAATATTTATTGACAAACAAGGGTCAAGTGCACTTACCCGAGTTTATCACTTCACTAAGAATTTGTCGTTGACCATATTATTGAACTTATTGCCAGTCAGAATCTTTCTAAACTGATTAAACATTTTTTCTAATACAACAGAACTGCGTATTTTATTTTACAAAAAATCCCAAAAATCCTATTGCTTTTATTCAGTTGAAACATTTTGGTTTGACATTTTTTTTGCCAATTTTGAAGATAGAAAAATGAAAATTAACAATTGAAAGAAAATTGGCAAAATCATTTTGAAAATTGATTTTTTTTATTATCTTGATCACTTGAATATAATTTTTGTCAGTCATTTGGTTAAACCGATCGATCATGATCTTTCCTACAACAAAATGTGATACTTCATCAAAAAAAAAAAAAGTTCAATTCATTTCAAGTCACTATTTTATTTTTCCTCAATTCAGAAATTTACTATCTAAAAAGCCTAAAAAGATTGCAAAAATAGGAAAATTTTCCAAAATTTCATGAAATAATTTTTTTGCAAAATTGTCTAAAATTTTGTAAATTATCTAAAATTTTCTAAACTTTCCAAAGTTGTGAAAAATCCCAAAAGTCCACAAATTACATGAGTTTGAGCTTTTTGCCTACGGGAAAAATTTCAGTATCCCTCAAATGTCTCCTAAATTTCCTATAAAACTCGAGAACATTAGTATCCGCCCAGACTTGTCTACCAGTGAAATCGAGAACTCTTAACGAATCTAAACTCTGTGCTCTCGAGAGTGCTACATAGGCTTGGCCAGCGTCGAAGACTTTAGCTAGACTCATTTCAACGCAATCCAGAGTCAATCCCTGACTTTTGTGAATTGAAAAAGCCCAAGCAAGCTTAAGCGGAACTTGCTTCCGATAGATGATTCCACCGGAAGTTGTCTTGATGCTCCATTTCTCAGGTCTTGCGTGGTACATTTCTCCAGATCTGAAAAATGAATGAGACATCATTACTCTCATTATCATTGACCATTTGTATCAAGTACAAAAAAATTTTAAGTTGTATAGAGCATATTGGGGCCCACGCAACCGCTGGAAAGCCGCTATGGGGCGAGTGCGCATGCGCGTGTGCTTCGTGTGTATGTTGCGCCCCTCGGGTGCGTGTGTGTACCTGTGGGTACCTGTGGGTACAGGCCACTGATCTTTATAATAACTGGATGGCTTGTCCCATGCAAAAGAAGTGAATACATTGAAGGCCCTCCCAGCGCCTCTAGTACCGATGTCGGTACTAAATGTGATGTTAATGCGCATGCCTGGCTAATTTTCGAGGAGGGGGACATGGTTATTTTACCGTCAGTATTGAGACACTATATTTTGTTCAGTTGTTTATCAATCTTGAACACAACAATTTTTTTAAGCTTATAATGTGCAATTCAACATTTTTTAGATTTGCCAATTTTGAATTTGAAATTACCGCTACGCTGCAGATTTCGGGGGGTCCTAGCTATTTTCTTCGCTGGAAGATGATGTCAAAAATAGTTTCAGTCAAAAGTTAATAATAATAAAAAAAAAAAAAAAACGTTAAAAAATGTTTGCGGAGAACCCGGCTAATGGGGGAGGGGGGGGGGGGGGGGGGAGAAACTTGTCTTGTAAAAGGATCTTGTCTTTTAAAAAATTGAAAAAAAAAAGTATATATAGAAAGAAATAATTAATTGGAAAAAGTTGTACGTGCATGGACACTATGTAAAATCTACTTCACCAATTGTTGAGAAGTTACCAACGACCGGCGGTGGTCAGCCTTACCCATGCTCGGTAAATTACCGCAATCTGGTAATTTACCGTCAGTCGGTAAGTAAATAAAAAAACTTGAAAAGCTTCTAAAAATGAAAAAAATGTGAAATTTGAATAAAATTGGTAAATTTTAGGATAAACCAACAATCATTTATTTGAAAAAAAAAAATTTTTTTTGAGTACTTTTATGGGGCGGTAGAAGGTGGTTGAACCGTCGGGGAGAGCCCGGATATCGTTAAGGCCCGGATAGCTCAGTCGGTAGAGCATCAGACTTTTAATCTGAGGGTCCAGGGTTCAAGTCCCTGTTCGGGCGATTTTTTTTGCAATTTAACGCATTAGATTTTTTTTTATCATAATTAGTTATACAATAAATGAGCAAATCGGTTAATTGAAAATTTCAATCAATTCAGTGTTATGCCCAATTTTCATACAGTAGCTTCAATGAGAATTTGATCCCACTTCAATCTTTCACCAGTCAAGTTTAATTTCGTGGAGCCTCAAAAAGTTAACCCCTATTCAAGAACGAACATAAAAATTTAGTCTGGACAGAGCCAGGCAGTTGGAGTTATCTTGGTGGAATTTCTTCGTGGAATCGATCTATATTTGTGGTTCTCCTTGAGTAATAGCTCGCAAAAGTCGATATTACAGTCAGTGACTGATAGAATAATAGTAGATTGGTGATGGGACCAACTTTTGTAGGGATAACCATCCTTAAATCGAAAGTAACGTCAGTTCTTGCATCGTAAGAGATACGCTGTAATTCTTCTGGGTGCGAACATTCTCGCAGGACAAATCAATTCTTGAAATAAACAATTTATAAAGTGGGCGAACGAGATTGGACGAAAAGTATCCATGATAGTAATCTATACAGATTAATACTCGTGGGGAAATCTTGCCCTTTCTGTTAGATACCCCACAGCCACTCGACGATTAACATCATATTAAAAAAAAAAGAGTTGACATCAAAGTGAGTCACAAAATTTACTAAATAAATCCATCAGACATAAGAAGCATTCCAGGGATGAACTTTCAAAATCTGAATCTGTAGAAAAATGAAGTAAAATTTAACATTAATTCAATTTAATTTATAAAAATCTAGCTTCCTCGCTCCGGAAGTTATCACCTAAATTCTAAAAACAGCCTGTTGACGTGAAAGGCTTTCTCTGGTCATAACATCAGAAAAATAAAAGAGAAATAGTGATAAATTTATTCAACTTTGCATGTCAAAAAATACTAAAAATTTTGAAAGTCATTTTTTTTTATTTTGGACTTTTGTGAAATAAAAAAAAATCCAAATTCTAAGCAGTTTTGTGGAGAAGACCTTTTTGGCAACACTAAAATAAATTGAATGAGAATTGTTTCATACCTGAACTGAACTACTGGAACCTCCGCCTCGAACTTGACGATAACTCCTCTCGCCCCGTTGACCAGGCCATTGCTGGTATTAATGTTTTTGAGCAGCATCACCTGAGCGCCGACCTTCAGCACCAATTTTCCTGGTACCGTCAACTGCTGGTCCAGGGTCTTAGACATTAATTCATCAGAGTCCTAGTGAAAGAATAAACTTCCAATAACTCCAATTTTTTTTTAAATGTGGCTTCTTCTCTAAATGTAATTGTTTTTCATTTTTCGATTTTTCTAAATTTTTTTCCCACTTGCATTCTTTTAGATTGCTAAGTTTTTTTTTAATTTAAGGAATGATTTTTTTTTCATTCATTTAGTGAAAACTTTCAAACCTGCCGGTTTATCCGCAACATTAACATACATACGATGTTAATTACCATAAAAAAATTTACCATTATACAAACATAGTTTTCCTTGACTTAATATTCGATACAATTCAAGATTTCCTTACTAAATTTTAAGATTTGCAATGAGAAAAATTGCAAAAATTAAGAAATTTTTTTTTTCCCCCAAAATATCTCACTGAATTCAACAAACAATTCAAATAACTAATTCAATTTAATTTAGTGTTTTTTTTAGTGTCTCCAAATTCTAATTTTTTTTTTCGTCAAATTTCGGTTTTTTGTTGTCTACAACATTCAAAATTTGAGGTTAAAATTTCAAAATTTTTAGATAGAAATTTCGGACAATTGTTCTTTTTTTGGGTTTTCAGAAACTTTCCAAAACTTTCCTTCGAAATATGAAAGTTTGCATATTCGTATAATGTTTTAGTTTTTTTAACTGTTCCAAATTTTGAAGACATTCGAAAAGTTTAACGCAAAAGAAGATAAACAATTTCGAGTTCCACGAAAATTCAGCCAACATAGAAACTTTGGAAATGAAAAAAAATGGGAATAAAAAAATTTATAATATTTACAGAATTTCAGGAATTTTGAGTCAAACTTTTTTAGAATTTTTGAAAAAAAAAATCAATGTGATCAGTGATGATGGAAAGCAATTCTTTCATCATATTTTCAACAAATCGTATCTCTAATTGAACGAAATTAATTCGTGATACCTGAGCAACATAAGTTTTAGGAATTCCTTTGAGACTTCCCAACTGTGATTCGTTAATTTCATTTGCCTCACGCACATGGGAGCACAATCTTGTCGCCATGATTCCGTCCTTTTCAATTTTTTGACTAGATGTCGATTTCAAAATCGTCGCAATTTCATCTGTGACTCGTCCAATCCTTAAGCTATTCAACACCTTAATGAACTTGGGGTCCTTTTGACGGTGGACGGTTTCTAATTCGAAGTTCAGGTGGACACAATCCACCCAGGCTTTAGTCTGTAAAATATAAATTTCACCATTTTTTGCATTTACAAAAAAAAAAACAAAAAATTGAAATTTTAATAAATTTCCAAAATTTCCAAAATTTTGGGATTTCGAAAATTTTCGGATTTTGAAAATTTTGAGATTTTGAAAATTTGGGGATTTTGAGAATTTTGAGATTTTGAAAATTTTGAAGTTCTGAGATTTTGAAAATTTGGAAAATTTTGGGATTTTAAAAATTACAAAAATGTTGGAATTTGAGAAAAAAGGTTACCTGGAAGCAGAATTTTTTGGTATCGATGGAAGTTTTGGTGACGGGTGGTAGTTGAAAAAAGTCCCCACATAAAATTAATTGTATGCCCCCGAAGGGGCGTTCGCTCTTTCGAACGTGTCTGGCAACGGCCTCGATTTTTTCGAAATATTCCCCATCGACCATTGAAATTTCATCGATTATCAAATATTTAGTCCTCCGCCAGATGGTGGCTACTGCTGGTCTCGAGGCCATTTGATAACAACGCTCGAGGGTACCTGTCCCTAAACCTATACCCGAAAATTGATGCAATGTTATGCCTCCAATATGACAAGCTGCAACTCCTGTACTAGCTGTAGCACTCGTCACCGATGGTGGAAGCTCGGATATTATTCGCTTCAGAAGAAACGATTTACCTGGAAAATTGCATTTTTTTAACAAATTTTGGAAGATGAAAAAAAAAAATACAAATCAAAAGAGTAAATTTTGAAAAAAAAAAAAATCGATATATAAAATTTTTGTATTGAGACAATTTTTAGAATTCAAGATCATCAAAAATCTGAAATTTGGAATTTATACCTGTGCCAGCACTGCCTGTAAAAAATATATTTCTCCCCTTAAGTACTGCATCCAAAATCCCCTTTTGCTCATCAGTCAGAGGCAAAGTGGGATTGGCGTAAAGTTTTTTTGCTATTGGTATCTTTGGAGTGTTAGCCTCAGTCAACTTCCGCTTTCGAATGGCTCCTGAAGGAATAGATTGAACAATTTAAAAGATTACGAAATTTTGAAAAATACAAAAGATTATTACCTGGTGAAGGTGTGGTGACAGTTTTCCTGGACTCGGCTACTAGCATGGCTTTTTCTTTTGCCAAACTAACTTCCGCATTAGTGGCTGGACTTATGTCCTGCACTCCCCCCAATTTTCCTGTCCCTAATATTCGCTCCTTTAGAGGATTTTTCGCTTGAACAGCCTCGGGCTGACCCGTCATTTTAACGAATATTGTCTTCAGGAATGTAATCAGCTGAGCCGCAGGAGCATTGGACATAAATAGTGTGCATCGTTCTTCCGCAAATTTGATAGTCGATTTACCTGCAAAAATTTGAGAAATGTGGGTCTTTAAGTTTCCATTTTTTTACCTTCTTAAATTGGTGACATTTCGGAAACTTTGTCATCTTGATTTTTTTATTTGAATTTTGCTAATTTTTTTTTTTTTTTTTGAAATTTTTCCCATTTTTAAAAATTTTATTTACTGCAATAATAATGATAAAACACAATAAACCTTTAAAATGCAATTAATAAAAAAAAAATTTTTTTAAATTTCAGAGTTTCAATTGTGAAAAATTCGAAAATTTTGAAAACCTAACAAATTGTAATGATGGAATACAAATATTGACTTGTTACCTTCATTCATGTACCGATTCAGTACATTGATCCCTTTGAGTGCGAGTCTGATAGTAGTATTGGCCTTTTCCGCCTTGATCTCGATAAGCATTTGCCTGAAATTATTCCGTAAAATTCTCAGTTGAGCTGATCTGTAGCTGACTTTGCGGGTCGTCGTGCCCTGTGCATTGGTCCATTCAACCATGACAGTACATGTCAAGTGACAGCCCTCAGAATCCATTGTGTGTCAATTTTCCCCGATTTTCGCGCCAATTTTAGTCTTGTTAAATCCGAGCAATCGACGTTTCGCTTTTCGGCTATTTCTCAAAGGAATATGGATATAGATCGGGCTGATCAATTCAATTGATCGAATTGAAAAATTGACTCGGCAGAAACTGCAACACTCTCACCGCGAGTTACGCGTCCCAACTGGTTTGAAAAACCGATTTCTGTTTTCGAGCTAACGAAAACGAGTTAGGGTAGGTGGGAACCTGTTTTACCCAAGAATTGAACATGTGCGCGCTTGGGATGTGCGCATGCGCAGATGTCAAGTGTCGTGTATAATTTCATTATTTTTAGTTCTACAATTTTTGGAACGAGATCGTCCGCACGGGCATTTTCCTTTATCCTCCTAGCATTTACTAAATATAATATTTTTTTGTTTTTTTTTTCATTCTACTAATAAAACAACAAATACAAAGCGTAAGTTCGAATTTCGTAACTTTGCGACCAGTTTATTCAGACTGCGCATGCGCAATCTTAAGACGAGTATTCACATGAGTGATTTTCAAAAGTTCTTGTCCATTCCGACAATTTAGTAGATTTCTAAAATTTTCTAAAGCTTCGTAGAATTTGTTACAATCTGCACAATTAGCCAAAACTGTCAGTTCTCTAAAATTATGGAAAACTTTTTCAAAAAATTTGAAAATTGGATTCGCTATTTACCTGGCGGCTGTCACTGTCTAACATGGCCGCTCGACAGGAGACGAGGCCAGTTTGAATTTGTAAACAAACCAGTGACAGTAGAATTGTTCGTTCATTCCCTATGCAGAACTCCATTTTTCGAATAATTCGATTACGAACGCGCATGAAATTCTGTAGAGAAACCAATTTTTTCAATGCAGCACATTTTTCAATGTGTCTCCAATATTGCGAATTCATGGACGATTTACCGATCGGGAAAACACGTGGGCGTAAGAGGTGTGCGCATGCGCAAACATGAGACAAGGTGTTACTCGCGCATCGAGTGAACGTAAACATTGTATTGCCCAAGAATTCACATAATAATCCAGCAGAATAATTATCACATTACGCTTTGGAATAAAATTATTTTTTCCTCCGCAAAATGGTTGTGTGTAAGTTTTTTCAACAAGGAAATTGCAGGTTTGGTCAATACTGCAGGTTTGAGCACATTGGTGGTTTTGGTAAGCGTCTTTTGGTATTTCCCATTTTGTTTTTCCTACAAAAAATAAAATATAGGTAATCATTCCGTCTTCATTTTTTTTGGAATTGTCTAAAATCCTTTGAAGACACTAATTTTGAAAATTTTGTCTTCAGAATTACGGCATTTTGGGTCAACACATTTTACACACCAAATTGGGCAAAATGTGATAACCAAAATTGGGCTAGGAAATTCTTCCACAGAATTGTATTTGAATTCCGGAAGCAATTATTGTCTACCTATATTAGTATAAGCAACATTCAGAAATAGTAATTAATGGTGATAATGTGATTTCAGCTGCTGGTCCGGCAAATCGAGACAGTAAGAGTATCGTGTGAGTGTTTATTCGTCCATTTTGTTTCTTTCAATTTTGACATTTTCAAAAAAAAAAAAAAAAAAAAAAAAAAAAGACCTTTAATATTTTTCGTGATTTCAAATTTCTGAAATTCGAGTTGTCATTTAAAATTTCTAGAATTTTTGCAATTTTAAATTCGTCACACTTAAAATTGTAAACTTGGCATTTTTCAAATTTAAAACTTTGGCACGTGGCAATTTTTTCAGATTCAAAATTTTCGAATTTTAAAATCTTTGAAATTTGACATTCTTTGAATTGGACATTTTCGAAACTTGAAATCTTTGACATTTAAAATTTTTGAAATTAGGAATTTTTCAAAAAAATTTTTTTGGCAAATAGATTCCAAATTTTCAGAATATACAATTTTTGAATTTTTCTAGTCTCGGAGTTGCTGAGGAAGTTCTTGCAGCTGAGAGGGGTGGCCAATGGTTACTTTCGTGCTTTGGTCCATTCAAGGAGGGAGCGTGTATTCCTGGGATGGAAGATGTATCTCCAGAGGAAGTTCGCTGGGAGATGTATCAAGCCCAAAAAAACTCCACTGTCGATCAGACTAAACTGCAATTTCAACAATTGTGTCAAACTATGGCGACCAAACGCGAGGCCCTGAAAAACCCCACTATCGACACAGCTGATATGCTGGAAAAACTCCATAAAAATAATTCGGGATTTCAACAGAAATCGAATTTTGTTCTGGGAACTCCACAGCTGGTAGGGCTTGAGCAAGACTGTTTTTTTTCGGTTTTTCTTTGCTATTAAAAGAAAAAATAATTCATTTAAAATTGATAATGTTTTCAGGGAGGAGCATCTATGCCTGCAGCCAATGTTTTTGCCCAAAAACAAACATTTGGCACTGCTTCTGGAACATTTGGAGAAGGATTTACTGCCACTCCTGTCTCACAACCATCAATTTTTGGTCGGCCGAGTGGAAATTCAACTTTTTTTGGTGCTGCTCCTTCATTTGGTGGTAATTCAACTTTAGCAAATTTAAATAAAAATTGAAATTTTTCACTTTTAATTCTGTAAGTTTTAAAATGTCGTCGATTATTGACGTTTTTAAATGTTTTGTATTTTTGACATTTGTAAGTTAGAATTTTCTTCATCGATTTTTTTTAAGTGGAATTGCGAAGTTTTTGGAATTTTTCAAATTCTCAGGACATGACTTTCCTGAATTTTTTTATGCATCTGATGGGTTTTTCCAATATTTCATTTTTAAATTGAAAAAAAAAATAAATAAAAAATAAGTTCCTGAAATTTTGGGACATTTCGTTCAATTTTGAAGTGCAAACTTTTCGAGTGAGATTTCCAAATTTAGTTAACGATATTCTCAAATTTTGAATGATCAGAATAGTTGGGAAATTGAAGGAACATTTTAGTTTTGAAAAATGGCTTCATCAATTTGAATTTTGCAGCTTTCGCGCCACAATCTTCAAATTCGATTTTTGGAGCGGCTAAGCCAGGGACATCAGTTTTTGGGGGTTCCCAGCCAATGCCAGGCTTCGGCTCTTCGCCATCAGCGAACCCAGCATCAGCGGTCCAGACAACGGCATCTTTCAACACTGGAGGCACACAGAATCCCTTCAGCTCAGCCCAAACACAGCCCAGTATCTTCTCCGCAACACAATCGACTTCCGTTTTTGGGGGTGCAACCACTTCACCTTTCTCCAGCCAGAGTCAGACCGGAAGTGGACCGTTTGGGGGTGGGGCGAGTGTTTTTGGGGGTGAGAAATGATTTATCCCAGACAGTACAATTTTTCTCATGTTCGAATTTTTGATATTTTTGAATTTTTGAACTTTTTGGAAACTTTTCTAAGCTTCTAATGTTTTTCAAATTTTCAGAACTCTCCGCAAGTTCTGAAAATTAATTTTCCACCCATCTTTTTTGCACATTTGCAAAATTGTAAAAAATGTAAAAACTTTCAGGGACACAAGGACAGTCAGCCTTCGGAGGCAACTCCAATATTTTCGGTCAAAAAAATCCTGTCGCCTTTGCTAGCGCCCCTGTTTTTGGAGTCAATGCAGGGGGTTTTGGTGCTGTAAATTCTGGAGTATTCGGGGGCCAAGGAACGTTCACGAGCTCTGGGAATGCCTTTGGAGTAAGTTATTTGAAACCCCCAAATTTGTTCATTTTGTTCTCACGTTTGTTTCAATTTTGCAAAGTTTTTGAATTGTCAAAATTTTTAATCTGACATTGTTTTTCAGCAAACGACTACAACTTCGTCATTTAGCGCAGCAGCGTTACCTTCGAGCACGTTCGCTCCAGCTAGTGTCCAACCTCAAAATTTGACGAGTCAAGGGAATCCCCCGCCGTTTGGGAATCCCCCAGTTGCCTCGAACGACGCATGCGCATTTGCCGGCGCGGGAAATCAGGCGGCACCCTTCGGTTCAGCTCCAAATGTTAATAATTCAGCGTTTGGAGCTTCTGTCGCACCTCCAGAAAATTTTGCAAATGCGAATCCATTTATGTTGGCTGCCCCAGCAAATCCACAAGTCAACCCTTTCCTTCAGAACACACAAAGCGCAGTTGATGACGTATTTGATGGAAGTATCTACAGCAATGAAGGGGATCTCTCTGAAAGTGACTTGGCTGCATTTCGAGCCAACTATTTTACCCTTAGAACCATACCCATCAAACCACCCACCATCGAAATTAGGTAGAAATCTGACTTGGTACCACGATCGATTTTCGAGATGTATATCGAAATGTAAGAGAGATGGAGACATTGTGCTGAGAACTTTTTTGTGGAGAAACACAAGATCTGTCAAAAAGTTCTTATGCAGATTTCGATATCTCGATTAGGTTTCGAGATATTTATCGAGAACTTTGGTGGATATCATGTCTTCTTGATACGGTCTAACACTTCACTACGTGATTGTAATTTAATTTATACGATTGTACCTTTTTATAAGGAGAGATTCATTTCGATTGAAGAAGATCAAAGATGTTTGATCGCTATGATGACAAAATTATGATCGAGACATGCAAACATAAACTGAGTATTCTTCTAAATTAAAATTGATGAACACTTTTGGGAGTTTGGAATGAGACTATGCAATCAATTACTCCTGAAAAATTGTTAAATAATTCGAGGGTGGTTCTTTACTGGAACCACCTTTCGGTTTTTTTTTTACGGATTTTTTGAGAAGTTTGGTATGGTGGTATTAATGAAGTTGGTTCATTTCGGATTGCGCAGAATTTTTAAAATGAAAGTTCGAAGAGTTTGAAAGGCATAGAGACCATGGAAGTGCTTGGAAAAAATTATCTTCAATATTCATTTTTTAGAAAATTTTTTGGAGACTTTTAGAACGAGTATAAATTGTCGAAATTTTGGGAATTTTTTTAATTGGCACTTTTTTGAAAAAGTGTCAGTTTTCAGAATTTTTGAAATTCTCCGGAAATCGAAAGAACTAACGATCATATTCTTTTTTTGTAGCATCGCTGTGATATGTATGAGCCATATTTATCATTCTATTTTTGATTTCCAGTAGATGATAATTAGAAAATTGTTAACAATTGTGTTTTCCTTTTGTGAATTTATACAGTAAAAATGAATGGTTCAGAAATCGATCGCAAATACCTGTTACGAACAATTCCATTTTTTCGAATAAATCGTGAGCATATTTTTTGACTTTTTGTGTTTATCATTTTTCCCAAACATTTTGTAAGTAATGACTTGCAATGTTTAACAATGTTCAACACTTTTTGAACATGTCTCGAGTTCAAAAGAATTGGAGAAAATTGGTTAATGGTAACATGACGTTTATTAAACCTCGAAAAGTGATTCTTCACAAATGGAAAAATATTCACAAAAAAATTCAATTAAGAAAAATCTTAAATTACTTAATTCCTGCAAAGACGAATATATTCGTTTCCTGTGGGATAGATTGTTTTGATAAGTCGTTCGAGTCATTATGGCTTCCAAATTCAAATGAATTTGAGATTGCAAAAAAATTAGAACTATCAGAATTATCAAAATTTTAGCGCTCAAAAGTTTTGGGAATTTTGCAAATCCAAAAAATTCACCAAATTTGAAAAATGGACTCGAAGATTAAGAAAAAAGTACAATTAAAAAAAAAAGCAATTTTGCGGAAAATTAAAAACAAATAAAATATTTTGGAATTTTTTTAGCATTTTCAAATTTCAGTTTTTAAGAAATTAATTTTTTATGAAAAATGAAAGATGACAAAATTTTTCAAAAAATTCCAATTGAAATCGATTCGATTAATTCAATTAATTCGATAAGAATTCACTTATTATTTGGTTTGGACTTGGGTTTTCTCCTAGCACAACATGCGTGACTGTGAGCTCGCAGTGAATTGAAAACTTTGTTGTTCAATTTAACGTCAAATCCACCAGTGTCTCCGGTCGAAATTCCTGGGGGAAATTCCAGGACTCGACATGCGTTAATTCTCGATGACATGAGCATATCGTGTTTCGTCACAATTTCAGATCCCTCGGCGCTCTTCTTGTATCCACGCCTACGTACCTCGGCGAATTCCTTCTCCACATTCTGAAAAAAAAATTAATGATTTTTTATTTATTTAAGCTCACTTAAACCTTCAGGCTTACAAAGCTATACAATTCGTAGATATATACATAAATACATGTGCGCAATATATACATATATATATATTAACATGTGCATATGATATGTGGTTCGGTTCGTTCAGTCTTTCGTTTTACTCTTTTCACTTGCTATACGTTTATGTTACATTTTAATAAAAATCGATCTATAGAAAAAAAAAGAAAAAAAAATGCTGAAAAAATTAATGATTGATGAATTACTTATTATTTTCATCATGTTTTTTAACTTCCGGATTTTCCGAAAGTGATTTTAATTATTTATCGTGATCAGATTTACAGAATTTATGTACGCTGACACTATTGAGCAAAAAATCCAAATTTTGTAAAAAAAATTGTACAAAATTTGTTAATAGCCCAAAAGGGTTAATACGTACAGTGAAAAAAAAAGAAAACAAAACATTCAGAAATTTCAAGAGAATTTAAAAAATTCTACATACCACAAATCTATCTACATCTCGATTGTCGTCTTCCAGGGCAAGGTTTTTTTCAGCAGGATCAAGTGCAGGAGATGTGCGATAATTAACGTAGGACACGCCGACTGATAACAGGAGAGACAAGAAAAGAATCAGATGTAATTTGATGCCCTTAAACTTGATAAACCTTCACAATGTGTGATGAAGTAATTAATTTGGGAATCAAATGTTCAATAAAAAAATTGAAAATGGCGAAAATGTCAGGAATTGCCACAATTTTGGAAATAAATATCCATTAAATTCACAGTAGCTACAGTATTTTTTTAGGTAGTTAAAATGGAAAAATAATGTTGTAGATTTTGGGGGTTAAAATTTTGTATTGGAAAGTTGAGAAAAATAAATAGAAAAATTGAAGTAGGACTCAGTTTTATGGAATGAAAAATGGAGAGCGTTTAGCATTTTAGATGATTTTGAATGTTCGAAATTGCAATCACTGGAAAATGAAAAAAGTGGACTCCACCTTTGGAGTGACCATTGAACTTGTCCTCTGTCCTCTTCAGCATGAGATCGTACTCTTTATTGTACTGATTTTGCAAGAGCTGAGCTATGACAGCATCACTATCAGTTCCATCCTCTTCGCCACATGTGCATTCCTCAAGTTCTTCCACATCAACGTTCTCCGGACATTTTGCATATTTTGCAAATTCCCTGCAATAGATAATGCAACAATTAAAATTTCTCATCAAGTCGGGGAAAATTGACAATATTAGGAAATCGAAAATTTGATTTTTTGAAAAAAAATCCTGGCATTTCAAATGTTTCGAAATTATGTTCCACAAATGAGTTCGACAAATTTGAAAACCAAAAAAAAAAAAGAAGAAATCAATTCAAAAGACAAATTTCAGAACTTGCAAAAATGTGTTTCAAATGTAAAATTTTGCATAAGTGAAACCACTAAATGTGCAGTAACTATTTCAATGGTTACCTTTCTTGAAGACTTTTAATCTCTTCTTCAGCCGTAATTTCAGCGAAATTCCTTGTTTCTGATACTGCTTGAATATTGGCCCAGGGTGACGCCATTTGTTACTAATTTGACACCTAAAATTACACAATTGACGTAGTAAAATCAATCAAGGTTACCTTAGAGAAGAAAAATTGCCACACTCTAATTGGAGAATTGTCACGTGACACGCATTGATATACATGTAGTATATACATCTATACCACGTGTGAACTGACAGTTATGTTTTTATGCTGAAAATTTCCTGGAAATTTGCAATTTCACTTTGCACTTGAAATGAAAACGGAAACGTGTAGCTGTCATTTCACACATGGTATATAGCTAGACATATTTGTATGTCAAGAACTGTCAAATGATCACGTGACAGCTGTAGAATTATTTTGAATAGTGACAATTGTGAAATTTAGAATAGGCGAAGATTAATTGCAATTTTTAATTACGTTTGTTTAGCGGACGAAACTGAGTGCACTTGTATGAATCACGAATATACATATAGATATATATGTATGGGGTGAAAATAGTTACGGGAGAGTTCGTGTCGATATTATAGATCGAACTACCGACCGGTAAAATACAAAGCACTTGTTGGTAACAAAGTTTCGAGAGTCCTTCGGATTCAAAAATTTTGTGTTCCATGAATTTCCCGCCATTTTCAAATTCCAAGTTTAGTATTCATTTTTAGTTGTAATTTCCAATATTGTTCGATCTTTTTTAGATTTCTTAGATTTGTTTTTCCTTTAGATTGCGACATGATTGCAAATTTTGAAATTTATGCAGTTTTTGTAATTTGTGCCTTCATAAAATCACGTGACGACCGATTTGCGCGGGAAAGCTGCGCATCAGCTGTTGAGCGTAAAAAGCGCGGGTAAAGTTGCACATCGCATGTCAGCTGACTCAGCTTTGTTTATTTGAAATGTTCATGTCTAAAAGACATTCCAAATCTCGAAATAGTTCCAGATAGTGATAGGAAACGAATACAAAAAGGATGTCCCAAAACAGGTGAGAAATTAGTTCTTATTTGTTTGCTGCATACTGACAACCCGGCATGACCAATATAGCCTAAATATTCAATGAGCACGGTTCACATGAAATTAATTAATGCTTAATTTTCTGGTTGTTCATTTACTAAATCATAGCTCAGCATTTGAACACTTTTTTATGTGACATGTTTCGCAAAATAATGTTGCGCAATTTTGCCGCCATTTTTTAAACCAGTTATTTACTATAGTAAAAAAATTGAATAAATTTTTGGTAAGTTATTCTGTCAAAAATTTTCTAAATTAAAAAAAAAAGTATATACATAAATATATTAACTTATTTTGGCAAATTTGATGTTTTTTTTTTCAAATTGAAAATTGAAAATTAAAAAAACAAAATTATGAAAAAATTGAAAAAGTTTAAAAAGTTTATTTTAAAATAAAAAGTTAAAAAGTCCGAGAGGAAAAATGAAAAGGAAGAAACAGGGAATTAACAAATAATTACAATTTTTAGGTACGAGCGTTCCGTTGAGGAAGTTGAGGAGACTCTGAAACTGGCAGGAATTTCCCCGGCGAAAGTGAAAAAATCAACTCAGGTGATCTACAGTAACTTGAAGGAAAGGGCCGACCTAGACAAAAATACAAAGTTGATGTTAGTGGAGATCGACGATCATTTGGTGTCCAGTATTGCTGAGGGACAGGAGTTAGTTTATTAAATATATTTATTTTTGCAATTTAAAAATTTTACAAATTTAACTGCAGTTCTCAATCGTGATTTTGAAAAAAATTGAACATTTAAAAAATTTGTGAAATCTGGAAGCTTTGCAATTTTTGGGCTATTAATATTATTATAATTTTTTTTTCTCAATTTATGGAGCTCTGAAAGTTATGGGAATTTTTCACATTTTAGATTGGTTTTCAAAAGTGGAGCTAATGGACACGTGGTTCTCTGCAGTGACTCGAGGACTTATGATGTTAAGGAAGCAGAAATGTCCAATTCTCTCATTATAGCCGAAAATTTGAAATTGCTTGAGGAGATTAAGAAAAAGACTGATGGGGGAGAAAGAACCATCGATAGAGTTGACATTACAAGGATTTTCCATAATTATTATGAGGTAATATTTGATAAAATATCGGGAAAAGAGTTTTTAGGTTTGCACTTTTTAATGCAAATTTTTTTTAAGTACAGAGCGTTCTGCAAATTTTCTCCAAAAATTCTTTCAAATTTTGCAAATTCAAAAGAAATTAAAACGTAATTTTTTTTTCAATTTTCCCAATTTTTAGAATTTTTCAGTTGATTTTTTCAAAATTTGAGATTTTGAATGTTGCACATTTTTATTTTTTTTTGAATCGAAAAATCGGAGTATTTAAGTTTTTGGAGGTTCCAAAAAAATTCAGATTTGGAAATGGAGTACGCACAATGCTGAGTCAGTTTGTGTGTTAATTTTGTTGTAATTGTTCAGCTTCGTGAGGCGAGACCCAAAATAGGGGATTTATTGAGCCTTTTGGGCCCTTCGGCATTCAAGGGTGTTGAGTATGCGAAGCAAGTTGATAAGTCAAGTTTGTACGATTGGAAGAGACTCCAGGCGAGTGTACAAATGAGTGATGGGGAATTGGAGAAAACATTATCGGAATATTTAGTCGCCGAAATTGATGGTACGTATTATCTCAAACAACTTGACAAATCTTTCAGATTTTGTTGAAATTTTTGGAAATTTCAAGATATTTGAAATTTTGAAATTTTTTTTTTTTTTTTGGAAATTTTGAAAATTTCAATTTTGTTTTTTAATTTGTGAAATTTTAGAAAATTTCTAAATTGTGTTAAAACTTCTCAATTGTTCGGAATTTCGCAATTCTCACGGTTTTTTCATTTCTTTTACATTTTCCATATTTTTCAAATTTTTGAAATCCCGCAAATTTTAAACCGACATTGGCTGAAATTTTTTGTTGATTTTTAAAATCGAAAAAAAAAATTCTACAAAAATGTAGATTCATTTGAGTTTATTAGAGTTTTTAAAAATTTGTTTTTTGCGTTTCAGGATTTTATCGTCTGATTTCTTTTGAGTACGAGGCTAAAGCATTGACGATGATGTTAGATTTTATGGAGGAGAATTCTTGGCAGCCAGATGAAGTGGACAAGGAGGAAACTTATGAAGCTCTCGTGGAATTGATCCCCAGATCTGTGTTTGAATTAATTTTTAAGCGATATGCAGCAGAAAGTCCAAGAAATAAGGTATATTATGGAACACACACACACACACACACACACACACACACACACACACACACACACACACACACACACACACACACACACACGCACACACACACACACACACACACACACACAGTTTCACGAAAAGTTTGATGTATAGTTCATTGCTTTTTCTAATTCATAACTGGTAATTATAGGAATCGAGTGGAGGGAAAATTCTATACGAATACAACCCAGAAAAGGTCTGTCAGATGTTAGCAAAAGTACTTCTAGCTGCATCACCCAAAAATGCCTATGACAAATTCATGGAGGCATGGAAAATTGGAGTACCTGAACGTAATACCTCTTTCCAACATAACATGTGACAAATTTTTGCAATTGAAAAATTTCATCGTTCAACTAAAACAAGAACCGAAATTTGATTTGGAATTTTTTTTTTTCAATTTTGAAATTACAAGAAAGTACAAAATATCATTTAGAAAATTTAACAAAAGTTAAGAACTTTAGAAAAATTTATTTTGTTTGCAACAGACATTTTTCAAAGTCTCAAATAAAAAAAAAATTTCCCAATTTGGCAGGTTTGAAAAATCGAATTTCCAAAAACAATTTTAAATCTTTGAGAAGGGGAAAAAATTATTTGAGAAATATTTCGAAATCGTAATTACAGAGCTGAGACCCCAGGAAAAATACTTGAATGGCCTGGCAGTTATAAAGTACAATAAAGAGAAGGGAAGGAGAGATGTTGTAGCATTTCCAGAGTCTAGTCTCCCTGAAGACATCCATCAAAGATTGCAGGAAATTTTTCGGGTGAAGGATAAGTGGACAGTTGATGAGATTACGCCTTACTTATCGTAAGTTTATTCGTCGTGGCTAAAGTGATATACTTTAATCTTTTAATCTTTTCGAGGACCATAGGATCACTTTTTGAAATTTTCAAAATTTCAGAAATTTTCAAAAATTTCAGAAATTTTCAAAAATTTTCAAAAATTTCAGAAATTTTCAAAAATTTTCAAAATTTTAGAAATTTTCAAATTTTTCAAAATTTTTAGGAATTTTCAAAATTTTTGAAATTTTCAAAATTTTCGAAATCTTGAAAATTTTCGAAATTTTCAGAATTTTTGAAATTTTAGACATTTTTCAAATTGAAAAAAATGAAACCAAAATTTAAAAATGGAGCAAATTTGTTCTGTTCTTGTATTTATTTTTTCTGTTCACTTGTATAATCATTTACTGTTCCCTATTGATCTAGCTCTTCCATTTTCCAACGTCATTTTTCTTCTTTTTTCTATAAAAAAATTTACCTTACCCAAAATTTTGTTATAGACGTCTGACAAGCAAAACCGCAAACGTGACTGCTCTCCTCGCAAAGTATGCAAGGCCCTCAACCTTCAATGGTGTCAGATATTATAGTTCTAAGCATGGAAAATAAGTACGTATTGTTAACAATCAACAAGAACAAATAAATTAAGAAATCAATTAATTTTATAAATTCAGATTCAATTTTACACTTCTTCAATACCAACAGCATGCTGAACTAAAAAATATTTATTGACAAATTTCCAAAAGTTTGAAAGTTCATAGTCCATAGAGTGATGTAACAAATTTTTGTCAAGTTTCGATTTCGTTTCCCGTGTCGATAATGAAGATACCAATCATAACAAATTTTGGTAAAACAGTTCTAAATGGGACGTGACAATTTATGACTTTTTGAGCTGATGCACACCAATTTTTTTTTTCACTCATTACTTGTCGATAATCCTAGTGAGTAAATTCAAAAGGAAAACATGTAACATAAAAAATTATGCAAGTAGTGACCCTATTCAAGAAAGCGCATGCACATAAATGAACATCGTTAGACTCGAAATATCTCGAAAATCGTGACATGATTTATTCTTCAATCGCCATTCATTTATTGCTCGATCAGATTAGTCAGATAACATCGTCAAGTTGGTTGATAATCGCGTTAGCATCGATAAACATCGATATTTGGGATATCGATTCGGGTTTAGTTTTCAAAAGTATGACAACTGTTCAAGTTGTCATAGCTTATGTAGTTATTGAAAATCATATACACAGAATATTTTTTGACGTTCTGTTAATTTATTAAGTTTCGAGTGTTTTACATATTCTGTCCAGTGTTGACAAATTTTATATGCTCGCGATAATTACAGAAAAAACAAAAGATGCTTGCACCAAATTGGAAAATTGAAAGCTCTCATTTTTTCGGAGTCAATGATTAACAGTATCTTCAACTTCGGAAAATATATTGTTACTTCAAATATCAAAGTGTAATTCAGCGCGCGAAGCGCGCAATCGGACTTCTGGTAGTCGAAAACACATACGAAATTTGTTGTATGACTAACTTACAATTCATTTCGTGAGTTTACTCAGTGGGTAGTTTATATAACCACCAAAAAAGTGACACGATAAATAACATTTTATGGAGAACACGAAATGGTCCTCCACGGAAAAATTAAGATCTAATGAAATTCGAACCAATAACTCTTACAATTATTTGAACTAGCCTCTAAAATTGGAGATCATAGAAAGCTTCTTTTCGCATTTATTCACTACCACCGTGATGGATTCCCGAAGCGCCATATTTTTTCTTCAAATACCCAAGAACTTCTCGTTCGTTCCACCCTTGTGGACCCCTACACCTGGGGCACTTGTCAGTACTGGGGTACTGAATCTTGGGAAAGCGCGGATCACCCGCGTCCTCCTTAGCAAGCCTCTCATTGACTTCATTGTGCGCTCTCCACAGCCACAAAATAGCCTCATCAACACTCTGCACCCTCGACAGTTCCCGCCTTTCCGCCATTTCGAGGAAGTGGTCCCTGCAGTTACCGCATCCGAAGAAGTTCTCAATGTATCCGTGCATTGCTTGGAGAACGGCTCCCACGGATCGGGACTCAGGTGCCTCATTGCCAAAAGCTTCTGCATGGTGGACCGTGAGGGTATGGAACATTGTCCAAAGACCACACGTGTAAGCTCTGGAACTACGGCAACCGATGAATTCTACGGTATCCGCAAAACCCGGAGCGATGTTCTTCTGCTCCGATGCAATAAGGCTGGCCAGTTCCCTACCCGTGATGCTAGTGCGATTGTAGAGGACGTAGTAGAGCTTTGATACGAACTCGGTGTTTCTGCGAGTCTGCGGGAAGTACCTGCAGAATTACGAATTACTGTAGGATTATCCGAGGTAATGAGGGGAAGGGGTTCCGCGGATAAGCGAAAACTCGGATAACACGGAGGGAACAGGGAATTCTAAAATTTCAATCATCTCCCACGTAATTTGGATGGCGAACTGAAATTTCATCAGATGAATATATAAAAATAGAAATGCATTGTCATATTTTAATAGTTGGTATAAAAATAATGGTGAATAGAAAGTTTAGATAGTCACTGATAAGGTTTAAGAAAAGTTGTAATTGAACACTGCTTCAACTTGCTCATTCGTTTTTTAGCCGCGATATCTCGCTAACGTTTGATCAACAAATGATCACTTGCAGTGGGTTTAGGCGGTTCTTCCGAAACGAAGGAAGAGCGCTCAGAGTGTATTGCGACAAGTATATTCGACTCCATCCGGCTTATCCGAGTTTTTCCGTATTATCCGCGGCCAATTCGGTCTCGCGGATAACGCGGTAGGCCGGATAATCAAGGAGCGGTCGATTGAGACCACTGTAGTGACGAAGCGGTTGATCATTTTGGAGAAATAGCTTTGCTCAACATACCTGGAGAGTACAGCTAGGTAGCCCTTCAACGCAAGTAGCTTATGTCCTTCGATATTCCTTGCACGGGAGATTTCGTCCTGAAGAGAAATGCGTAGAGCAGCTTCCAGGTCAGCTTGGTACAGAATGTCCTCGACATTAGAATTGGTTGGAGGGCTTGGTGTGTTTTGGGAGGTTGTGGGGTTTGTTGATGGTGGAGTTGAGGTTGTTGGAGCAAGTGGATTTGGACGGAGGTTTTTGGATCTTAGGAAGTCGTTTATTGCGCGGTTGGCGCCTTCTCGAGTGTTCTCCGGAAGCTCCAGGCGATTGTGGCTTCCGTGTCTGTCGAAGGCGATCATTGTAGGGAATTTGGTGACGTTGTACAGCAGGCAGAGCTGGTCATTGTCGTTGGTGACTCGCAGGATCTGCAAGGTGTTGAGCACGTGGTTATCCAGGATTACTTCAGTTCCCATGAAGGAGGTGCTGTTCTCGAAGAAGAAGATGTGGTACAGCACTGAAGGGGCTAGGGTGTCCATCCAGGCCAGGGGGTTGCTATTTCTGAGGAGGAATGGAGAGATTGGTTAGATAAGTCCAGGGAGCAGAGAACTAAAAGTTGAAAGTGTAAGGGGAATTCCAGACCATCCAAGATATTCTGGTGTTTGCATTCTAAAATTGTAACAGAAATCACCTGTAGGGCGCCATATCCGGCCAATTTCCTCCTTTGCCCTGCTGCTGATCTTGCTGAAGCTTTTCGATAAGCCCGTGCCTAACACCATCCTCCAAGTAGGTCTTTTGAGCGTCCACTCCGATGCCACCGCCGCCTATCGAGAAGTATCTGATTGTTGGGTACCAATTGATGTCGTAATCCCGACAGAAGGGAATATTCTGCTCGTGGGCACAGTTGATCACTGCCACTTTCACCACATCCTTCCATCCTGGAAGAACATATTGATTTAATGTATCGAGTATACAAGTCCGAATGCACGCTTCGCGCGCTGAATTACAATTTGATATTTGAAGTAACAATATATTTTCCGAAGTTGAAGATACTGCTAATCATTGACTCCGAAAAAATGAGAGCTTTCAATTTTCCAATTCGGTGCAAGCACCTTTTGTTTTTTCTGTAATTATCGCGTGCATATAAAATTTGTCAACTCTGGACAGAATATGTAAAACACTCGAAACTTAATAAATTAACAGAACGTCAAAAAATATTCTGTGTATATGATTTTCAATAACTACATAAGCTATGACAACTTGAACAATTGTCATACTTTTGAAAACTAAACCCGAATCGATATTCCAAATATCGATGTTTATCGATGTTAACGCGATTAGCAACCAACTTGACGATGTTATCTGACTAATCTGATCGAGCAATAAATGAATGACGATTGAAAAATAAATCATGTCACGATTATCGAGATATTTCGACGCTAACGATGTTCATTTATGTGTATGCGCTTCCTTGAATAGGATCAATTTGATCATAGTAATAGTCATGAAAAATTAGTAGTAGAAAAGGTTTTTTTCATGTAGTTAGTAATAGTCAGCATCTAGCATAGTAGTGGCTCGCGTGATATGTATGACACATACGGGTTATTCCCATGCCCCTTATTCCTGGTTCTATAATGAGCTCTCGATTTCAAGGGCGTGGACTGGTTATCCCACCCAATGTCATCGTGAATATATTAACATAATGGGAACAACATTACAAGGTAACTGGAGTCCCAAAGTTACACCTCCCTTGACATTTCCCTCACATTCCCTTGGGCCCCATTTTTTCTTATGCTGCTCATGTGCTCATTAGTAGATCTTCGCAACGTTTAAAAATTATACCACATAAATTTTCTCAAAATATAGCCTACATTTGTCAAAATAACGAATTAAAAATCACAATTTTGCAGACGAATTTAGGCTCATGACGTCACAGTGGTGGATGTAGTTTCAAGGTCAACCGCGAGGGGCGCGAGCAAAACAACATTGGTACCATTGTTTTCTGCAATTTTCTTCGGACATTTTGGCGCCAATTTGTCTCCGAATGTTTCCAACGGATCATGTGACAATGTGATACTCTGATGAGCAATGGCGCCGACTGATGGCGCCACATGTAGGCTGGCTGCGGCACCATGACGTCACAAGGGGTCTTCGAATATTTGGCAGTGATTTAATTTTTGAGATTGAATTTTTGTAAGATGTTTTGACGATTGATGCCCATTTAAAAATTCCATCCGACAATTATCATGAAAATTAATCCGATGGGAGGTCGAAAGATTTGGGTGAATGGTATTCAGATAACCAAGTTCAAAAATGGTAATGAAGAAGAGTGTCGGTTTGGCACTCTTGCCCTTATATGGAAAACTATTATGTTCCTAGCAGTTTTTGGAATCTCATGATACTGTCATGTAGTATTCGATAATTGATATCGTTAATGATCAATTGGCCCGTCGTTGGCGTCCCACGGTACTGCGAGGTGGGTCGCATAATGAGGGCAGCGCCGCCGTGTTATTCATAGAGCTATATGTATAAATAAGTCGTTAAGTTTATAGTTACGTTAGTTTTTTCATAGTTGCGAATTCTCATGTTATCAGAGGTGAAATTTGCTACATTGGGACAATGTCCCACTTTTCACTTCGAAAAAGTGTCCCAATATAACAAGATCGTGTCCCAATGTAGCAAGTTGGAAAAATGTCCCAATGTAATGAATTTGGGCAATGCCCCAATGTTGCAAATTGGGACAATGTCCCAAGGTATCAAGTTGGGACATCATTACAACATAACAAACTGGACCAATGTCCCGATTGGGACAGTGTCCCAATGTAGCAAATTGGGACATCCCCTACGAATTGGGACAATGTGCCAGTGTAACAAATTCGGACAGTGCCCCAATGTGACAAATTGGGACAGTGTTTCGATGTGACGAATTGGGACACTGTTTCAAGTGAAAAGTGGGATAACTTCCCAAGAGAAAAATGGAACATTGTACTAATTGAAAATTGAGACCCTGTCCCATATCAAAATTGGGACACTGTTATGATTGAACAATGTAACATTATTTGAGTTGAAAATTGGGACAGTGTCTTAGTGGAGAATTAGAACATTGGTTGAGTTGAAAAAATTTCGTATAATTCTATTCGAGAAAAAAAATAACTCAAAAGAATAACATATATACCCATTATATTTTTTGCGAAGCTCTTCCATATCGGTGCAAATCTCTGACAATCCCCACACCAACTTAGGTAGAACTCTACAATCCACGAGGTCTTGCCATCTTCAATGGTAGATATCAAGTTCGTTGAATTGAGCAGTACCACTTCATCATTAATATCATACAATCCGACATTGCTTACTCTGTTGTAACGAGATCTGTCACGTGTCCCAATGACTTTGCCTTCCGATTCGCCAATCGTGATCACAGTTACGATCACCAAAATCACGAAACCCACGGATTTGCTCATCTCGATTGGCGAACTCCGGAAATGGAAATATAATTTTTTCGGGAATATCTACTTGGCCGAGACTCTACCGCGTAATTTTTTTTTCTCGTATAATTTGGGTTTTAGCTCACTTTTTTTGCAATTTTTTTTTTGTTGTTGTTGTTTGTTTGAGGAAAATTGCTGGGAAGGGATGTTGGGGATTTCGCACCACGATCAGAAGTGGCTTTAATTTCTGCTGATCAGCTATATACATCAGTCGAGTGTTAATGGAGTGTCCGTAAAATTTTTAGGTGAAAGGGGCTTTTGGCCAATCATATTGCGGGGAATTGTAGATTGCCTCAAGGAGGATTAAATAATGATTTGTTGAGTTGAATGGCATAGTCTCTTTAGGCACTTGGGGACCTCATTCATTCTCGATTAAGCGGCTGTAATTTTGCGGATAATATTCGCGATACAAAGTTCGGTGGATGATGCTGGGGAATTACCCGGTGGAAAATTAGAACTTGGGGAGAGCAGTTCGGGAATTATCTTGTCGAATTTTGGATTGGATTTTTTTTGCGATAATTAGCTGTTTTTGGAAATTCTAGTAATTTATGTTTTTCTAAAAAAAATTTTTTCACGATTTTTGGAAAATTGAAAAATTTTGAAAAAATTAATTTTTTTAAAAAATATTCGAAATTACTTGGAATTTATTTTTTTGCAATTATCATAATTTTAATGATGATAATTAATTATTATGATTTAGAAAATTCAGAAGAGCCACTTTCAGGAATTTAGGAAAATTGTGGAATTTTGTAAAATTTTTAGAAATAAAAAAATTGTCTGAAATAATCGCAAATTAAAAAAAAATGTAAATACAAAAAAAAATGAGAATTAGAAAATTTTCAAATTTGGAAAAAAATCGGAAAAAGGATAAATTAAAAGAAATTTGAAGATGCAAAAAAATTTAAATATGTGGGTAATGCATATGTAAAAAGAAAAATGTGAAATGTGTAGAAAGTCTCAAGAACTTTCAAAATTCTGAGAAAGTCAGGAATTGCACAATGAAGAAAAATAATTTCGAACGTATTAAAAAATTTTCGAAAAATAATTTTTGAGTGAAAAAAAAAATTCAAAAAAATATATAAAAGATTCGTCGTTTCATGAGGAATTATTTAGGTTCTAGGAGTCATATCGCTATCTGCAATACTTCCGGCGGAAATGGAGGTTGAATGTGGGAAATATGCATCAAATTGGAGTGATGAAATTTTTGGGGGGATTATATTAAATTATGACGTTTGCGCCTGAGGTATCCACGTTAGGAAAAAACTTATTAGACATAAATTGTGGAGTTGGAAAAAAGGGACAAGATTTGTTTAACTCTTTTGGTTCTATATGAATCCGTTTTCGAGATATTTTGTTATAGCGGAGGACAAGTACGAAGTTCAACGAAAATCCTTTCAGTCGTAAAAGATGTTTAGACCTTTTGACCGCGTCACAACGACCTTGATGAACGCATGAACAAAAGTCGATATTCCATTGTGGTAAGGAAACAAATTAATTGCCTCTATGAAGGAGTTCAATTAACCCTTGAACACCCGACAGGTTAATGGACCCCAGCAGACTTCGCGACGTGAGTTATAGTGTTAGTGACAGATAAAACTCGTGGTCGTAGATAAAAATGATGACAAGTGGATATGCCCAGTACAAATTAAAGTTAATTTGGTTCAAACCAAATATAGTAACAAAATGAAGACTCGAATTGTTGATGGTTCTTAATGGAAAAGTTCATGGGACCTTATGGGGAGGCAGACTTCAATTTTTCAAAATCGAATTTATGGCCCCAAGTGAAGGAGTACTGTCCAGTGGGAACCCCAGGAAGGCATTTCCGTCGATTTTGGGTCGAAAAAGTCAAATTAATTTTTTTCGATTTTGGCCAAATTTAACATTGGGGTCTTATGGGGAGGCAAACTTAATTTTTCTAAAATCGATTTTTTGGTCCCGTGCGCGTTTATACTATCCAATTGGGACCCCTAGAAGACACTCCCGTCGATTTTGGGTCGAAAAAGTCAAATTAATTTTTTTCGATTTTGGCCAAATTTAACATTGGGACCTTATGGGGAGGCAAACTTAATTTTTTCAAAATTGATTTTTTGGTCCCGTGCGCGTTTATACTATCCAATTGGGACCCCTAGAAGACACTCCCGTCGATTTTGGGTCGAAAAATTGAAATGATTTTTTTTCGATTTTGGCCAAATTTAACATTGGGACCTTATGGGGAGGCAAACTTAATTTTTTGAAAATTGGATTTTTGGCCCCGTGTGCATTGATACTGTCCAATAAGAACCCCTAGAAGATATTCCCGTCGATTTTGGGTCGAAAAAGTCAAATTAATTTTTTTCGATTTTGGCCAAATTTAACATTGGGACCTTATGGGGAGGCAAACTTAATTTTTTCAAAATTGATTTTTTGGTCCCGTGCGCGTTTATACTATCCAATTGGGACCCCTAGAAGACACTCCCGTCGATTTTGGGTCGAAAAAGTCAAATTAATTTTTTTCGATTTTGGCCAAATTTAACATTGGGACCTTATGGGGAGGCAAACTTAATTTTTTCAAAATTGATTTTTTGGTCCCGTGCGCGTTTATACTATCCAATTGGGACCCCTAGAAGACACTCCCGTCGATTTTGGGTCGAAAAATTGAAATGATTTTTTTTCGATTTTGGCCAAATTTAACATTGGGACCTTATGGGGAGGCAAACTTAATTTTTTGAAAATTGGATTTTTGGCCCCGTGTGCATTGATACTGTCCAATAAGAACCCCTAGAAGATATTCCCGTCGATTTTGGGTCGAAAAAGTCAAATTAATTTTTTTCGATTTTGGCCAAATTTAACATTGGGACCTTATGGGGAGGCAAACTTAATTTTTTCAAAATTGATTTTTTGGTCCCGTGCGCGTTTATACTATCCGATTGGGACCCCTAGAAGACACTCCCGTCGATTTTGGGTCGAAAAAGTCAAATTAATTTTTTTCGATTTTGGCCAAATTAAACATTGGGACCTTATGGGGAGGCAAACTTAATTTTTTTAAAATTGGATTTTTGGCCCCGTGTGCGTTGATACTGTCCAATAGGAACCCCTAGAAGATATTCCCGTCCATTTTGGGTCGAAAAATTGAAATGATTTTTTTTCGATTTTGGCCAAATTTAACATTGGGACCTTATGGGGAGGCAAACTTAATTTTTTTAAAATCGATTTTTTGGTCCCGTGCGCGTTTAGACTATCCAATTGGGACCCCTAGAAGACACTCCCGTCGATTTTGGGTCGAAAAATTGAAATTAATTTTTTTCGATTTTGGCCAAATTTAACATTGGGACCTTATGGGGAGGCAAACTTAATTTTTTCAAAATTGATTTTTTGGTCCCGTGCGCGTTTATACTATCCAATTGGGACCCCTAGAAGACACTCCCGTCGATTTTGGGTCGAAAAAGTCAAATTAATTTTTTTCGATTTTGGCCAAATTTAACATTGGGACCTTATGGGGAGGCAAACTTAATTTTTTCAAAATTGATTTTTTGGTCCCGTGCGCGTTTATACTATCCAATTGGGACCCCTAGAAGACACTCCCGTCGATTTTGGGTCGAAAAAGTCAAATTAATTTTTTTCGATTTTGGCCAAATTTAACATTGGGACCTTATGGGGAGGCAAACTTAATTTTTTGAAAATTGGATTTTTGGCCCCGTGTGCATTGATACTGTCCAATAAGAACCCCTAGAAGATATTCCCGTCGATTTTGGGTCGAAAAAGTCAAATTAATTTTTTTCGATTTTGGCCAAATTTAACATTGGGACCTTATGGGGAGGCAAACTTAATTTTTTCAAAATTGATTTTTTGGTCCCGTGCGCGTTTATACTATCCAATTGGGACCCCTAGAAGACACTCCCGTCGATTTTGGGTCGAAAAAGTCAAATTAATTTTTTTCGATTTTGGCCAAATTTAACATTGGGACCTTATGGGGAGGGAAACTTAATTTCTTTAAAATCGATTTTTTGGTCCCGTGCGCGTTTAGACTATCCAATTGGGACCCCTAGAAGACACTCCCGTCGATTTTGGATCGAAAAATTGAAATTAATTTTTTTCGATTTTGGCCCAATTTAACATTGGGACCTTATGGGGAGGCAAACTTAATTTTTTGAAAATTGGATTTTTGGCCCCGTGTGCATTGATACTGTCCAATAAGAACCCCTAGAAGATATTCCCGTCGATTTTGGGTCGAAAAAGTCAAATTCATTTTTTTCGATTTTGGCCAAATTTAACATTGGGGTCTTATGGGGAGGCAAACTTAATTTTTTTAAAATCGAATTTTTGGTCCCGTGCGCGTTTATACTATCCAATTGGGACCCCTAGAAGACACTCCCGTCGATTTTGGGTCGAAAAAGTCAAATTAATTTTTTTCGATTTTGGCCAAATTTAACATTGGGGTCTTATGGGGAGGCAAACTTAATTTTTTTAAAATCGATTTTTTGGTCCCGTGCGCGTTTATACTATCCAATTGGGACCCCTAGAAGACACTCCCGTCGATTTTGGGTCGAAAAAGTCAAATTCATTTTTTTCGATTTTGGCCAAATTTAACATTGGGGTCTTATGAGGAGGCAAACTTCAATTTTTTAAAATCGACTTTTTGGCTCCAAATTGATGGATACTGGAACCGATGACAAATGATGATAAACCCAACTGATCATGACACTGTTAGTTTAAACAATTCTCCCTTACTTACCATAATTTGTATCCAAAAGTGTCTTGAGTTAGCTACCAGCAGTCAATAGCTCCCTCCTCTATGTTATCAGCTGTCCGTCCAGACATGTCCTCCACCTCCACAGCAGATAACACCAGAATCTTCCATTACCCCTTGTCGATAACCTGTCTCGTCATCCAGTTCCCTGCACGAATTAAATGATCATATATCTCCGTCTTTAATTTATTCAGGAGACCCATATCCTCAACAATGAATCATTTTTTTTTCTTAATCAAAATACAGCACCCGTTTCATAATAAGACGATTCGTGCGCCCCGCATTATTCCCCTCAGTCATATTGAATTTAATAGCCGAGTATATGGCACGACCGAGGTCTTCCATCTACCGCCTCCTGTCGCATAAATCATGAAGCGTGCATGCACACCAGGGCATCGCTGCCATTTATAAAGCTCAACGTTGATGAGGCAAATGGATATACCCGCTGCTCCTTCCTCACAATCTCTATCCCCTGACAATTATCATACGGTATGTTTTGAATATATAATTACGGTCTTAGCAAAATGTCAGCTGAACACAGAAGTGACTGATTAATGGCCAGTTAACGATCCTTGCTATATAGGGGCAATGAGAAATGATTGATATGAGCAAAATAATTGGTGTAATTTTATATCGTCATTATTCATTCCATCCACAATCAAGCTATTCTTGAAATAATTTGCATTTTTTTTTCTTTCAGCCAGCCAAGCCACAAATACATAAACACAAATTGATGCAGGGAACCGCTCACCTATCAATGGAACATGAAAATAAAATCTGGTGACTCCACCAGAATAACACCATATTCTACCATTGAACTACCGATGAAAAATGACTATGAGTGGAGCAAACAAAAATTACCACTGACCTATCAATGAAAAAACAACCAAAGGAATCAACCAAAATGAATGCATTATACCATTCAACTACCAATGAAAAACGCTAACACATATAAGCGAAACAAATTCGTTCTACCATTGAACTACCGATGAAAAATTGAGGTTGATGTTGTGAAATGAGGAATATTTATCTAGTCAAGTTAGTCTTTCGCTTCTCGGTCGACACAATTCTCGGGTTTTGAGCAACCATCCAGTTGATTACATAACAAATTCATTATTTAATGAGTAAATTCATGAAACGATATTGTCAATAGTAAAGGTGCAATCCTATTATCGACACAGAAGTGAAAAACTAATTTATGACCACAGTTTTGTTTGATTTCTATTTATCTCTTCCTGCTATCGGCTTTGGGTCTTCCACCTTTTCACTTCTTGAGTCGATTCGAATGAACGTTGTTACAGCCATCAATGGCGAAGAAGATTAATATTCCTAATTTCGTGCATAATGACTGAAATTACCTCATGAAACCTGGAAACATCCCACTTGGCATTCAACTTGCATATGTTCCCAGAAATAGCGCCAAGGGTTTTTTAACCATCTCGTGAATGATGCAGCTAGTCTGCCTTAATGCATCGGCGTCGGGTAACTCCACGTAACGCGGCTAATGCCTCCTGTCATTTATTATAAAAGCCACTTTCACTTATCTTTCAAACAGCGTTTCCAAGTGGAACATGCTTCAGCCATTTTTTTTTTTAACCACCCATCAGTGGCCCCCAAAACGTCCAAAAACCCTTCAACAGACGTCATTAATTCAGTGAACTGCTGCCAACGTGTTTTCCTCCATATTTATGATACCAAGTGCCTCCTTTATTTTCCAAAATCAGTAATTCATCTTCTGAGAAATCATCAATGTCCCCCCAAAAAGAAAAAAATAAGCAACCACCAAGTTAAGCGTTAATTCTTCGCTTTTGCCCTCTCATCAAGGCTTAATTAATCCCTTCGCATTAATAATGATAATGAACGAGTGCATCCTCTAGCTTTCTTGGATAAATTTCAATGTCTTTCACGTTTGATTTTTCTCCTCAAGATGTTTTTTTTGCTAGCGATGTCCGCCTTGGTCCCCACCGTATCCTGAATAATTTATAAAATCCGTGCGGGATGACTCGAGATGGGTTCAGTCAAGGCGGCCCCGGGGGGGGGGGGGCGGCGGAGGGGGAGAGGGTGAGCTGTTACAGACAGAAAGATCGTGTATGTGTGTATATTTCAACCTGAGCTGAAAGTTAAAAAGTGCCGCCTTACAACGATAACCCACGGGCGCTTTTATAATTAGGCTAAGAAAACGAATTGCGACTGACATCCATATCGACTACCTTAACTCAAAACCTTAACTAACGAGCCTACGTTCCATTCGATCGGCCACAAATAAATCTTCAACTCCGGGGTATCTCCGCCATTATCGTAAATCTTTCCCGCCATCGCCGCCGCTGCAAGTCCACCCCCCTCTCCCCCCCCCCACCCGAAACGCGCGAGTGTGTTACTCTATACATGCACACACAGTGGGTTTTCTGCTTTTTCATTTGCCTTGAGTTCTTTTTTTCTCTTATTCCTCCTTGCCTCGTATACTCTCCGTAGGCTCTTTTACTTGGCGGATAAACCTTTCGTTTAGCTATTTACATCGATCATAAATCATTGGGGTTATGTTGGAGCATTAAAATGGCGCGCGAACGATCGTTTGAAGTCACGCGCACACCTCAAGCTGTGGCCAATATTTTATACACAATTTGGAAAGTGACGTGGGAGAAATTACGATTGTGGAGAACATTTTGCACTGGCCTAGAGATAGATATGTGGTGTTCAATGTAGGCGAGTAACACCAAATAGTCATGTTGATGAATCATTCCTACAGAATTGAAGGAATCAAAGTTGATGAAAAAATCAATGCAGAAGCATCCTACCATTGGACTACCGATGAACAAATCCAAGAACAACCAAAGTTATAATGAAAAATACATTATACCACTTAATTACCAATGAAACTGCAACAACCAAAAGCATCCTACCATTGGACTACCGATGAAAAAATCCAATAACAACCAAGTTTACAATGAAAAATACATTATACGAGTTAACTACCAATGAAACCGCAACAACCAAATGCATCCTACCATTGGACTACCGATGAAAAAATCCAATAGCAACCAAATTTACAATGAACAATACATTATACCACTTAACTACCAATGAAACCGCAACAACCAAATGCATCCTACCATTGGACTACCGATGAAAAAATCCAATAACAACCAAATTCATAATGAAAAATACATTATACCACATAACTACCAATGAAACTCCAACAACCAAATGCATTCTACTATTGACCTGCCGATGAAAAATCAAGATAAACCTAAATGAAGTAATTAGTTATCGATCGTGGTGTTGAATAAACAGGTAAGGGGCATTCAATCAGCGACAAAGTGCTCTGTGTGGGCCACGACCCTCCACAAAACATCGATCGTACAACATCAATTAAACTGTACGAGTTTTGTGTGCGACGAGGAGGGGGGGGGGGGGGGGGGTGGGAGGGGAGGGTGGTTGTGAAACGGCTGGCGTGCCGCACTAAATAAATTCCCCTGCCACACTCTCACATATACATTTTCATTTAATGCTGTGAGGGAGCAAACACAGTGATGGAGTGAATACTGGGGATGGATTAATTGGGTGGAAAGGCGACACACGACGGAACGAGTCAACGGTTTTGTGTTGTTTCAATTGGCTATCACAGAAATTTTCGAAGGGGGGGAGGGTATTATTAGCCGTCTATTATTTCCTTGAATCGTTGTTTTGTGGATGTTTAACGTATTTGTATGTTCCCTTCTCTAGAAGGGATGGTAGGATGAAAAATCGGGAAGGAAGAATCATTGAATCGGATGATTTAGACCAAAGTTACGATACCCTTTATTTGATTCGCGAATATTTGTCTGTTAGCTGTGAGTTATATTAACGTAAATCCCTCAAAGGGTGAAATGGGCGGAATGACCGGAGCAAAAGCCACTGGCGCGACTAGTTACTGAGCGGATGGGCCTCCGGCCTATCCCCAAATTCCCCCCTCCCCCCCAAACTTGTCTGAAATCTCAACTGTACCTTGGCGAAGTTTGGGCTTTTTGGTATAGTTCAACAAACGCCAACGTTATTAATCGACCGTTGTAACATTTCAAAGTTATTGCCTGTTTCATGGTATTTCTCCCAGTATAATCCACCCACTCTTTACCATCAACCACTGATGGACACTAGCCTCGGGCAAGGCGGATAAATGCTTGCCAGGTGCATCACACACTTCCTCCTTGTATGGATTGTGGGCATTACTTTTAGATGGTAAAGAATATGTATTCACTGGGCGGTGGTACCTGCGGGGTGCAATGCTAAAGTAATTTCGTTTCACCACGGGGCTCACTTTCGTAAACGTTTACGAATGGTCGCCGACGGCGATGGGACTCTGACAGACGCCCATCATGAAATTATCACGCTCCACTGGACGTCAAGCATCTTGGCAATCAACATCATGTTGGATTTTCTCTTTAATTGATAGAAAAGAAACGTCCAGGTGGAAGAGTTCATTCAATCAGTTGATGATGGTGATGGGGAACTTGGGTTCCGCTACGTTATATGTCATTCCTGAGACCTTTTGAACTCTGAAGATGTGCCGACAAGTATCGTCGAACAAGTTGGACGGATCTGGTTGTGCCAGATGATGATTGGAAGGTTCACGTCGTTGGATATTGGGAATGGGAAGCATAAATTAATTCAGAAATGGGATATGGATCGACCGGATCCGATCTGCCGAAACACCATCTTCGCTAAGCGACTTCCCACCTTATCGACCCAGTGTTCACCACATTCTCAGCGCTCCGCACAGATGGCATCACCTGTTCACCATCATCGTCAGATTCGTCAGTCGATTGAAACCTCGGCATTAAAACGAATCAATTAATCAGCCGTCAAGTATAATTCCCCTCGTTTTTATTTTCCAACTGCAGCCAATCATCATGGTGGAAAAAAAACTCGTTCGAAAAAGAAAAATCTACCACGGCAAATGAAACAGGAGGAAAAAAAGCAGGTGATCGTGGACACAAATTATAGTGGGCAAACCAGCGTTTATGTAGGCGCTACAGTCGTGCAATCGTTTTCATCGACATTGGGGCCATAATTAGAATAACAAGCAGTCATTTTATCAGTCAGCGTTTACGCACTGGCTGCCTCAGCTGCGTACAACACGGGTGTCAATTTCCTAACATGAGAAGGAGGACGGTTGGTGGGGAGAGAGGGGGGGGGGGGGGAGAGCGGGAAGGGGAGGGGAACTTGAAAAGCGGGCCCGATACAGATGTGTTATTCATTATAACGCAGATAGACCTCTGGAGTCTGATGTTTGAGGCCGTCGACACTCAGACGTTGCGTTTTGTAGTCAATGCCGATTATTCACACGCCACCAGTGCCAGCGGCAAACTCGACGTCCCTGTCACTGGTTTATTTGCACTCGTTGTATTGCATACAGAAGGTGAGTTACGACCCAATGTGGAGCTGCGGAAATTGCATTGAAATTTACATGTTTCAGGAAGAATAAAAAAAAATTATAAATAAATGATAACAGAAAGGAAAAATTGCTGAAAGGAAAATGAGAAGAATATTACATAAATTAATGAAGATTTATGCATTATACTGAAGCGGTATGATTTTTTCATTCCGATTTGTGCGGGTGTGGGGGGATGGGCAATCAGATATACGGATAGGTTAACCGTAAGATTTGGTAAAATCTTCTACCAAAGATTTGGTAAATTTAACCAAGCGTGTGGCTTGAGTGAACTAAAATATTATTGAAAGGATCGATTCAAAAGATCGAAAAAGATCTATAGAGGCAAGGACCAACGATTACGTGACACCCCCGATGGACGGGCCTGAAGAGACGCCCAAGGGACCGAGGACTGAAGCAACAGTTGACACATCGGTCCTCATTCTTGCCATTAACTTTACATTGTTCCATATTAAGTAGATTTCACGTGTACACTCTTAGTAATTAAAATACAGCTAGTTAGAACTATCGAAAAGAGACTCATTATTTTATCTACTATAATAGTATTTAACTACCAATGAAAAATTTATACACGGGCAGGCGGATGAAAGAAGTTTATAGGTGATGGTGTGTACGTTTGTCGTGGCCAGTTTTGAGTAACACAATTGTTCTCATGTCCTGGGATGGTTCACAAGTCACTAATAAGCCGAGTCGCTGTCGCGATAATAAATTAAAAAAATACCCTTCGTCGACCCATTTTGCCCCACCCCCCCTACCATTCAAGCACGCATGAGCAATCAACGGTAAATTGAATAAGTTTCTGAAATTCTCTTCAAGCATAGCTCTAAAAATTTGAAAGTCTTAAGTTCGACCTACTTCCACCAAATTCATGAAATAAACAAAAATACTTCAGCTCGAAACCCGAATCTCCCCAATAAGTTCCAAATTAAGACGCCTAAAAATCTTCAACTCACACTCAATTGAAATACAAATGCCATAGGATCCCCAATAAATTAATTTCTCACTTCTTCCATTCGGAAAAATGCCCTTTGTTAATTCCCTCATGTACGTACATAAACTCACACGCCCACAGGCGAAGCGGTTGACAGTTGGCCAAGATTTATGAAGCTATAAAATATCATTTGTATTTTACGTCGAAGCAGGAGGTGGAGTGCATATACCTCCTAAATGGGCGGGGGGGTAGAACCGGAGCGCTTGATTAATGCAGCGGCCTGTGCGAACGATGAATAACCGACGTGTTGTTACAGTAACATCAATCTGTAAATAAAGAAGCATTGGAGAGAGGTTTTTCTGACAATACACACACACCCACCCACCCATCCACCCCCCCCCCCCCCCCCCACCCAGCCATACCCACCTACCCACCTAGCCATACCCACCCACCCACTCAGCCAAACCCACCCACCCACTCTGCCATACCCACCCACCCACTTAGCCCTACCCACCCACCCACTCAGCCATACCCACCCACCCACTCAGCCATACCCACCCACCCACTTAGCCATACCCACCCACCCACTCAGCCATACCCACCCACCCACTCAGCCATACTCACCCAACCAACCACTCAGCCATACCCACCCACCCACTTAGCCATACCCACCCACCCACTCAGCCATACCCACCCGCCCACTCAACCATACCCACCCACCCACTCATCCATACCCACCCACCCACTCAGCCATACCCACCCACCCACTTAGCCCTACCCACCCACCCACTCAGCCATACCCACCCACCCACTCAGCCATACCCACCCACCCACTCAGCCATACCCACCCACCCACTCTGCCATACCCACCCACCCACTTAGCCCTACCCACCCACCCACTCAGCCATACCCATCCACCCACTCAGCCATACCCACCCACCCACTCAGCCATACCCACCCACCCACTCAGCCCTACCCACCCACCCACTCAGCCATACCCACCCACCCACTCAGCCATACTCACCCACCCAACCACTCAGCCATACCCAATCACCCACATCCGCAGCCATCCACCCACTCACACAACGAGCCCGCAAGGCCGGGTGGGAGCCTAACCTGACGTACGGGGGACGTTCCCTTATAGCGGACCTCTGTCGTAGCCCAGGAATTTCTGGAGGTTCACCCTGTGTTTAGAAATACGATGGCCTCAATGGCGAAAGTCGGTCCCAGCCGCATGGATGGGTGCCCAATAGGCCCTACCGAAAAAAACGCCGAAGAGCAGCTCCCTGGGGAGTCCAACAGAGACGTACGAAGGAAAACACACACACATTTAGATATATTAATAAATTGTTTTGCACTGTACGTAATTGCGGTTGAGTACCTAGGCAGTTTTACATTCCTACCAACACATACATTCCGCACAGTAAGAGGTGATGTTGCCCCCGCGGTGTTGATAAATCGCTGAGATTGGTCTCACGCCGAGATACAATCGGTCACCTCACCCACGATTCAATCGCCCTTGTCATGTATAACAAGTAAGTAGAGGCGGTTCGCGTGTCTTTCAAACACTGACCACTCTCCCTGTCTTCGTTATTGTCAGAGTATATCAACTGACGCAATTCATTTCAATCCCTCATTTTTGCTGGGAGTATGACATGGGGGCTTTTTTTTAGGAATACACTAATCAATCACTTCGCGGTGTTATCAGTTGGACATAATTTATTTGCAATTATAAAATTTTGCAAAATACAAAATTATTTCTATCCAATATGTATTTTATGCGAATGACGTTGATTTCAACGTCGCTAGCCAACAGAAAAATTGAATAATTATGAAGAAAAAGACCCCGCGAATTCAGCCGTGAAAATCGTGCGGCTGAATGACCGGTTGAACGATTAACTCCCATATTTTTCGCCTCTGGATACACACACACACACACACACACATTGGGGACTCCCCATTCCCATTTTAAATCGCTCATCCGCATACATGGGCACCGGGCAATACGTTTTCCTCGCCCTTATTTCCACGGCCGTCCATCATAGCCCCCGGGGAAACGATGATTTTATGCAGAAACCCGGGGACGCCAGGCGTAACGCACCGTAACCATGCGCGGGTTAACACGGCACTATACATCATAGCCCATGGCTGGAGAATGAGATACCGTATAGAGGCTACCCCACGCCCCATATAAACATCGACAAACCCATAAGCCTGGTAACATTGACTTTTTTAGATTCCTGTTTTGTCGTTATGTCGCTTTTGGCACTTGGGAATAATGAGATATAGAGCAGTGAACAATGAAGTATTTGTTGCGCATTTTTTGTCAGGGGGTCTCTGAGGGGAAAAAAGCAGTAGGCGGAAATAATATTTTAGAGCTAACAGAATTCTCCAGATTTTTCCAAGCCTTTAGCATTGTCGAAGTCACCTCTATCTGCGTCCGTCATTTTTTTTGCGGTTATTTCTAAATGTAACTGAGATACGAATATTTTTGGTAGGACCTTTTTTGTCGAGAAGACTGATCTCTATAAATTTGTTCTAATAAAAAATTTTCTGTGACTTCTAGATCTCGAGATATTCGACGAAAACTTAAGAGACTCGGTTGACCAGTGCGCATAGCGTCCACCTGAGAACGCCAAGGCCGCCGCGGGGCGGCGCGCAGTAGCTTTTGGCGGGAAATCATGCGCAATCGATATCCCTCATTTTTTTGTAGTTATCTCTAAATGTAACTGAGATACGAATATTTTTATTAGGACCTTTTTTGTCGAGAAGACTGATCTCTATAAATTTGTTCCAATAAAAAATTTTCTGTGACTCCTAGATCTCGAGATATTCGATGAAAACGGAAGAGACTCGGTTGACCGCTGCGCAGCTCATAGCGTCCACCTGAGAACGCCAAGGCCGCCGCGGGGCGGCGCGCAGTAGCTTTTGGCGGGAAATCATGCGCAACCGATGTCGCTCAATCTCCTGAAAAGAATATAATCTCCCAAACTGGGGTGTCGTTATGAGCATTACGCACTGTTTATTCCTGCAAAAAATATTTCATCAGGGGCGGAATTTGAATGAGGGGCGGGGGGGGGGGGGGTCGAGGCTCCGGTAAGATAGACAGCCAAAAGTACTTATGTCTACCCCAAAGAAGGAGACGGGTCGCTGGGATTTACATTGTGGGATTTTAGCTCAACGAAAACTGCCCTTTATAACAGTCTTCTTGTCGTAACGTATGGCCTCTATAGATCACAATTACGCGTAATGGCCCCTCCCCCCCCCCTCCATGCCTCACTCGTGTATTCATGGTGATAGTATTTTTGGCCGTGGGACGCACCCGCAACGCCCCACCACGTTGATGTGCCATTTGATTTATTTATGCGAATGAGAGGGGAGTTAAAAAAGTTGCGGGGATGAGATTAAAATTATGCTGGCTGTTTATTTATTTAAAAATAATTTCGAGTTGATCAAATATAATGTAGTCGTTTTTTATTTTTGGGGTTATGGATGAAACTTTTTTTTTCAGAGACGATTGTGTAATATAAGTTCGGTGCTATTACAATACTCCCAAAATTTATAAAATCACATTTGAGGTATGTATAGTTTTGATTATATGTAATTAGAGAAAATTGAAGTGGAGGGAAATATTTCAAAATGGCGTCGATTTTTGGCGGGACATTTGAACCGTGCTGCCATCTGCCCGCCGCTTGGTGTACCCTGGCGGCGCCGTCAATCGACTATCGATCGGTGTTCGATTGCAGAAACGAGTTGATCGATATATCGATTAGGTGCCAAGTGACTTTCGATTGGACTATCGAAATATTTTTACAACCGATTGACAATCGACCTAAGGCCAACTCGATCGTGTCGTGATCGGCGAAAGTTGTATCGACATAACGTCACGTCGATCTTATCTCGACGAGATGAAATTTCGATTTAAATCGATTCGATATCAAGTCGATTGCACCTCGATCAGTGTCACATTTACATTGACAGGTACTTTTCCAAATCGATTTCGAGTTCGATTAGTATGACATCGATACTCGAAATTGTTTCTTCGATAATCGATTTATTTCGATTGCGATTCGATTCGTGGACGAATCTCGAAATTATATCATAGGACTAGGCTCCTTGCCTGTGTCTGTTCTCGAGTTCGATTTCGATTATGTCATCGATAATCGATATTTTTTTTCGACTTTCGATTTCTCGAATTCGATAATCGATTTATGTTCCTGGTCGACGCTCTCAATTATTTCGAGTTCGTGTGTGATTTCGAGTTCGATTTGTATTGCGACCTCGATAATCGATACTTGTTCTTCGATAATCGATATATTTCGATTCTCATTCGATTTATGGTCAAAGCGCGAAATGATATCACAGGATCGACAGCCAATCGATTCTGTCAATGTTTTTCCATTATAATTTTGACATCGTTTCAACGTTATGGTCCAGATCATCATCGCATGGTGATGCTGGGTGATTTAGCTAACTTATATTCCTCCAACATTCATAAGTCGGGGAAAAAAATTTTCCCATGAAAAAAGTGCCTCATTAAATTCCCCCCCCCCCTCTCCCCCCTCCCCTCGCCGGCATTTGAATTGATTGACTGTAGCTGTTATTAATTCGCATTAGTTTAATAAGTAACGAAGAGGCCGACAAAAGGAAATAAGGTCACGCCAGAATGTGAGTAATGATGGCAGTTTATCTCGAGCGAAGTAACTAGCGGTGTTCGTGTAATGGGGGCATTCATCAACCCCAGCGATCTCGCATTTGCCCCTGCACGTTTCCACTCGTAACTATATACATCACACTCACAATGCAGTGTATAATATATATATTGAATCTGCGGGGTATATTCGTCCGGTGGGACGACAGATTCTTGTGTCTCTTGGTGGTGGAAAAAAGGTGAAAGGAGGTGAGATTGATCTATATGTAGCCTGGCCCATCCCAGTCTTGGCAAACGAGCCGGTGCCAGTCCTGTTTGGAACATTGGGTCAAGCTTGGCCCAAGGATGGGAATTGGACTGGCAATTTAGCCTGGGCCAAGCTTGATATTTAGACTGAGACAAGTCTGGCGACCAAGTTAAGGATTGGCAAGCGCCAGGCCTGATCGAGAATTACGTGGTATAACCGACCCTTGAACTCTGGACCTGGTCCTAGGCTGTACCAAGGCTGGCAAGTAAGCCTTAACGTAAAATGTGATTGTGGATTCAGGCTGGTACTAATCCGGCAATAGCCAGGCTTGGGTGCCAGCCCTGTGCCAATACTGATCCAAGTTTGGTATCCATGGTCTTGGTTGGCAGCCTTGGCACAAGACTGGTATCACCACTGGTACAAGCAAAGCCCAACCTAGGATGCTGAGGCTTAGTAAAACAAGACTGTCCCAAGCTTGCGCCGATTGTTGAGGCTTGGCAATTACCACCTGCCATCGGCTCCCCGTCCGGGCCGCGTCCGGCCGGCATACTAGAGTACAATTCTTACATTTTAGACTTTCTCGCTCACTCCTTGTAAAAATTGTTTAGCCAACCGGCAATTATACCTTCCAATTACAAAGAAAAAATATTCCACCATCCGTCAAAATTGTCTTGCACTCGTGAGGAAACAATTTGCTTTGCGCTCCTGTACAAGGTCATAAATTGATGTACGTACTTTTCCCTCGTCACGTCAAACATAAAAGGAAGTTAATAAAAAAAAAAACAGATAGGTATTATAGGAACGTGCCCCATTCACATTGCCCGACGCTGGAAAAACTCAGCAGCTATAGCTATAAGTATTTTAACAAGAGGCGGGGGGCTGGAGGAGGGGGAGGGGGAGGGGAGGGGAAGCTGGACAAAATGTTGCCAAGTGCAGGGATTGCTCACTAACCCAAAAGAAGCATTTTACGATGCTCTCTTACCTCGATGATTGACTACAACCGCAGCCAGTAACTACCAGCCAACTTCTCGCGCAATAGTGACCCCTACAATGGCGTCCGCACGAAGTAAAGAAGAAAAAAAAAAAAAAAAAGGGAAAATGGCAGCCGATGCTGGGGCACGCAACCAATACAACTGCAGCATAACCCAACGGCAGCCGTGTTATTACCGTCTTTTCGCAGTCCACGACCCTGTAATTATGATTTTATTTTTATGGACATAAATTATACAGCCAGCTTGGCCGTGTCATTACAGGGCATTTTAATTCAAGGCTGTGGGGTATAATGGTATAACCTCCGCTTGGACTTACTTGGGCGTTTATTTTTCTCTGGGTGGGGAGAGGGGGGGGGGGGTGACTCCTTCCCCCCCCCCCTTTTTGGGGGGGTTTCGTCGTTTTTAGGGCGGACTCACCTGCTGGGCCAACCTGGGCACTTGTTGCCTGGGTGTAGGTGGTGAAAGATGCGCGGTTTTTTTTTTTGGGGCGGTCAATTGAGAAAAATTGGGGGGGGGGGGGGGGGGGGAGGCTGAGATTTCGGTGGTTCCAACTTTCGGAGGCGGTTTTTCGATGATCTTTAAGAAAATGTGTGTATGTTTGTACGTATGTGTGTGTGTGTACGTGTGTGTGTGTGTGTGTGTGTGTGCGATTTCATTTTTTTTATTGCACGCATCTTACACACACACCCCCCCCCCCCCCCCCCACACACATACACATTGTCTCAGACTTTGCAGAAGTGCATGAACATTCATATCTCTCGTAAACATTTACCTCATTTCTAAAGTTAGGAAAAAAAAAAAAATTCAAGTTTCGAAACTTTTGAAAAAAAAAAAAAAATTAAACACTTATGGGATGGGATCGTTGAGTTTTTGCTGAAAGCGATGCAACATGTTTCATATACGGTAGCTCGTTTTACTTGATGTTACGATCAACGCACAAGCCGAAGCGTTCCAGGGGCGCGAGGGGGGGGGGAGGGGCGAAATGGGCAGGAAGGGGGCGGGTGAGGGGGGGGGGGGTAGAGGACCAGAGCGAAGCTGTCAACCCGCCACCGCACTGTCAGTCTTCTGTCTGGTTGCTGTCAGTCTGTCATTCACTCACTCCGGTGTATACGGCCCTCATTTCGCCCCATCCCTCAAGCCCCCCCCCCCCTGTCCACCCGCAACTCTTCATCTCCTTCGCCCTTTTTCGCCGCTCGAACTTGTTAGCATCGCAATATGCCGTGACAGCCACATCTGTGGCCAATATAAATTTGGCCTTTTTTTGGAGGGGGGCGGGGGGGGGGCGGGAGTTGGAGGTATTGAGTTCAAATAATGATTTGGGGTACAGTTAAGAGGGGTAAACAAGCGGGGAGAGTGGCTGTGCTCGGGGACCCCATCAATGACTTCTCGATTTAGGATTCTCCTTCGATATTCTAACGGTTTGCTTGATTCGTTAGAATTTGCCCCAGAAAGTCGCATAACTCGGCAACGGGTAATTTCATCGTAGTTCCGCAACACGGGTTTCTACCCACCCACCCACCTTCTTACTCTTACCGATAGCCCCCCCCCCCCCCCCCGCCCTTACCGACATCCACCCACCCACCCTCACCGACATCCATCCACCCACTCACCCACCCTCACTGACATCCACTCACCCAGTCTCACCGACATCCACCCACCCTCCCACTCTCACCGACATCTACCAACCCACTCACCCACCCTCACCGACATCCATCCACCCACCCACCCATTCTCACCGACATCCACCCACCCACTCACCCTCATCGACATCCGCCCACCCACTCACCCTCACCGACATCCGCCCACCCTCCCCGACATCCACCCACTCACCGTTACCGATATTCACCCACGCATCCACTCTCACCGACAGCCACCCACCCACCCACTCAGCCTCACCGACATCCACCGACCCACTCACTCATCCTTACCGACATCCACCCACTCACCCTCACCGATATTCACCCACCCACTTAAACTCACTGACATCGACCCACCCACTCACCCACCCTCGCCGACATCCACCCACTCACCCTCACCGACATCCACCCACTCACCCTCACCGATATTCACCCACCCACTCACCCACGCTCACCGACATCCACCCACCCACTCACCCACCCTCGCCGACATCCACCCACTCACCCTCACCGACATTCACCCACCCACCCACTCTCACCGACATCCACCCACCCACCCACTCACCCTCACCGACATCCGCCGACCCACTCACTCATCCTCACCGACATCCACCCACTCACCCTCACCGACATTCACCCACCTACCCACTCTCACCGACATCTACCCACCCACTCACCCTCATTGGCCTCCAGCCACCCCACAACCAATTGAATAAAATTTGTATGTTAAGCCACTTGCTACGAGATAACCATGGTTTTAACGCGATGTAAAAGGATGGACTCTTCCAATTGCTATCGAAAAGTTATAGGTACGACCCATCAAGTGTGGCACGCACACTCCGTTCATCGCAGATTTTATTTTCGCCACGAATGAAAAAAAAATAGCAGCAGCCGAAAAACATTGCAATTACTTGTACTACACCCGACAAATTGTTTGACGTTCCCGTTACCACCTCCCCCCCCCCTCCCCGCCCACCCCCTTAGTGATTAAACTCGCATATCCAGTTTCCGCGTTTTCGAATAAACATTGGTATATGCGGTAGCACGTAGCGGCGCATTATTATAAATTGTCAATAAATCGATATCGATAATTAAAATCTGGCCGGGTCGACACCCCCCCCCCCCTTCCCACCCACCCGGCCGCCCGCGAACACATCCTAAAAAAAGCGTTCAATTTGCTGTTTGTGTAACTGACCGAGATGACCATAAATATCGTTATGCTGTATTTTTTCCCATTTTTTTTTCTGTTCCCCAAAATCGTAAATCGATGGGAATTTATGGTCAGTGGAAAATGTACGAGCCAAGTTAATCCAAACGCATTTTTCATTGGTTTTATGATGTCCCCTTGCGTAACACGAGTTGCGTCAATTTGTCAGTAATTTTTGAAATTTGGAGATTATTGAAAAATTGGCAAAACAAATTTTTTTTCAAACTTATCCGAAGAAAAAAAAAATTGTGAAAACACCTGATACCCATTTCATAATAATTTACCGCAGAGTTCTGTTCACACCGACAGTAGTGAGTGGGGGACGGACCGGAGCAGGAATCAAGATGGCCGCCGCCCGCCCGATCAGCTGTTGCTTGGCGGGAAAGTATCGAGGCGTGAAATTCGGGCTTTTAGGTGATTTAAACGGAATCGAATAGGAAGCGACCGATGTAGAATGGTTCCTTCACTCAGCAACTAGTTTAAAAACCATTTTCTGGAAGGAAAATAACAATATACTATTTTTAGTATCAATTTGAATTGACGAGGTGGGCGCGCTCACCGCGCGCTCGTCACCCGAACTTGTTGCCGCGACACTTTGCAAAGTATTTCGCTCCATTTCCATTTATTGGCCTTTCCATTCTTAAAAATATTATGATTCTCATAGGAATTATTTATATATATAGCATATTAGTACTTCGGAACGGAAGACAATTTGTACACGTCACAACTTTTTATATATTCAATGTTAGCTGAGCCATTGAGCCACTCTAAATGAAAACATAAAGTAGTTGGCAGGCTGGAGCCTCGGAAAGAAAAAAAAAAAATGAGGAAGATAAAGTTGTGTGTCTCCATATATTTTTTATCTTCAACCCAGGCTCGATTTATGGCTTCGCTCGGTGGTTTCGGGAGTTTACGTGCCGATACATAAGAGTGTTAATCCGAATTAGAGGAGTGGGCCGGGGCACTGGGGTCACATAAATCCTGAGGAACTACAGAACAGACTTACAAATCGCTTCGGGGGATGCCACTGTCTCGTGTTACACGGCATGCCGTCAAGAAAATGTGTAAAAATGTGGCAACTTGTTTTACATTCTCTTCAGATTTTTCGATATTTTTCTGAATATATATTTCCGAATTTTTCACTATTTTGGGAAATTTCGGCTGATGACGTCACAGTGGCGGATGTAGTTTCAAGGTCAACCGCCAGGGGCGCGCGCCTGCCATTAATGTCTCATTATTGTCATTGACCCTCTTTCCATTTCGAACCCATAAAAACCTGAATTGCTCCCCTGAATTCTATACCCCCCCCCCCCCCCCGCCCCTTCCCCCCCCCCCCCCCCCCCCGTTGTAAAATCCTGAAATTTACATTTTCAATTTTCGCGCTCATTATGATAACTTCTGCTATCTACAAAATCTCCCCCTCCCCCTCCGACCCCCCCCCCCCCACCCCTACCGCGCTTTCCCAACCTCCCCGAAGTAACAAAGATATACGACGCCTGGCTCTCGAAAAATGGAAAAATAACCGTTGAAAATGGAGCGGTAAAAAAAAGTGTTAAGAAATTATGCCGGGGCGAGTAAATGAGATGTGTCTTCGCCCGGGACATAGATCACGTAGGTCCCGCCATCCATTCTCGTGGTGCACGGGGCGAAGAAATAAATACGATCTCTTCTACTTTCACGCGCGCAAAGAAGTGTCTGGGTGAGTAAAGAAAAAGGAATCGGCGGGGGGTGGGAGGTGGAGGGGGGGGGGTGAAAACATGAAGAAGAAGACAGTTGTAAAGGGGTCGAAAGTCGTAGAAGAGAGTGAGAGCTAGGGAGCGAGGGAGAAAATGAGATGGAGAGAGTGGCACTGGCAAGTGAAATCGTCTGGCGGGTGCATCCCGTGGCACATCTTTCTCGCTAGCACCCGGGTGAGGGTGGGGGGGGGGGAGCCACCGGGCATTTTTCTCCCGACTTTTATACACGTATAACCCCCACAGTCCCACCCCACCGTGTTCACCTACCTCACTGGCAAATAAATTGATCCATTACTCAACTGAGCAGTCATCTTCTTTTGGTTTTCCTGCCCGCTTTCCTCTACTTTCCTGTGCGCCTTCCTTCTGCGGAAGGGCAAATAGAGAAATGTTGCTTTCCGGGTTTGGAAAAGTCCCGTTTTTCGTTGTCCAAGTATTATTTTTTATATCAATTTTTTTTGCACAATTTTCTTGTTCAATTTTTCTTGTGTTTTGTTGTTGAATTTTTAAGAATGCCCTGAGAGCCCTCGGTGCGTTGCGTGCGGCGCTGTTTAGCTTCCTTTTCCATTTGTAGGCGTCAGGAGAAATTATTGCAGACCTAAAAGTGCCTGGGCACTCTCCGGTTACCTATATAGTACACTTCTATACGTGTCCAGGTCGTGGGCTGAGCCCTCCGCCCATAGGGAGTTATGGAGTACCCCCTCCACGCTCGTACTAGCCCGCAGACCGCCGGACCGCTCCAGCGTACCGCCTAACGCCACGGGGAGTGGGGGGCGCGCTCCCCTCCGCTCGCTGGCGGCGGGAGCGCTACAGAATTAGTGGGATATGTGGACGCCACTGTAGGTGTACAAATAAATTTTGGCAAAAAATGGCATCATCAGGTCATGGAGAAAGCGTCAAGTGAACGATGCCGTAAAACGACATTGCACAACAGGCTACCCGTCGTGTATTGATTTTTTTCCTCTCACTCCAACTTGACATCCACTAGCTCGTGTGGTATTTATATGCGCCAAGCAACGAGAGAACCCGGATAAACGTGTCGACGTCGACGTGATCCGGAGTTATGGTGGTTGGAGATGCTGGGTTACCGTCAACTGAAGAATGCTTTTCAATTTTAGTTGCCGGCAATTGTATGGCATTCTGCTTTCAATTTGATTCAACGGAACAATAATTGTTCGACGCGTCAGGTGTAATTTATTCAACTGAGGCGTGATGTAATGTTCCAGTTGCGGGCAAAATGAGATGTATAGAAAGCACTGGGCTGGAGGAAAAAATTTGAAAAAAAATTAAAATAAAAAAAAAAGAAAATTTTGAAAATTTCAAATTTTTTTTTTTGTTTCAAAAATTTTGAAATGGTGAAAAAATCTCGAAAAAAATAATGGTTATCGATTATTAATAAACATTTTTTTAACCACGTTGTTAACAACCAAGGGCCATGAAGCGATGAAATATAAATGCCCGGTCCACATTAACAAAAACCTACATACGTTTTATTTCATGTGCATTGGGTCTCGTTAATAAATAACCGCATTATGCAAATGGCCAATTTGTCTTTCCAGCGATGGTGTAGTGGATGTCGAGGACCCCAGTGCAACGTCCAAGAGGAGTGGGGTATATTTTAAATATAAAATGAAATTACAAACGTAATACCAAGTCATTTATTCCCGTGTACAGAGCCTGTGAATGCGGTAGCTCCCCGTCCATTTAAAATTACCATGATGAATGACATGTGTTTCGACGTGTACTAAAGTACTCTTTACGCGGTTTATCACGAATTCTATTAAGTATTCAATTTTTGAAATTTTCGAAATTGTTTGGCGCGGTTATGACTTTTGGAATTCACAAGTTGTTTAATATTATAGTATCGATTCCATTGTAGGTATGTTTGGTGTCCTTCTATATTTCCTGAACAGTTGTGTGTGTGTGTCTGTGTGGGTGGGTAGTTGGGGGGGGGGGGGAGCGTCTGCAGGTGTGGGTGGGCGGGTGTTTAGAGGTGTGGTTGAGTGGGTGGGCGGGGGTCTGGAGGTGTGACTGGGTGAATGGGCGGGTATCTGGAGATGTGACTGGGTGGATGGGCGGGTGTCCGGAGGTGCTGCTAGTCGGGGGGGCGGAGGTCTGTAGGTGTGGCTGGGTGGTTGGGCGGGTGTCTGGAGGTGTGGGGCGAGGCTCCAGGTGTGTTTGGGTGAGTGGGCGGGTTTCCACAGGTGTGGGGGGAGGGAGGTGGGCGGGTATCTGGAGGTGGGGTGGGTGTCTGGAAGTGTGGGGGGGGGGGTTGGGTTGGAGGGGGGGGGGGCGGGGATTTGGAGGTCTGGGTGGTGGGGTGGGCGGATGTCTGGAGGTGTGGGGGGAGGCTCCAGGTGTGTTTGGGTGAGTGGGCGGGTGTCCATAGGTGTGGGGGGAGGGAGGTGGGCGGGTATCTGGAGGTGTGGGTGGGTGTCTGGAAGTGTGGGAGGGGGGGAGAGGGTGGGTGGGGGGGTATCTGGAGGTCTGGCTGGTGGGGTGGGCGGATGTCTGGAGGTGTGGGGGGAGGCTCCAGGTGTGGGTGGGTGAGTGGGCGGGTGTCCAGAACTGTCGGGGGGAGGGTGGGTGGCTATCTGGAGGTTTCGAGTGGATGGGTGTCTGGAGGTGTGAGTGGGTGGGTAAGTGGGTGGGCGGATGGGTATCTGAAGGTGTGAGAGGGTGTCTCTAGGTGTGGGTGGGCGGGTCAGTGGGTGTTTGTAGGTCTGGCGAGTGGGTTAAAATTTGTCATATTTGGAATTTTTTGAATATTTCACATTGTTGAACGATTTTAAATCATTGAATATTTGAAAATAGTTGCAATGAATTTTCTGTATAAAGTCGATTCAGTTCATTGAAAATTGTAATTACTATTTATAAGTTGCAAATTTATTACTGACAATATTCTGCTTCAATTAAAAGACAGATTTTTCAAAATTCATTCCAATTATTATTATCTCAACGGGTGGATGAACGTGCCCCAAGGGTGGTGGGAGGGTGGAGGGGGAGGGGGGGGGGGTTGGAGTTAATTGTCATAGATAAATGGATAACGATCTATGCGGGCGGTTGGATAACGAATGAATCGCTTGAAATTGAATCGTTAAAATTGAATGTCTGCCCGAGTGCGCGTAAAAATTGACACAAAATTATTGAACTATACAAAGAGGTAATATTATTGCAGTTTTATCAGACTTAGTATTAACGCTTTCATCTGTGTTACAATGTATGAATATTTGATAAGTGTTCGGTTTTTGTAATTCTTGGAATTTCTGAAATTTTGGATAATTTGGAAATTTTGGAAATTTTGGAAATTTTGAAAATTTTGGAAATTTTGGAAATTTCGGAAATTTTGGAAATTTTGGAAATTTTGGAAATTTTGGAAATTTTGGAAATTTTGGGAATTTTGGAAATTTTGGAAATTTTGGAAATTTTGGAAATTTTGGAAATTTTGGAAATTTAGAAATTTTTGAATTTTTTGAGATTTTGGATATTCTGAAAAAAAAAATTCGAATTCCTAAATTTGATTAAAAACTCGAACAATCCCTCATTTTACATTGAACAAGACCAACTATGTGGTACTGAGTGATTTTGATCGATGACGAGAATTCAATTAAAATTATAATACAAAGTGCGTGTACGTGAAACTCGAGGAGATTGATCGAGGGGGCCGATACAGCGGGTGGTTATGTTCAGTGAAAAATTGATGGTAATTGAAAAATAATAATAAAGGGAGAAAATGGGGCGAGCTCAGTGCAATATGTTTGTGAATATGAATCTGTCAAATGACCTCATTTAAATAATTAATTATTCTCACATTCTAAATTCCTGAAATTTTCGTAAGTTTCAAACTTTCTATTTTTTTTTCTTAAAAAAAAAAAAAAATTCCAAAAAAATTTTGAGTTCCAAAAAAATATATATATATATATATATTCAGAATTACGCATTTGATTTACTTCATTTGGTTTTGAAATCGGAAATGATTATCTTATCGTTGTGAAGTATAGGCGCTGCAAATCACGAACAACAATATAAATAATCAAGCCTGGCTTGAGTGATTTTTTTATACCTGGAATAAATAAATCACTGAGGTAACACCTGCCGACCTTTTCCTGAGTCAACGGTTTTCACCAAGTGATGGTGATATTTTATCCGCTTGAGAGAAACACACAAGTGCGATCGCAAAGTTAAGGATGTGATGGGTGTTAAGGTTGCATTGCACTACAACGTGAAATTTTTTCATATTCAGAAATTTTTCAAAACTTGGAAATTTTTTTGCGATTTTTTGAGCTTTTTTGAAATTTACGAATTTTTTTGAGACTTGTTGACCTCTCTATGATAATTTTTTTGCTGTTTCAGCTACCTACCCGCCCACTCGCCCGCTCACCCACCCACTCACCCACCCACCCACCCACCCACTCACCCACCCGCCCACCCAGTCACCCGCCCACCCAGTCACCCGCCCACCCACCCACCCAGTCACGCCCTCACCCACTCACTCACCCACCCACTCACTCACCCACCCACTCACCCACCCACTCACTCACCCACCCACTCACCCACCCACTCACTCACCCACCCAGCCACCCGCCCACTCACCCAACCACCCACTCACCCACCCACCCACTCACCCGCCCACCCACTCATTCACCCCACCCATCCACCCTCTCACCCTACCCATCCACCCACCCCACCCGCCCACTCACCCATCCACGTACACACCTACCCACCCACCCCCTACTAGATCCTTAAGATCGCGATTGTTAAGGCGTATCTTAATGATTGCAGATGATGGCGCACATCAAATCGCATCTTCAATTACATATAGAAGCGTAAATTACAGTCACACGGATTGCAAATGATGTATCTCGAACGTCATTTTCCCCTCTCTGCATTCATCTCTGTCTTCTCATTCAAAACGAGGTGCATTATTCTCACATAATGCAGGGGAGAAATAATTGCTCTCTCGCTTCTGGAGCTGAGTGTTGAGGAATAATAAATATCAATGAAGTCGTGGAATAATGAATTGTGTGAAATCTACGGAGGGAAATATTATTGTGGTGACTGGTAGATGCTCGGGTGATTGATGATGTGCTAGTGGATTAAATGGGTGGGAATATTTTTGAAAATGAGAAATCAGGAAATTTGACAATTTGCGTCTTTTTTGAATTTTTTCGAGTTTTTAAATTTTTCATTTTTTTTTTTTTTTTTTTTTTTTTGGTAATTTTTGGTAGTTATAGATTTTTTTGTCGTATATATATATGCAAGTCACCGTCTGTGTAGGAGAGTGTCTGGATGGGCGGGTGGGGGGGGGGGGGCGGGAGGGGGTGGCTGTGTAGGTGGGTAGCTACGTTAGTGTGTGTATGTGTGTGTGTGTGTGTGTGTGTGTCAGTTCCCAAGCAACAAATGCTCTTAACGTTTCCGCATAGGAAAGTTGATTGGTTGACCCCATTGGGTCAATCACTTTGCCCACTACTTTTTGTCCCTCTGAGATTGATGGTCTATTCAAATTGAACTCAAGATACTAAATGTCAAGCTGAAAATCACTTCTCCCCAATTATTTTCCATCAAGAAAATCATGATATTCACTGGACATAAACTCCAATCAAAAGACCATTAATTTCCGTGCAAATTTCTGACTAGGTCAGTAATCGAAACAAATTGATTTATGCTACGACAATCAATTCATTGGGTATTGAGCCAATTCTAACCACTTCAAATGAGACTATATATGTATAGCAGGACTCTTGTAGTTCCGATTACTATTTTGGAAATTTTTGGATTTCTTAGAATTTTGGAAATTTTGGAAATTTTGGAAATTTTGGGAATTTTGGGAATTTTGGAAATTTTGGAAATTTTTGGAAATTTTTGGAACCTCCAAAATTTTCGATTTTTGCGAAATTCAAATCTGAAATGGTCATTAAGAAAAAAAATTGATCGGCCCGTCGAATGGTAATAAATCCTGAATTGCACTTGAACACGTCTATATGTTGGAATAACACTTTTGCATCAAACAAAGTGAGGCAGTGCTATTTGGCGTTCAGCCAGTTGACCTATAGCTATGGGAATTCGTCTTTCCTCTGCGACATGTTTCGTCAGCACTTGATAGATTGATGCGCGTCCCGAGTGACAGATCGGCTTGTGAGTAATCTGCATGCCAGATAGTAACCTAGACCGGTAATGTATATAGCGGATCTACTGCATGATCATGTGATAGTCAATCAATGGAATTTGATTGATCATCCTCATTGCAATTCTTCAAATTTCACCGCCTCCGATGGCGAAATTTTCTTTACTCACTCATCTACCCACCCACCTCCACCTAGTGAGCCACCCACCCGCCCACTACCCCAGTCAGCCACCCACCTACTCACTCATCCATCCATCCACTTACCTACTCCCGCGCCCACCCACTGACCCACTTACCCACTCAGCCTCCCACCCACCCACTCACCTATTCGCCCACCTAGTTACCCAACCACTCACTTACCCACCCACCCTCCCGCCCACCCACCTATTCACCTACCCACCCACTTACCTACTTCCCACCGACCCACTTACCTACTTCCCACCGACCCGCTTACCTACTTCCCACCGACCCACTTACCTACTCCCCCACCCACCCACTTACCCTCCCGCCCACCCCCCCCCCCACCCACCTATTCACCTATCTACTCACCCACCCACTTACCTACTTCCCACCGACCCACTTACCTACTTCCTACCGACCCACTTACCTACTCCCCCACCCACCCACCTACCCGCTTACTCGCAAACCTACTCACCCACCTGCTCACCTACCCACTCATCCACCCATTAACCCACCCCTTGGAAAATCGCAAAATGTTTCCTGTCGTCAATAATTCCTGTCTTCTATGATTCAAATGAATAGGTTGGACGTGATAACAATTTTTGGAAATTGATCCTATCCCATGCACTCAACGACATTAGCTGCAGCTACTTCACTAGCTATGGTCCCAGGCAGCTATAATAAATAAACAAAATAAGCAAAAATCATGTGATGAAACATGGAAAAATGTGGAAAATGTCGACACTCAGGCCTCTCAATAAACTTAACGCAACATCCAGCGGTGATACTAATCTGGCGTGAGTGTGACTCTTGTCTCATGACAACAGACTCGACGGCTTTTGGCTTTTACACAAAACGGATGCCAGGCAATCTCCGAAACTAAAAGAAGTTCGCAAAGGCTCACAACAGCCGTCGTCGGTTGTGCGACGCTTGAGTTGTTGAGTGATGAAGCGAGTGCAGAGTGAGTCCTATTTTAGTCCACTGCCAACAAACAGCCTCGTAGATTTCATGACACGTCGTTATACTGTGCACTCATTTGCCTCTTGTTCTTATTGCCAACTGTCAAGTGTTGTATTCCAAGAAGATGCATTGAGCCACAAACGGAAAAGTTGGCTGATCAGTTGATTGTTTTTTTTTTTTCCCACCTCTTTTGAGGCTAGATGCTGCAAATTGGACAATTTGTTGGTGTGGCTTGCCCTGAAAAATTATTTTTGCAACTATTTTGCTAACGAGTTGTTGACAACACATATAGAATATATGAGTTCTGAGAAAACAGCTATCTAGGTCGTTCCCACACCCACACCCAAACTTGGCCTACACACCCAGCCACCCCCCCCCCAACCCATGCACCTATCCACCCTCCCATCCAGCTACCCACCCACTCATCCACGTACCCACAATCACAGCCACCCACCCACACCCACCCACCCACCCATCCACGTACCCACACCAACCCACCCACCCACATACCTACTTATACCCACCCATCCAACTACCCACACCCACCTATCCACCTACTCACACCGACTTATCCACCCACCCACCTACTTACCCCCACCCATCCATCCACTTACTCACACCCACCCACTCATCCACCCACTCACCTACTTACGCCCACCCATCCAACTACTCACACCCACCTATCCACCTACTCACACCCACTTATCCACCCACCCACCTACTTACACCCACCCATCCATCCACCTACTCACACCCACCCACCTATACACCCACTCATCCACCCACCCACCTATACACCCACTCATCCACCCACCCACCTACTTACGCCTACCCATCCAACTACCCACACCCACCTATCCACCTACTCATACCCACTTATCCACCCACCCACCTACTTACGCCCACCCATCCAACTACCCACACCCACCTATCCACCTACTTACACCCACCCATCCATCCACCTACTCACACCCACCCATCCACCCACCCACCTACTCACACCCACTCATCCACCCACCCACCTACTTACGCCCACCCATCCAACTACCCACACCCACTCATCCACCTACTCACACCCACCTACCCATCCATCCACCTACTCACACTCACCCATCTACACACATACACACACACACACACACACAAAAATTCAACGAATTATCAAAATTTTATAATGAAATTTGTTTAATAAATTAAATTTATATATAGTAAAGTTTACCTCAATTTCGGAAATAGCTAGCAATACTGCAGTGCATTTCAGCGCATATGTGATGGTAATTGAGCATAAACTTTCCCGAAAGTTACCAGTTGCTATATTAATGTCACAAAGTAATAAGCGACGATTATTTATAGTAATACTCCGTAACTCACGTTTCACAATTTCCAATGTCTCGGTCGAGTAATATATAGGTCCTCACTTGCAATTGATTTAGTATGAAATGCGAAAAAATAAGTAAATAAAATTTTGAAGGATTTTTAAATTTGGGGAAAAAAGTAGAAATTTTGAAAATGATTGCAAAATTTTGAAATTTCGAGAAAATTGAAATACGTAAATTTGTTCATTCTTTCAAAATTTGCAAATTTAACTTATTAACACTATCAAAGTGGTCACTCATGGATCGTCTGTTACAGACAACGTTCTAAGAGAGAAGTCAGACGAAAATGATTACATCTAGGTGAACATGAACCAAGCGGTCATCCACAGTGGTCTTCTAACTAACGCTGTCTCCTCAGGGCTGTTCATATTTTCAGTAACTTGGACGGGCTTCGCCAACTTGTAATTAGCTCTCGACGTTCATCGGACGATTTGTGATTGCATCAAATGATGCATTGAAATTTTAAAAAAATACCAGTGGATGGACTGTGTCTGTTTGTCCATTGGGGGTCGCGGAAAATGTTTCGAATTTATAATTGTGATGTAGTAAGTTTGTCTCAAAATTCATTACTTGCGGTTAATGTGAAATGTGCGCGGGCTATCCACATATCCGCCCACCAACCTACGCCCCCACAAACTTACCCGCCCATTTACGTATCCGCCCACTCACATATCCGCCCACTCACGTACCCGCCCCCCCCCCCCCCACCTACCCGCCCCCCCCCCCACCTACCCGCACCCCCACCTACCCGCCCACCCACCTGCCCGCCTACCAACCTACCCGCCCACAAACTTACCCGCCTACCAACCTACGCCCCCACAAACTTGCCCGCCCACCAACCTACGCCCCGCCAAACTTACCTGCCCACCAACCGACCCGCCCACCCACGTATCCGCCCACCTATGTATCCGCCCACCTATGTATCCGCCCACCTATGTATCCGCCCACTTACGTACCCGCCCGCCCACCTGCCCGCTTACCAACCTACCCGCCCACAAACTTACCCGCCTACCAACCTACGCCCCCACAAACTTGCCCGCCCGCCAACCTACGCCCCGCCAAACTTACTTGCCCACCAACCGACCCGCCCACCTATGTATCCGCCCACTTACGTACCCGCCCACCAACCTTCCCGCCCACCCACCTGCCCGCCTACCAACCTACCCGCCCACAAACTTACCCGCCTACCAACCTGCGTCCCCACAAATTTGTCCGCCCACCAACGTACGCCCCGCCAAACTTACCTGCCCACTAAGCGACCCGCCCACCCACGTATCCGCCCACCTATGTATCCGCCCACTTACGTACCCGCCCACCCACCTGCCCGCCCACCAACCTACCCGCCCACCCACATACCGGCCAACAAACTCACCCACCCACCCACTGCCCCATTCAGAGGCATCTACTTACCCACCCATCCACACGCACCCACACAACCAACCATCCACCCGCCCACTGGCCCAGGTTTTTTCCCTCTCTTTTACTCCTGTTGTCATTACCTGGTAGAGTGTGATTGTGTGGGTATGACTGTGGGTGTGTGTGCAGCCCCTTCATATTTTATATGTTCTTTCATTATCATCAATTCCTGAAAAACTCTCGTTTTCGTGTCGTTAAAAATTAAAAAAAAAAAAAGATTTTGAACATGCCAAAGAACGCCACTTCACTAGCACTTAATAACTAATCACCCAACAAATGCTCAATCCATTGAGCCCAATGGGCCTCCTATTTCCGTCCTGAAAATAAACTCTTCACAACTTACGATCATCAGCTTCTTCAGCCCCTCACCATGTGACTTGCCCATCTTTTTCGTACCACCCGACACTCCCATACCGACATGGATAAAAACAGCGCAGCTGCTTGTAATAATTTTATCGGATATATTCTCAAAACGTTGCAATAACTGTCAAGACAGTGGAGTTTGAAAAGCCTGATATAGGGGATACGCCTGTCCAGTGTATTTCGTTCCGGAAATCTTTAGTCTGTTGTTGTATGCGATTAAGTAGGGGGGGGGGGGGTATGCTAATATAAATTCAGTTCAGAAATAACCATCAATATTGCTAAGTGTTTTGGGGTCTAGATGTCAAAATTATTGACATGATGCAAATGTTTGATACACCAAAATTAATTCTATTCGGTACCTCAACATTGTTGATGAGAGTTCTTTATGTGTATGTGTGTGTGTGTGTGTGTGTGTGTGTGTGTTTATAAATGAATGATTTTTGTGAGCGTCTTTTGCAGAACCACCCACCCACTTACCCACTCACCCACTCACCCACTTACCCACTCACCCACTTACCCACTCACCCACCCACTTACCCACCCACCCACTTACCCAGCCACTCACTTACCCATTTACCCACCCACCCACTCACTTACCCGCCCACCCACTTGCCCAGCCACCCACCTACTTGCCCAGCCAGCCACTCACCCACCAACTTACCCACCCACCCACATACACACACACATACATACACACAACGACGATAATTTTGTATAGTGGGAGTGCCTGCTATAAAATCAAGAACGCAAAAATTTGAACTTTGAAATTTTTGCAAAATTTTTTGTAAAAATTTTGAAAATTTTTTGGAAGAGTTTCAAAGGGTCTGAACGTCATACCCTTTATAACTCATTCTATTTCGTTCACCGCTGAAATTTTCGTCATTCTCGTACTCGTCACCGAACACTCCAAGGAAAATTAATTCTGGTTTGGGGGGGGGGGGGGAGGGGGCTATTGGCGCTTTGTGAAACACGATATCCTCGCTTTTACTATGCCGAACCCAATAACCTCTTGCATCGCCTGCAATTGGATAGTCAGGTGGAAAAAACAACTCTCCCGTCGTGAAAAAAAAGAAACGAAAAACAATTCCCCGTAGAATATCTGCTTTTTTTTAACTATAAAAAAGAGAATTTGGAGCACTTTGAGTATTTTGAGAATTTTGCAAACTCCGCGAATTTTGCGAATTTTGAGATTTTTGAGAATTCTGAGAATTTTGAAAATTTTGAAAATTTTGAAAATTTTGAAAATTTTGAAAATTTTGAAAGTTTTGAAAATTTTGAAAATTTTGAGAATTTTGAGGATTTTAAGGATTTTGGGAATTTTGAGAATTTCGGGAATTTTGAGAATTTTGAGAATTTTGAGAATTTTGAGAATTTTGAGAATTTTGAGAATTTTGAGAATTTTGAGAATTTTGAGAATTTTGAGAATTTTGAGAATTTTTGAGAATTTTGAGAATTTTGAGAATTTTGCGCGTTTCGAGGAATTTCGAGGGTTTTAAGACTTTTGAGAATTTTAAGAAATTTTAACTTTGAATAATATTGTAATTTTCGATTTTCAAATTTCGGAAATTGAAAAGAAATACAAATTCCCATTTTCAGAATTTAAAAACTATGAAGGTTTTGAGAAAATTGAACGATGCTAATAAAATCTTCTTCACACCCTCCGAATTATTGAACCGAGACTTTTTTACGAGTCGCGTCCTTCCGCTATTTCTCGGGCCAAAAGACTCCCATCCCCCTCCCTCCCCCCCCCCTCCGCCCATCGCGCCCCCCGACAGTTATGAATATAAATAACCCATTAAGTGAACACTTGGAGAAAATCATAAAAAATACATCGTGAGCATAAAAAACAATTCATCTTCATTCTCGAGTTATTTGCCGAGGCAAAATAATTGTTTTATTAATTTTTGTTATTCCAAAAATTCTCTGGCGTTCTTATAATTACAATAACGGCTTACATAAGTTCAGATCCTCAAATTTTCCTTTAAAAAACTGACAAAATATATTTTTGTATACAAAACGGGAAAATGTTAGAGGTAATGCCAATATCTTTTACGATGCGACAAAGTGGTCCCTTTTCAGTTTTGATTCAACAAGACAATTCCACTCTTTAAATGAGGATATATCCTTTCAATTGTTGCGATCACACATCAAATTCAGCGTTCCGCTATCTCAGAAACAGGGACCGACGAAGTGGGCCCTTTTCAGTTTCCGTTTAATAAAGCGATTTGCATTGTACTAACAAAGCTAAAATGCTAAACTTTGCACTATCCTCCCTCAGCGAACTTTAACAACGAAACCGACGAAGTGGGCCCTTTTCAGTTTCTGTTGACCAGAGCGATTTCAACCGTTCTAATGAAGTTAGAGTCATAAAATTGGGGCCATTCGACGCGCTTTTCCCTTCTCTATGCAAAAAAGGATAGACCGGACTAATTTGAACCTCGAAGCTCCCGACATCAGCATATGTCTACGGTTATTTACAATTGGCGTGGATTTATATCTCCGGCATCCTGTTCAGACGTCCGTGTGTGGTGTGGGCCTCCCCACAGAATGTGTAGATGGGAGAAATCTATCCTGCGTGAGTAGAAGTGAGATGGCGCGGGGGGGGGGGGGGCAAGTGTCAGGAGGAAAAAGGTGGCGGGGGGTGGAAGGGGGTGGTTGAGCGCGACGCTCGCGGCTGCCTTGCCAGCCAATTCCCGGGGGCCCTGGTATATTTACGAGACCCATAAAGTAGCGTGCACGGCCGCGTATATTGCCTAGTAAATATCAGCTTATGGAAATATAGAGCTCAATATCTGCCTGGCCGCCTTTCTTGCCCCCCCCCCCCTCCCATCCATCCACCCGCTGCCCCTATCGCACTCGCGCACATACAAACTGTCATCTAAAGTCTGTTATTTTATTTATTCCCAAGGAGATAAACAAATGTAGGCTTGTTTATTGAAAATGAGAGGAAAAAAATTGGAATATGGGGGAGGGGGGAGGGGGCGGGGGGGGGGGGGTGATTTTTCGCGTTATTGGGGCTTGAGTATTTTTTTAAAAATTCAGTGTAATCTCAATTTTGAACCCAAAATTTTTAGTCAAAAAAATTTTCAAAATTTGTCACTTTTTTTTTTTAATTTTTCAGTTCGAATTTTAAAACCGCGAATTTTCGAAGCATCGCAGACCGGCTGGAGTCAGTTATCCTTGCTTTTCGTTGAATATCTCGAAAACCAAGGATGCTAGAAAAATTTTTATTTAACCAAATTTGTAGAGCTGAGTCTGCTCTACAAAAAAGGTTATTACGAAAGTACTCGTATCTCCGTTCAATTAGGAGATACGGGGGTTGGAAGTCGCAGGGCGCAAGGTTGTACCAGGCGCGTTGGTAAATTGAAATGTTCCGCTCCCACCAATAACCAAATGAGCGATAAGTATTAATTATCCCCGAGTAACTGAAGAAAAGCCTGGGCAAATGGTGCGTTATATTTCTTCCGATAGGGAGACTCAGCAGCTGTCCCTTCGATTAACAAGAAGAAGCAAAAAAAAAAAAAGGAGGGAATGAAGAAATATAGACCATCTCAAGGCTGTCAACTAAACCTCGACCGTCGGTGAAATTAATATACCGCTACCCTCTCGACTACGGTGCATGTCAACCGTAAATCTCGATTAATTGCCCGGGCTGACTAGCTCTTGTAAAAACAAATTCCTCATTCTCCAGTGTTTTGTCCTCCTGTCTCCTGCGTTCGTCCAACTATCGGTGTCTTCGAAACGATTTAATAATCAGACTATAAGGAGGGGGCTTTTGTGGATACATGGTATTAACGATTGAGTGTTTTCGGCGCTCGATGTTGCAGTGATTAATGGGACATTTTTCGGGGAACATCTGTTCACTATTCAGCTTCCCGGGTATGGGAAGTTATTGTAATGATTCCGATTTGGAAAATTGTGTGTGTGTTTTGCCTCCGTTCCTTCCTGTTGTATTCCTTACAGTAGCTGCTCTTGTGCATTACTTCGGTAGGGCCTAGTGGACACCCATCCATGCGGCTGGAGTCAATATCAGCCATTCTAGGCCTGACTAGTGTGTGTGTATGTGTGCGTGGGTGGGTGGATATGAGTGGGTGGGTGTAAATGGGTGGATATGAGTGGGTGGGTGTAAGTGGGTCGGTAGGTGGGTGGGCGTAATTGGGTCGGTAGGTGGGTGGGCGTAATTGGGTCGGTAGGTGGGTGGGTGTAAGTGGGTCGGTAGGTGGGTGGGCGTAAGTGGGTCGGTAGGTGGGTGGGTGGATATGAGTGGGTGGGTGTAAGTGGGTGGATATGAGTGGGTGGGTGTAAGTGGGTGGATATGAGTGGGTGGGTAGGTGGGTGGGCGTAATTGGGTCGGTAGGTGGGTGGGTGTAAGTGGGTCGGTAGGTGGGTGGGCGTAAGTGGGTCGGTAGGTGGGTGGGTGGGTAGATGGGTGGGTGGGTGTGTGTGTGTGAGTGGGTGTGTGTGAGTGGGTGTGTGTGTGTGAGTGGGTGTGTGTGAGTGGGTGTAGGTGTTGGTGGGTAGGTGGGGGGGGGTGAGTGTGGGTGGGGGTGGGTGGGCAAAATTTACACACCGCCCTGAATTTTTTACATAATATTCTATAAACTCTCACGATTAGTTGGGGAATTTTTCTAAAACTTTCCCATAAATTTGACTTCATCTCTGTCAAAAGAAATGTTCGAGTCATTAATAAGACCTGGATAGGGATGAGGCGTACTTGGAAGACAAGCCTTTATTAAAAGATTCGAAGAAATGTGGGCGTTCCAAGTGGAATCACAAGTGGAAGTTACCCCCTGGTTTTATACGGAAGCACTTTTCTCGCCGCGTTAATCACGTTCACGCCCACCTTTTTCTTTTATTTTTCGCGCAAACGAGGCGCGGATCGAGTGCCCTCTTCGATGTGGGCTGGATCCCAACCCCCTCCATCCACCCCCCCCCCGCCATCCTCCCCCTTTCTCCGCCCTTTGAATACAATTGCAATAACTCTTTAACGAAGGATGGAGAGGGAATTAATCCTACGCGACAAACTCCAATTTGGGAGGGATAAATTGCCGGGGCAAATTGATTCCCGGTGTCTTCATCGCTATACTGGGAATTGGGATTTAATTATTCCGAGATTTTATGCGGTCTTATTATTTTTTCGAGGTGAGGGCTCAGCTTAATTGGAGATGAATTTCCATTTGTGGAAATTATTTCAATTTGGTGGGATTCATGTTCTTGTTGTTTTTTTTCCTGGAATTATTCGGAATTTTGAATGTCAGAGATTGTGTGTATGTGTGTGTGTGTGTGGGTGTGTTCCGGTGGGTAGGTGGATGAGTGGGGGTGGGGAGCAAGTGGGCGAGTAGGTGGATGAATGGGCGTGGGGGGTCGGTGGGTGTGTGGGTGGGCGGGTGCATGGATGGGGAGGGGGGGGGGGGTGGGCGTGTAGGTGCATGAGTGGGCATGGGGGATGGGTGGGTGGGAGGGTAGGTGGATGAGTAGGCGTGGGATGTTGGTGGGTGGGCGGGTAGGTGGATGAGTGGGCGTGGGTGGGCGGGTAGGTGGATGAGTGGGCGTGGGAGGTGGGTGGGTGGGCGGGTAGGTGGATGAGTTGGCGTGGGGGGTGGGTGAGTTGGAGGGTAGGTGGATGAGTAGGCGTGGGATGTTGGTGAGTGGGCGGGTAGGTGGATGAGTGGGCGTGGGTGGGCGGGTAGGTGGATGAGTGGGCGTGGGAGGTGGGTGGGTGGGCGGGTAGGTGGATGAGTTGGCGTGGGGGGTGGGTGAGTTGGAGGGTAGGTGGATGAGTAGGCGTGGGATGTTGGTGAGTGGGCGGGTAGGTGGATGAGTAGGCGTGGGAGGTTGGTGGGTGGGCGGGTAGGTGGATGAGTGGGCCTGGGGGGTGGGTGAGTGGGAGGGTAAGTGCATGAGTGGGCGTGGGGGATGGGTGGGTAGGTGCATGAGTAGGCGTGGGGGGGGGGTGGATGTATGGGTGGGTGGGTGTATATGTGGGCGGGTAGGTGCATGAGTGGGCGTGGGGGGTGGGTGGGTGCATGAGTGGGCGTGGGGGGTGGGTGGGTGGTTGGATGAGTGCGCGTGGGGGGTGAGTGGGTAGTTGAGTGTAAGTGGGTGGGTATGTATATATGTGTCGCCTATTCATTTTTACCGACTGTTAGTTGAACACAGAATTCAATCCATTCAAGGTTAACTGACTTTCAAGAATGATTGAAACCGCATATACTACGGTAGAAAAAAAAAATATTCTCACATAAACACTGCTGTGGCCACTATCCATGGATGATATCAGCAGTAAATAAACCGACTTATTGTTGGTTACCCGTCGTGATCCCAGGATCATTAACTCTATCGGGGGATCTCATGGCGCAGCGGGTGTCGCACTGTGTATAACCCCAACAAACCGCGCGAGCGTGCTACCTCTGCGGTCGTACAATACAATGCGGAGCTAATGATGCCTCCAAGGCGGTATGTGTGACACAGTGGTGGGGCGATAGAAATGCTCAAGCTTTACGCTATATCCACCCAGAAGCGGACTAATAGTGTGCCTGTGTGTGCGTGTGTGTAATGCATTGGTCGTATAACGCGCGTCACGCGCGCAGCGGCGGTCCACCGCAGGGGCCCACGGCCCTTCATCACCCATCAATGGTGCCCAAGGAAAAAATCCTCATGCCAAGTAAAAGGATTATCAATAAAAACCGACTAAAGGAATTCATGCTAGGATCTAACTAGGGGGGTTGGTAGGTGTCTGGGTGTGCGGGTAGGTGCATGAATAAGAACGGGGGGGCGGGTGGGTGCATGAGTAGGCGTGGGAGGTTAGTGGGTGGGCGAGTAGGTGGATGAGTGGCCGTGGGGGGGGGGCGGGTGTATGGGTGGGTGGGTGTATAGGTGGGCGGGTAGATGGATAAGTCAGCGTGGGTGGGCGGGTGTATGGGTGGGTGGCTGTATAGGTGGGCGGGTAGATGGATGAGTCAGCGTGGGTGGATGGATGAGTAGGCGTGGGGGGCGGGTGGGCGGGCAGGTACATGAGTGGGCGTGGGGGGCGGGTGGGCGGGCAGGTACATGAGTGGGCGTGGGGGGTGGGTGGATGAGCCGGTAGGTGGATGAGTAGGCGTGGGAGGTTAGTGGGTGGGCAAGTAGGTGGATGAGTGGGCGTGGGGGGGGGGGGTGGGTGGATGGGCCGGTAGGTGGATGAGTAGGCGTGGGAGGTTAGTGGGTGGGCGAGTAGGTGGATGAGTGGGCGTGGGGGGGGGGGTGGGCGAGTGTATAGGTGGGTGGGTGTATAGGTGGGTGGGTGTATAGGTGGGCGGGTAGATGGATAAGTCAGCGTGGGTGGATGGATGAGTGGGCGTGGGGGGCGGATGGGTGGTTGGGTGGGCGGGTAGGTGCATGAGTGCTACAGCGGCGATCCTAACCTCTCATCATTGATACCTAACCTCAGTTTACATTTTAGCGGCAAAGTATTGCTCACACTGTTTCATACCAGTATATATTTTAACTCTGAAAATCCATTCGTGATGCTGCTTCAGCCTCCACTCTCTCATCCCTTATAATCGCAGTAACAATTTCTACGTGTGGGCCATTGGTGTAAGTGTACGTAATGCATTGGACGTATAACGCGCGTCACGTGCACAGCGGTGTATCGCCATGGGGGCCCACGGCCCTTCATCACCCATCAATGGATTGTGGATGCGCCGTTGGTGGTGCTGCTGTTCGGCCCTTCTACACACGGCCCATAGACATGATATATATGAGCTATACGCTAATCAACGTCTCAATATGCGCACCACAGGCGACTCACCCCCCTTTTAGAAGGTTGCTGGGGTATGAGTTAGGTGAAACGTAACAAGCTGATTTACGGAGTACGGGCAGGTTTATCGCGAGATTATCGTGTGGTATTTTTCATTAGGTTCGCGCTGTTATTTATGGATGGAGGTGTAATAAAATTTTGCTAGGGTAATTATCACGTGTTGGTGGCAGTGGACGGGTCCACATATCGAGATTGTTCAACCAAATGAGCGGTGGAACTATACTTACCTTCAACTTACTTGTGGTCTTATGCGGTCACCGTGCGCTTGCGCGAGTAAATACTTATCTAGAGGACAGGAATCACCGGTAGCGGATGTAGCTTCTACCGGTGAAGAGTTGATACTTTGATGATGGACTTACCTTTCAAGAAGATACCAAATACCCAAGCATTGCTGATGCCTGGTGATACCAGGATGCATTCGGTAGGTTTATGAATGATGGACAATGGCGGCAGGACATGAATATGGATGATGGCGAACTTGGACTATACTTCGGAGATCAATTTTGCCTCCGTTCCTCCCTGGTGTATTCCTCGCGGTAGCTGCTCACGCGCATTTCTTCGGTAGGGCCTAGTGGGCACCCATCCATGCGACTGGAGTCCATTTTCGCCATTGTAGTCCTGACTATAGTGTGTGTGTGTGCGCGCGCGCGTGTGTGTGTGAGTGAGTGGGTGGGTGAGTTTGTGAGTGGGTGGGTGGGTGAGTGGGTGGGTGAGTGGGTGGGTGAGTGGGTGGGTGAGTGGGTGGGTGAGTGGGTGGGTGAGTGGGTGGGTGAGTGGGTGGGTGAGTAGGTGGGTGAGTGGGTGGGTGAGTGGGTGGGTGAGTGGGTGGGTGAGTGAGTGGGTGAGTGAGTGGGTGGGCGGGTGAGTGAGTGGATGGGTGAGTGGGTGGGTGGGTGGGCGAGTGAGTGGATGGGTGAGTTTGTGAGTGGGTGTGTGGGTGTGAGTGAGTGGGTGGGTGGGTGTGAGTGAGTGTTTGGGTGTTAGTGAGTGGGTGGGTGTGAGTGGGTGGGTGTGAGTGGGTGGGTGGGTGGGAGTGCATGGGTGGTTCTGAGTGTGGGTGGGTGGGTGGAAGGGGGGTGAGCGCAGGTGGATTGGTATGGGTGGGTAAAAATTTACAGACCGCTCTGGATTTTTTACATAATATCCTGTAAAATCTCATGATTAGTTGGGCAATTTTTCTGATGACGGCGAACCTGGACTATACTTGACAGATCAATGTGCCAGAGATGAAGGAACTGGCATCTTCGGAAAATGTTATCAATATTTCGGCAGAAAGATATTACCCAACTGATAAATGGCATCATTTGGCAAAGTTGTTCCATTAACCCTCCCCCCCCCCCCCCCCCCCCCCCCCCCCACGCCCAGCACCCTCGAAATCCCCGAGAAGTGGTATGAAACCGTCGCAATATTGCCAGTTGTAGAGCCAAGGGGAAGCCATAAAAAGTCCCGAAGACGTTTGACCAACCGGTGTTATGTGTCCTCCTTCTGAAGGGGGAGGGCGGGGGGGGGGGGGGCGCTTGGGAGGGGGAGGGGGTCGCCATAGATCGGGACGATCCACTCCAATGCGCGACAAAGTGCTTTTCCGGCGGATGTAGAACAAGGAGAGCAAGTGAATCCTCGCTCCACCAAAGTGGAAAAGTAGTAGCTGATACGTGGTCACAATATCGGCTCGCACGATTGTGCAGTTTCCATCTGGTTTTTTGCGCTTCGGACAATACCCGAGATGTTTTTTTTGGGGGGTGGGGGGGGGGGGGGGTGGGGGAGGGTTAGCCGAGATGGCTGACCGCAGCAAGAGTACCCTGGTGGTGGCAGTAATACTGAGCTTCCGGATCTGGCATTTTACGGTGCCATTTCAACAAGATGGCGCGTGATAATGGTGGACTTAAAATGAGGAGGAAGTGGCAATTTCTGGGGCAGTGGTGGGGTGAAATTTTGTTTTTTTCTGTAGGACAAAACAGGAGTTAGATTGTCGGAGATGATAGATTATCCCGTAGATTATGTCCCAGTAGAAATCTGGGACATTAATTTCGGTCAAGCTTGATGTGTTGTCCCATTGAAAAGTTGGGACACTGTGCCAGACGCAGGTAGGGAGATAGTTCTAGGTCAGGAGCATGTCCCATTGGAATATTGGGACAGTGTCCCACTGAAAAGTTGGGACATTGTGCCAGGCGCAGATAGGGAGATATTTTCAGCTCAGGAACGTGTTCCGTTGCATTAGTGGGACAGTGTCCCACTGAAAAGTTGGGACTGTGTCCAACTGAAAAGTTGGGACAGTGTCCCACTGAAAAGTTGGGACAGTGCCACACTGAAAAGTGGGCACAGTGTCCCATTGAAAAGTTGGAACAGTGTCCCACTGAAAAGTTGGGACACTGTGCCAGACGCAGGTAGGAAGATAGTTCTAGCTCAGGAACCTGTCCCATTGGATTAGTGGGACAGTGTCCTGTTGAATCAGTGAGACAGTGTCCCGCTGAAAAGTTGGGACATTGTACCAGGCGCAGATAGGAAGATAGTTCTAGCGCAGAAGCATGTCCCGTGGGATCAGTGGGACAGTGTCCCATTGGAGAATGGGTCTCCAAATAATCCGAATTTAATTTAGCCAATGTTTACTCATCCTCCACATCTAGACCATTAATATAATTGCTCCTTACCAAGTATGAGGTTATGTGTCATGTGAGAATGCGCTATACGACATCAAACGATAGACGAAATTGAGAGCCGCGGGGCCATAGCCATGAGATATAAATTTTCTGATATTCGACCGTTCGTGTCATTTGAAATGGGGTAGTTTTCTCGGGACCTAATGGTTATTGCCTTTCTCGGTGGACATATTGCGTTCCATCTAGTGCAATGTGTGCGACCGATATATCAGATCTTCTTTCTTCCTTCCTCCCGGCTTCTAGTGGGCGGGGGGTGGGTGGGGGGGGGGGGGAGTAGGGGGCGCTGGGAAACAACTTGCGCGGGATTTTAGCGCGCGCTACTGGAGTGTAACGTGTTATGTGTGTATTGGTGTCTCTGATTCTGAAACAAAAGGGGGGGGGGGGGGGGTGTACCGGAAAGCCCTGGGCATTACTCGAGTCTACAGCGGGCTCGAGACGGGAAGTGGCCGAGGTGTGGCCGCAGAGCTGAGTTATTGCAATGACTACCCGCCATTTCTACACGATACTTCTGTCCCGGAATTTGTTGGATTCAATATCTGCGCATGCGCGAGTTATAACTCGAAATTTTCTGTATATAGTCGCACAACCAATTCTCATTATTTATAACGCTCTACAGCCTAAACCGTAAGAGATAGCGTCATTATCATAATGACCAAATCGATTCCTCATGAAAAAATACATATTTTATGTCAAATAAGTTTTCTTCTAATTTGCATAGGTAAGGAGATATCATAGGTTGAACCCGCGGGCGGAGGTGTTGGTGGCGTCTCACTCGCACTCACGCGGCGCGCATCGGTCTCGCGCGGTTGCGCTCACTGTGCGACATCTCTGGCGTTAATGATGAGCTACGCACTGAAGTGACGCACGTACGAGCCGGGCGGGGTTTGCCCCCCCCGCCCGCCCCCCCCCCCCCACCCACTCGAACGATTTGCAATTTTTGAAATTGCAGAATTTCCCGCCAATTGTAGCTTACACAAAATGATGTCATAACGTCAATTCTTAGAGGATATCAGTAGATGTGAATGCGCGTCACGTATTGAAAATCTGATGGTCAGCGTAAAATGGCGGGGCTCATGAGAAGATGCGAGAAGCTTCTGCTTACCGACTTAACCTCGATTCAAACAAATTGTACCAATGAGGCTCTTCTTGGGATATTTTCCCCGGCTTTTAGCTGAACATAGGGAGACATTTATCCGAACATGGGAATAGAAAAGTATAGGGGGGGGGGGGGGGGGGCAGCCCTTGGAGTTAAGATTGGAAAAGTTGTATGAAGAGGCAAGGCTAACGGCTATATAACCATTACTCCTTCGATAAAGTAGAATCTAGTGTCTTAACGGGCCGGAAAGAAATTCCGGATATGGGCGTACGTATTTTACAATCAGGTTAAACACAATAGACACTGGAGAGATATTCGACGAATGCACGTGGTGGAAATCCGATAAAGTTGAAAAAAAGGAATTGTTGAAATTTTTTAGAAAATAAAAATATTGGGAATATTGATTAATTTTGTTGGTTTTTTTAGGAACAATTTGCAATATCTCACTAACTATGCGAGCTAGCGTAAAAAGTTATATGACCTAAAATATGCATTTTTACACGTGGATCAACTTTTGTTATACATATTTTTTTGTCAGTCCAACGGTTCTCCCGGAGGAGCGTTATAAACAATTGAAATTGATGGCTTTGGGACTTTTCATTTTCGAGGTCATTGCAATATTTTCCCCTATTTGGGAAGTCAAAAATTGTAGGTTTATATTGAGCCATCACATATTTGGAGTGATCGATCATCTCCATTGACATCATGAATGAGGTGTTTACCATAATATTTTCTAGCCGATAAATATCATTTCAGAATTATCATGAGAAGTTCCCCCATATATTTGCGGTGCGGGGTGGAGTTGTAATTGAGTGCGCCTGACGATCTTTAGGGGCTTCTGGGGAATCGAGGTAGATATACGACACGGAGATAGAGACGATTGATTCTCCTATTGTATTACTTTATAGCCGATAAATCTGATTTAGCGGTAATGGTAGAGTTGGAGACAATTGAATCGAGGAAAATATTGTGTTTATTGTGTAATACATTATGTGGCGTTCGTTTGGTCCGGAAACACCACCTACAAACACACACACCCACTTACCCCCCTCCCCGCCCACTCACCCGTCGACCCGCCCACCCATCAGGCGCCTACTCATCCACATCCCCCTCCCCTCCCCTTTCCCACCCATCGACACGCCCATTCATCGACCCGCCCACTCATCCACATCCCCTCCTCTCCCCCTGCCCACCCATCAACCCGCCCACTTATCGATCCGCCCACTCATCCATATCCCTCCCCCCGCCCACTCATCCACATCTCTCCCCCCGCCCACTCATCCCCATCCCCCTCTCTTTCCCCCGCCCACCCATGGACCCGCCCAATCATCGATCCGCCCACTCATCCACATCCCTCCCCCCGCCCACTCATCCACATCCTTCCCCCCGCCCACTCCCCCCCCCCCCCCCCCCCCCCCACTCGTCGACCCGCCCACCCATCAGGCGCCCACTCATCCCCATCCCCCCTCTTTCCCCCGCCCACCCATGGACCCGCCCACCCATGGACCCGCCCACTCATCGACCCGCCCATTCATGCATCCACCCACCCATCGACCTGCCCAACCCTCCACCCACCCACTTACCTACCCACCCATCCACTTATCCATTTGATAATTTAAAAATGAAAGAAAAATGTGCACCAGCGAAATTTTTGGCATAAAATAAATAAAATTGCAAAGGTCATCGGCCATGTTGCCTAAGGGCATAACAACGTCAAGGTATATCGTGTGCGTGACTTCTCGATAAAACCCTGTGAAATGGAAAAAAAAGAGCTATTAAAAATTCACAGCGAGTTATACGCATGTGGCAGTGCCGCTTGAGGCGACGCTAGCCATAACTTACCTATGGGACTGACAGCTTGCATAATACCCGCGAAATTGGTTTTATAAGACGATGCCAAGCACTGCTTCACAACAATGCCATAAACGCTCCGGGTAAATTACGACTCAGTGGCGTAACGACTGACGCTCAAGCGGAAGAATAGGGGATGTGCGGAGTGACACACAGATGTCGTTAGTTATGTTGGTTATACGTGTAATTAACATGGGGGGAGGGGGGGGGGGGAATGTTGACACCTGTCTCATCACTTGACAAGTCAACATTTTTATTCATTAATATCCGGTTTACTCAACATTGAAAATTCTCCACATCTTGTTGACTGGGACGGTTTATCAACATCTGTTGTAGTCAACATTTTCATTCTTCAACATGTGGTTGACTCGAAAATTTTATTTCTCAACATTTGGTTGACGCGAGAATTTTTTCTTCTCAACCTCTGGCTCACTTCGACTATACTCAACATCTGGGTGACTCGAAGTTTTCCCTACTCAACTTTGAGTAAACCGGATTCAATATCTACTCCTCAACAGTTGATTTACCCAAAAATTTACTTCTCAACATCTGTTGTACTCAATATTCAGGAAATTTTCAACATCTTCAGCAGTTTCAACATTTTCAACATTTTCAACATTTTCAACATTTTCAACATTTTCAACATTTTCAACATTTTCAACATTTTCAACATTTTCAACATTTTCAACATTTTCAACATTTTCAACATTTTCAACATTTTCAACATTTTCAACATTTTCCACATTTTCAACATTTTCAACATTTTCAACATTTTCAACATTTTCAACATTTTCAACGTTTCTAATATTTCCAACATGTAAAAAAATCCGCCATCGTTTAGGTGCAAGCTGTTGGCGTAATACGATGGACTCATTTTTATATGATTAAATGAAGAAAGATGGTATCTGAGAATAGACTATTCATTCTGTATTATTCCATTCTGTTCGCTTCAAACTATGCATTTGCTTGTAACCATACTCATGGGGATATCGGGTTATAGTGTTCCGTAACTGCGCGTTAATTTCACGGTAAACTGGGCGTATTTTCATGTTCTCAATCCATGAAAAGATGATTTTCAAAGGAATTAGGGGCAAACACAATCTAAACTGTTGCGTTATTTGAAAACGGATGGAAGTGGATTGGTTCTCTTCACTTGGCTCATTGTTGGGAAAATCCTGTCCCTATCTTATGTCACTGTGTTATGAGAAATTATTTAAACAATTTCAAAAATTAAAAAAAAAAATGGAAAAATTCGAAAAATTTGGAAATGTTTTCAAAATTTGAAAATTTTGGGAAAATTTGGAAAAATTTGAAAAATTGAAAAATTTTAAAAATTTGAAAAAAATGAAAAATTTGAGAAATTTGAGAAATTTGAAAAATTTGAAAAATTTGAAAAATTTGAAAAATTTGAAAAATTTGAAAAATTTGAAAAAATTGAAAAATTTGACAAATTTGAAACATTTAAAAAAGTTGAAACATTTATAAAATTAAAGAACAAATTTCATAAATTTGAAAATTTGAAAATTGAAAAATTGAAAATCTGTCAAAATTTACCAAACTTGAAAAAACATGGAAACTTTGGAAGATACATGTGTACCCCATGTTCATAAAAAAAACTGTCGGTTTATACTCATTCCCAATATTCCCAACTCTCCGATCCTGCAATAGTGTTAATCGAGAGCCCCACACCGCGCCCACATACGCCTTAAAAAAACATACCTAGTGCACCTAGCGCCAAATCGTAAATTCATAGCCCTCCGAAAAGTGCAAACTCCATCTGCCTAGATGGCGCTGCATTAACCATCCCGGTGAATCAGAATGGCGCGCTAAGTAGCGGCCATTACCGCTCATATCAGCGGTGTCGAGCCCCGTGGGCTTGCCTGCAAATGACAAAATTATTCAAATTCCGTTCGTGCCAGCGTCAACAAGCGGTTATGCGTTGCGCGGCAAAACTCATCGGTGGTTACCGCAACTCTTTACATACCTCCTGCAAATGAAAAATTGCAAGTAATGCGAATAAAATATTTCAAACTGCACGGTTACTCGTTTCTTCCCCAGTTTTGGGCTTCAGCCTTCCTGCGATAAATTGTCGCTGATATCGTTCGCCAATTTCACCAACTTGTTTAAGACGTCTACCATGCAACGCCTCCGGCGGCCATGGTGAGCGGTCAGTGCGATAACGTACGAGGCAAATCGACGCCTCTTCGCGCCCACCTCGGAAATTATAGGGGGTCCGGTTGGGGGGGGGGGGGGGGGTCGGGGGGGAGGGCCGGTTTTCGAGAACCGGGGAAACGTCGATGGAAAAATTAATAAAACCAACATCATGGGATCCGCACGTGAAATGGTTTATGCGGAATTTTATGGAAAATATCACACACACACACACAGACGGACCCGCAGAAAGTGTAAACCGTAAGCTTTCGCAACTCGATAGGAAAGATACGGGCAGACAGCAATGGAGATTGCAGTTAACAGTTGATTTGCACAACCGATTTTGGAGAAGTTGATGGGGGGGGGGGGTGGTTGGGGGAGGGGGTGGATAGAGGGTGGAATTTGGGGTCGAAATGTTTCTTACGATTTTCCTCGGCAAGACCCACGCGGGGAGTAATTCAATTTTTCAAGTGGACCAATCGGAGTGTAGCCACGCCCACCGGCCAGCGGTGCTCAGATTGGGACTTGCGGCTCAAGGTCATGCGGCGGTTCCGCGCCAGGCGAGTTCAGCGTGGGTTTTCCTTGATCTGGAAGGATTGGAGTGAGAACCACTGGCTTGGGGGCGGAGCTACGCTCTGATTGGTCCACCTGCCGAGAGGGGGGGGGGGGGGTTGGAGGGAAAAGTGGAGGGGGAACTTTCGGCCCCAAATTCTCGATTTTTTATCGACAGATACGAAGTCTCAGATATGTAAAAAATTGAAAAAAAAGCTGAAAAAAATTTCTATTGTATGATCGACAGGCCAGATAGGTTATAATAAGCCATCACAACCTGATGGAGTCTGACGTGTTATGACATAATGTCATAATATGTTCGCATTTGTATTGCAATGCCATTACATTACGTAATATGTCAAAAGTCTGCAACTTTCGACGGAGAATTTTTTTGACCGGGGTAATGTGTCATAGTCCGTCATAATCTGTCACAGTTCTGCAGGATGAAAGCAACATTAGTTACCGATTTCAATTTTTTTTTTTTTTTTTTTTCAAAATCTGCGTCTCCCCAGGTCTGGTCTGAATGAAGTTTAAAGAGCATCGGCCAAGTGGTCTTTTGCTTACTCGCGAACAGCAACCATTCTTTTGGCGATTTTTGACTATTTTGCATTTATCTCGTACAGCGTTCGGTGTAGAGAAAAGTGGTAATAAACTTTTTTGTTACCAATCGTATTCTCCACATAAAAGATTTAATGACATTTCCCTGTATCTCTGATTGTTCACCAGTTATCACGGCGAGAAATTGACACCTTAAAATTTCCCAAAATTCAAAAATCCCTTCAAATAAATGGAATGTGGGTATGACCCTCCACGGGTCGAACCGATAACTGTCCGATGTGTGCATGTGTATGTAAGGGCGCGCGCGCGCGCGTGTTTGTGTGTGTCTTCGTACCTGATCGGCGAAAAGATACAATTGATTGAGCGGCATCGCCTAAATTATGAGAGTCACTGAAAAGAGTCATATTACATAAGACGTTTATTTTTATGTGGAGAGCGTTTTTGGAGAATCGTATGAAAAATCGTGCCCAAATAAAATGGCTCCTACATATCTCCATTTATCGCCACACTTTTCCAAGAACACGATTGAGGATGAAAGACCCTCCCCCCCACCCCCTCCCCCCCCCTGCCCTTGACATACCCAATCATCACCGTTGATTTATTTAATTAATGCCTCCGAGAATACTCTGTAAATAAAAAGTATTTTTCCCGTAGACAAAAAAAAAAAAAGAACACAATGTAATGCCAGTGGCTTGGGGTAGATCCCAGTCTCAGTGGGGCCATTAGTAGCGTCCGCAGTTGGTTACGGCGCCGGATTTTAATGCCCCGCGCGTGATTTTGCTCTGCGTGATGAGGCCGCCTAATAACCAGTCGCTCACACGTTCAACCTCCCCCCTTATTTCACCGAAGCCACCGCCGCCCTTCGCGCTCCTTCTCGCCGCCGCCCCCCCCCCCCCTCCCTCGCGGCGCGCATCCGCCCCTCCGCCGCGCAGCTTCCCCTCCGCCGCGCGCACCCCTCTAGCGCCGCGCGCGCCATCTCTCTCGCTCTATGCTGAACCAGAGAGGCACATGGGTCTGCTCGTAGCCGAGTGTGGCATGTCGACTTGGCATCAATCTTGTTAAATTACCCGCCCGGCCAGGAGTCCCTCGACTTCTCTCTATCACCCTCTCTCTCTCTATCTCTCTCTCTCACTTCTCTGCGCCCGTTGGATTGATAAATTGCTCGATCCCTCTGCTTCTCACACAAGCACGTAACCTAGAACATTGCACCCGTACAGCGCTCTCACTTGCCCACCAAAAATCCAAACGCCAGCGGAAGAAATCAAATTAACGCGGCGCCACTGCTTCACGTATAAAGTGACAACAGATGGATAGATCCAATTGCTGTCAATCTCTGCTGCATTATTGGGGGGGTGGGGTTGGTGAGGGGGGTGGGGTGGGTGAGGTGGGTGGGCGGGTGGGGTGAGGTGGGTGGGCGGGTGAGGTGGGGTCGGGTGGGGTGGGGTGGGGTGGGTTGGTGAGATGGGGTGGGGTGGGTGGGTGAGGTGGGGTGGGGTGGGTGGGTAAGGTGGGGTGGGTGGGTGAGTGGGGAAGGCGGGTGGGGTGGGGTGGGCGGGTAGGAGAAGATTTTAGGTGTTTTTATGGGTGCATATGATGAGGGGTAACATCTAGGGTGGTTTGCTGAAGAAGGGTCCATCTCCAACCGGTCCAGTTTCAATGGTGTCCAATATATATATATAACGTTTTACCGCTCGGATGCAGTCATCAGCATTCCAACATTTCCCCATGAAAATCACGATCTGACATTTTTTGCTCCAGTTGCTTCCAAGAATCTTCATCCAGTACATCAATGAGGTCAATGACCCGTTGCTGCTAAATCTCCTGGACCACGTCATTATCTCCCAGCTGATACCCTGGGTCCATTCATCCCACCCTCAACTCTCATTCCCCACAATTCCATATAATCCCATAAAAATCCATCTCCATCGACTCCAACACTCTAGATGACCACCAGCAATGCAATCCGATGTAGATATCGTCAGCAGGAATATCCCGATGAAATGGCTGTTGAAATTGTACGCGTGCCGGGCATTCAACACATCTATTTTTCTGCAATCTCCACCCACACTTCCACTTTATCCCCCCTCCTCCCCCCCCCCCCCCCGCCGCAAATGGCCCAGGGTGGTATGGCCTTCATGAACTCGTGTCTCTACAATCAGTAACATTGTCCAGTGAAGAAGATAACCATCGGCTCGTTACGCCGTGCATTGCCCACGGATTGGGTGGGTGGGTGGGTGGGGGGAGGGGGTTAGATGCAAGATTCCAACCATCCACCTAACTCCACCACTGATACTGTCTCTAAAGCTTTTGAACTACCTAGCATTGACCAAGCACACGCCACCGCTAATGGCTTGCTCCACTACGTGGCTTTGCCTCTACCACCCACTAGTGGGTGTGTTCATGCTCACCAGTGGCCTACCCTTGGTAATCCTTACATATGACCTGGAGCTTTTCCACCGGCTGGATTAAGTGCCAAACTAGCCCATTGTGTCTGCGGACTTGCATGCGGAGAACACCTCCTGCACCATCTTCCTGAATGTTGTATAGATTATATTGCCGGTATATATTGTTGGGTGTGAAGCAATGTGGCGGGAATATTCACTTGGTGATATTACCACCCTGGAAATCCCACGGGCTCGCTTGAGTGGATCTCTTCAAGGACAATGGACCATCAGATACGGTAATTCGAACAATGGTATTTTCGGAGTAGCTCAACAGCCACCAGCTTAACCATCTTGCTCACCCCTTTGCCCCCCCCCCTTTTTGCCCGGTTCATTGCAGACCAAGACCATTCTGGAGACATACCTGGGGATGTGTGCAGAGGCCGGTGATAAATCTACCCTGGGACTGGTTCGGGCTCTATGGATGGTGGCAGAAGTTGGTAAGTAGCTTTTTACAAAAACCCTACCTACCCAAGCTAATGATAAATGAGACAGGAAGAGGTCGGTTAATGAGTCGGCTAGACCACGGCACATGCATCAAAGTGCAAATTAAAATGAAAGAATGATCTGGCAAATGACGAGTTACTGTTTCATTTGCGACAGGAAAAAATGGTAGCGATGGTGTACGTATGCTTCACTGAGTATAAAGTATTTTGTCGTTAACCAACAGGTTTGCTCATTATTCAAACTTAACGCGTGCAATTTATCTTGGTTTTACATCATGGTGGATGTGAGCTGCGTGACGATGACACCCGGATCTCGTCATGCGTTATTCACGGTGCCATATTGAAATTGCCTTGGGGCAGAGAATAAAAAAAAAAGGAAGAGAGACTCCGGAGAAAAGGCGCAAATGTGTGTGCGGATATGGTTGTAAATGACACATGGCGACGTGGGGAAATGAAAAGCACGATTTAGCTTGGTTGGCATGTCCGGTGACTTGTGAAAGGGCTTTTGCATTTCATGCTTTCCTCATGCCATCGGTTGACAACTATCCTATTTTCTTTCACTCAGCTGATGATGGTGACACTGGTGGATGCTGCAAGGACACTCATCTTTTTTTTTTTTTTTTATTTTACATCGCTCCACTACCTTTTCAGCTTGTATTCGCGAATCTGATGACGACTTTAAATTGTTAGATCTCACAATCCTGGCCGACCGGGATTGGAACTCGGAACCTTTCGCACATCAGTCCAATGATCTCACCGACTGCGCCAGGCCATCGGCTCCCTCACTCATCTTCGCTTCTTTTTTTTATAACCCCCTTCAACTCATCCTGCGCACGAGTGACGCTTCGCGACGCTTACTTACCGGTACATAAACCTGCCTCAAATAATGCACAAAAGGGAACAATGACGTGCGGTGATGTATGTGGGTTACGAGTCGAGCAGCTGTTGGTCCCTTTCAACAACTGGTTTACCCTCACACTATAACCTGAACCGCTCACAATGTCACAATGACGTGTGGAGCACTTGTGACGTGGGGGGGATCATATACCTATTGAGTGTGCATGTGCAGTTGGGGGAAGTTTGTATTACAAGCGGTTGCACGCGAAGGGGTGATACTCTTGACGCTTCTAGGATGATACAAGCTCATTAGTTTTGGGGCGAAGTGGACAAGTTCGATTCCTGGGAAGCATTGGTTGATCTCGAAATCACGTTTAATACGAAGAAAATTATTGACCACCGGTTGCGAGAATACTACTTAATGGATGACGATTATATGAAGATTCATTCAATGAGTTGGAGGTAATGGGAACGCAAGAGACAGCATCGTAGATTGAGATGCTTATTGCTGATGGTCTGCGGTGGAGTTGGATGATTTCCAACATGTTGATATAGGTTCTTTATCAAGGAACCAATCTGGAACGTCCTTTAGATGGTTTTGGAACATACAGAAGGTTCCGGGCCCGGATCTCAGTCAGGTACCAGACCAGTACTCCAGATGTTTGATGATGAAGTAGCCTGGTCAAACCTGAATGAAGCAATTGATCAGGCTAAGTCTGCTGATAGGAATGCACTTGGCGTTTCATCAAACCATCTCAGATTTTTCAATTCGTCAGCTGACCAACTAGCGAACTGCTAGGATGCTCCTCCAGATCAGCATCACCTAACATCCTATCCCTGCCAGGTTGATGGCAATCTCCTCGCATCTCGCAGTTCTTGATGCTTGTTGATGTTTTCGTTCCAAATTGTTGGATATTCTATTTCTAGGTGATTATATTTGGTAGTATGAAGGCAATTTGAGTGTTTCTGGCCTGTATAGAACTACCTGGAGATTATCACAGTGTTCTACCTGAAAGTAAGCGACTGCTTGTCGTAGTATCGGCTTAGTGTTTAATTGAAGGGAAATTGTAATCAACTCAGGTGCATTAAACACCCTTAATGCATGTTGTTTGGGTGTTGGATGACTAATGCGTATGGGCTATGAGTTGTATCTCAATTGTATCGAGAAGTAGTTGTCTTTGGACTGTAGAAACGAGCACTGCGTGCCGCCCTACGTGTTCTACTGTACTTGTATTATTTTTCTATAATTAAATACTTCTTTCTGGACAGTTCTGTGTTACCACTCATTTGGTTCAGCACTCATGATTTTGGAAGATTGTCGGGATGATGAAGACTTGCAAGAGGGCAAATAGGTGAGGACTGAAAGCTTGGAGGGAGTAAGTACCAAGGTGTTGATTGGATGATAATTCAGGTGGGAGGTGTACTTGAGGGGTGATGAGCTGGGGTAGGAAAGTAGAGAAGGATTTGAAGAATCCGGAAGTTGGAATTGTCTGTACAGATTTTTAGGGGTTTAAGTATGCGGCAAATATCGCAGAGAGTAATTAAGCAATTTAGAAATGGATGGAACTCAAGAGCTGATAAAACGCTCGTTTAGATTCTGGAGGTATGAGGATCAAAGTAATAAACATGAAATGGCTTTTCAAGTTAAAGGTTTCTTAGAACATGTGGAGGTGCAAATTCACCATCACCTCCTGCTTGTCATTATCTAGGCACGACGCCATCATCTTGATTCACTAATGGCAACTGCTGATATGGATAACATCAATTTTTAACAGCTGACAACTCGGACCCTTTGATGGACCCATCAGAATCTATCAGGAGACATCACAGGAGACTTGAAAGATTGGATCAATTGGATGATGGTGGGTCTCATCCCATACACCACACCCACCTATCGTATCAGTTGGAGGCTGATGCAAAACCATAGAGAAACAGAATGCCAATGTGGCATGCCGCAGGCTCGGCATTCAGCCCCACGACTATCGAGTCTGGATCACGTCACGTTGTGTCGGATCGCGTTACGCTCTCGACACTGATCGGAGATTAGCTCCCCGATTGCATTCAAATCACGCACAAAGAGCTCAAATGGAGAGAGAATAAGAAGTTGGGGTTCAGTCCAGTAGGGTGGTGGGGCGGGGGGGGGGGGGGGGGGGGGGGGGGTGCTGCGATGGTCTAAAGAGAGACCCCGTATCTGACAGGCGTATCTAACGGATTTCTAACGACCTTTTGTCACCCGTCCTAACAATATTAACCCCACTATATTTCAGCAGGAAGTTGTATGTGAAGTGGAAATACATTGGGAACAAAATAGTCGGGGCCCAGGAAATATTTCAGGTCTTTGTTTATGTAATCGTAAATCTTTTAGCATGAATGAAAAATTAATTCACGTGCTTAGTGGATTAGTTGGAGTGGTTAATGGGCTGAGTCACATGGTAAATTATGTGCTCTTTGTGTGTGTGTGTGTATGTGTGTGTGTCTATGTGTGTGTGTGTTTGAGTGTATATGCATGTGGGTGTGTGTGTGTGTGTGTGTGTGTGTGTGGGTGTGTGTGTGGGTGTGTGTGTATGTGTGTGTGTGTGAAAAGTTTAGAAATTGAAAATTAAATTGGGCAAATTTTTGTTGTTGAGAATTATTGTTGCTGTTAATAATTTGACTGATCAAGTAGTTAGAATGTATTTATATGGTTCATGAGGTGCATCATTATTTTCCATTGGAGGGTGTCGTTGAGACGGTACAATTGCCCCATCCAAAGCGTTTACAGTGAAAAACGAGAAGTCGTTAATTCTGGCTGCTGGCCACACCCTCTGTCCTCCGTTGTCTGCGTAAAATTGCGTTTGAAGGTGGCGCTGGGGCCAAATTCCACGGGCATAAAAGCAGAATTGCAAGGTAAAAAGCACTTGAGATCTTGGAGATGAGATGGTAAGAGGAGGAAAATAATCACCCTGTTATCAGCATTCTGAAAGTGCTCCTCACGCATTATTGAGGCTCGTTAATCTCGAATACTCGTTCATAACATCGTGAATGTGTAAATAAGGATGGGGGCTTGATGACTCCTTTTTTTTCCTGGAAATTCAGAGTCCAAGATGAAGGGATCAAGGAAACTTGGTGAAAGTTAATTGCCACCTCTCTGATTGTCAAGTGGCTCATGCAAGACCTTGAAATTATTTATCTGCTTATGGAAAAACAAAACTGGGATTTTAGGAATTTTCTGTTGATGAATTAGATTTGCAATTTTGTTTCATGAAAATTCTGTGGCGCTCGTATTCGCCGGAATGAAAGTAACTAATGGGTTTTTATTCCGAGCCAATGCTCTTAATTGATTCACGAGGTGCGAGACACATCGACAATCCTCGTACCCACTTCCAGTCGAGGATCGCCGAAAAAAAAAAACAGACTCAACATCCGTTCCAGTTTGCTAAGGCGCCACCCAGAAGTTGACTTCATCAACAACATTCTGCTTTACCAACGCTAATTATTGCATTAAAAGACGGGATTAACATTTCACATCGTTCCCATTCAATTGATTATTCCCCCGTGGGAATCGGTGATTCTTCCCGAGGGAGCACTGCGGCAGATAAAATCATCAGAATTGCTTTTTCGTTGTAAGAGATAAATATAACTCTGAGATTTGTAACCAAACGTATATTTTGTGGTTGCTAGAAGATACGGAAAACGAAGGAGGTGTTGTCTTGTTCCAGGTGGTAAGTGCCAAGTTTCAACAATCGGCCCAAGCTTGGGACAGTCTTGTTTTACTAAGCCTCAGCATCCTAGGTTGGGCTTAGCTTGTACCAGTGGTGATACCAGTCTTGTGCCAAGGCTGCCAACCAAGACCATGGATACCAAACTTGGATCAGTATTGGCACAGGGCTGGCACCCAAGCCTGGCTATTGCCGGATTAGTACCAGCCTCAATCCACAATCACATTTTACGTTAAGGCTTACTTGCCAGCCTTGGTACAGCCTAGGACCAGGTCCGGAGTTCAAGGGTCGGTTATACCACGTAATTCTCGATCAGGCCTGGCGCTTGCCAATCCTTAACTTGGTCGCCAGACTTGTCTCAGTCTAAATATCAAGCTTGGCCCAGGCTAAATTACCAGTCCAACTCCCATCCTTAGGCCTAGCTTGACCCAATGTTCCAAACAGGGCTGGCACCGGCTTGTTTGCGACTCCACTGACAGCAAGCTTATGAATTTTTTCCTCTTTTCCTAAACGTCAGAAAATTCTCAAATTATTTGGGAAGGTCGAGGACGTTATCCCCTGACATCGATAAAATTCCCATTCAATTGCTATGGAATTTAATACCTCAAAAAAATGAGGTGTTCAGTGAAAGACGAAAATACACATACGCCCTTTTTCTACGCAAAACTACGCAATCCTGAGCCGCCATTTGTCATTCTGAAATCCGATGTACGGATGCTCGGTGAAAAGTGAAAAATGGATGGTAAGCTTTCGTAGAAGACGTCTCGTAGTTGGGACGACGTCTGAATGAGAAAATAGGTGTGGGCAGACAGGCGACTGGCAATGAGGTAGGCAGAGATGATAGAGTGGCCTATGTGTTTGTCTCGGTAAATAACGTGATTGATCGATATTATATTCATAACAGCCCAACGACTTGTCATCAATCATGAGCCACCGCAGTACAACACTGGCTCCCTGTGCCAGTTATAATATACCGACTGATGGTAATCACCCATGTACACGTAGTACATTGATTCCAAGGACCGCCTGAGTATTCATTATCCCGACAATTCAATCCTTGAGAAAGAACAGCTGACAGAAAAGTACTGCTCCTGCGATTAGTCGAATCTATCGATTAGTTGGATCTATCGATTAGTCGATTTTGTCGATTACTTGGATCGATCGATTAGTCGAATCGATCGGTTAGTCGAATCGATCAATTAGTCGAATCGATCGGTTAGTCGAATCGATCAATTAGTCGAATTGATCGATTAGTCGAATCGATCGATTAGTCGAATCAATCGATTAGTCGAATCGCTCGATTAGTCGAATCGATCGATTAGTCGAATCGATCGATTAGTCGAATCGATTGATTAGTCGAATATTTAGTCGGAATATATTAGTCGGATGCATGGACTAGTAGAACTAATCGATTAGTCGACTGACCGAATCGACTAATCGAATTGATTGATTGACCCCATTGCCTCACTGACTCGATTGCTCGTAAGGATCGATCAGATGAAAAAATCGATTAATCGAATAATCGAAATTCTCGAAATTCCTTAAAGGATCGACAATAAATCGACACAAATGGACCAAAAAATGGAACTTTTAATAGTCATTTTACAATGATACAATATACCAACTGATGACAATCACCCATGTATACTTGGTCTTGGTGCATTTATTTCAAGGACCCCCTGAATATTTATTGTACCGATGATTTAATCCTTGAGAAAATAACGACTGACAAAAAAAATGTCCTTATTACATTGACTGATTAATTAATTGAATTCTTGACATTTTGATGGACGACAGAGTGTCCTTCAATTGCCAACTTCGTCACGCTGTTAAGCGCACGAATGACTTTAAGGATGAAATGGGCATTTTCCAAGTATAGCGATAAATCAATTGGGGTGTATTGAGATAAGCGACAAAACTTCATTTTTTTGCCCATTTCCCAAAATTTGGAGATTTTTCAAAATTTTTTTAATTTTCCAAAATTTTTGAAATTTTCCAAAATTTTTGAAATTTTTCAAAATTCTTGATATTATTCCAAATTTTTTAAATTCCTCAAAATTTTTTAACTTTTTCAAAATTTTTAAAATTTTTGAAATGTTTCAAAATTTTTAAAATTTTTGAAATTTTTAAAATTTTTGGAATTTTTAAAATTTTTGAAATTTTTCAAATTTTTGAAATTTTTAAAATTTTTGGAATTTTTAAAATTTTTGAAATTTTTAAAATTTTTGAAATTTTTAAAATTTTTGAAATTTTTAAAATTTTTGAAATTTTTAAAATGTTTAAAGTTTCTGAAATTTTTGAAATTTTTGAAATCTTTGAATTTTTGACATTTTTGAAATTTTTAAAATTTTTGAAATTTTTGAAATTTTTGAAATTTTTGAAATTTTTCAATTTTTTCAAATTTTTGAAATTTTTGAAATTTTTGAAATTTTTCAAATTTTGCAAATTTTTGTAACTTTATATCGTAACCGTGAAAAGCTCACCCTTCTGAACCTTCACTTCTCCCAACTTTTCACTAACCCCTTCACCCACTTGTGGACCCCTCTGGCAAGCCCACATCACCCATCTCTCTCCGTCATCCCATCCATACCTCCTAAGCCTCACAATCGTCCTGATTTACGAACCTCCTGCTGTCAGTTGATTCTCTCCGTTAATCATCCGCATAAAGATCCATTGGTGCCGTCTGAAAGGAAATAAACATAATAAATATCAGTCATCACATTGCTCCCCCTATTCAAATGTCACCATGTCACATTTCCTCTCTGCCAAAGCAATGGTAGAAAATAAACAGGTGTGAATAAACCCATGTACAGTAACGGGAATTTAATTGGAGATGGATTATGAAGGGGTCGAGTGAGATTGGTGGAGCTTGAAAAATGGGGGGGGGGGGATAAAAGAGATGACTGCACAATGGATACATCGGGATGCTGCAATGGACCGGGATGACAATGGCCACTCCACTAAAAAAAAAAAAAAAAAAATGTGTTCAGCCCATTCGACAACCGGTAGCCCTCTTAGCTGCCACTCGAGTATTGCTCCAATATAGCTATCTCTGTCTACCAGGTAACGCGATCCCAGCAGCCTAAACAAACACCCTAGAATAAATAAAAGCTATTTGAAAACGTCACAGCAGTGTTTGCCTAGCTGTCACAGGGTGTCTCCCTTTCATTTATCGTTGCCCCCCTTGGGTGCCCCATTCAATAAAAAGTACACTTGAAAATTATGATAAGTGTATGCACGCCTACGTGGCCTGTCTATAATCTGACTAATAATAATACCAGAGATTATTAGGACGATCGAACACTCGGAGAACCCAGGAAGAGCACTGTCTTCCGATAGATTCTGATGGGTCCATCAAAGGGTCCGAGTTGTCAGGTGTTAAAAATTGATGTTATCCATATCAGCAGTTGCCACTAGTGAATCAAGATGATGGCGTTGTGCCTAGATAATGACAAGCAGGAGGTGATGGTGAATTTGCACCTCCACATGTTCTAAGAAACCTTTAACTTGAAAAGCCATTTCATGTTTATTACTTTGATCCTCATACCTCCAGAATCTAAACGAGCGTTTTATAAGCCCTTGAGTTCCGTCCATTTCTAAATTGCTTAATTACTCTCTTCGATATTTGCCGCATACTTAAACCCCTAAAAATCTGTACAGACAGTTCCAACTTCCGGATTCTTCAAATCCTCCTCTACTTTCCTACCCCAGCTCATCACCCCTCAAGTACACCTCCCACCTGAATTATCATCCAATCAACACCTTGGTACTTACTCCCTCCAAGCTTTCAGTCCTCACCTATTTGCCCTCTTGCAAGTCTTCATCATCCCGACAATCTTCCAAAATCATGAGTGCTGAACCAAATGAGTGGTAACACAGATTTGTCCAGAAAGAAGTATTTAATTATAGAAAAATAATACAAGTATAGTAGAACACGTAGGGCGGCACGCAGTGCTCGTTTCTACAGTCCAAAGACAACTACTTCTCGATACAATTGAGGTACAACTCATAGCCCATACGCATTAGCCATCCAACACCCAAACAACATGCATTAAGGGTGTTTAATGCACCTGAGTTTATTACAATTCCCCTTCAATTAAACACTAAGCCGATACTGCGACAAGCAGTCGCTTACTTTCAGGTAGAACACTGTGATAATCTCCAGGTAGTTCTATACAGGTCAGAAACACTCAAATTGCCTTCATACTACCAAATATAATCACCTAGAAATAGAATATTCAACAATTTGGAACGGAAACATCAACAAGCATCAAGAACTGCGAGATGCGAGGAGATTGCCATCAACCTGGCAGGGATAGGATGTTAGGTGATGCTGATCTGGAGGAGCATCCTAGCAGTTCGCTAGTTGGTCAGCTGACGAATTGAAAAATCTGAGATGGTTTGATGAAACGCCAAGTGCATTCCTATCAGCAGACTTAGCCTGATCAATTGCTTCATTCAGGTTTGAAAAGGCTACTTCATCATCAAACATCTGGAGTACTGGTCTGGTACCTGACTGAGATCCGGGCCCGGAACCTTCTGTATGTTCCAAAACCATCTAAAGGACGTTCCAGATTGGTTCCTTGATAAAGAACCTATATCAACATGTTGGAAATCATCCAACTCCACCGCAGACCATCAGCAATAAGCATATTAATCTACGATGCTGTCTCCTACGTTCCCATTACCTCCAACTCATTGAATGAATCTTCATATAATCATCATCCATTAAGAAGTATTCTCGCAATTGATAATACCTGTTAATCCGCATAATCACAGTTGGGATTGATCGGTGAAGGAGAAACCCGTCTGGCAATGTGACACGCTTATCCGTGCCAAAAGAGCTTCACGATGACGTGTTGTCGACGAGAGGACAGACGTGAAAATTGACAGTCAACGTCTGTCCGTCTAGCGTCAAGTCGCACATTACATGTTAAATCAGGCCAAGTGAGACAGCAAGATATTTTATTCTGATCAAATCCACCTCACCCCCTTCCCCCTACCACCCCCCGCCGTCCCTTGCTTTCTCTCGCATTCGTTGCTTTACCAGCCTGTCTATCTCGGTGACACGTTGCCGCGACGCCCTCTTTATTATACATTCAATTATTAGGCGCTGCGCGTGACAAGCGTTATTGCATATTTATAATGGTTGTCTCACTCGTGCGCCAAAGTACGAGCCCGTTTCGCAGAAGAAGAGGTGAAATGCCTGCGGGTGTACGATCATTTCACTGTTGGAGGCTCTTCTCTCTTCGATCTGACAGGCCGTCACGAGCATACGTTAACATTCTTAATAAAGGCGCTCAGCGTGAACACTTGGGCTTTATGCCGCTAGGTTATACAGGCTGTTTCAAAATAACACCGAGAGAATGTCAGTGATTTGTCCAGTTTGGTCTTGATGCTGCTTCTTCGGCCGAGGACGAATTGTTCAGGCTTCTTCGATTAACGCGGGGCATTAATGATCGATGAGTCGAATCGATCGATTACTCGAAATGATCGATTCGTCGAAATTATCGATTAGTCGAATTGATCGATTAGTCGAATTGATCGATTAGTCGAAATGATCGATTAGTCGAAATGATCGATTAGTCGAAATGATCGATTAGTCGAAATGATCGATTCGTCGATTCGATCGATTAATCGAAATGGTCGATTAGTCGAATCGATCGATTAGTCGAATCGATCGATTAGTCGAACGGATCGATTAGTCGAACGGATCGATTAGTCGAACCGATCGATTAGTCAAATCGATCGATTAGTCGAACCGATCGATTAGTCAAATCCATCGATGAGTCGAATTGATCGATTAGTCGAATTGATTGACTAGTTCGAATCGATCGATTTATAGTCTTCACGGACTCTTAAGAGCCGTCAATTTGATTTTGAAACCGCCTGCATACCCTGCTTCTACCTTTGCGTTGTCCCATGTAATTTTCAATCTTCATATATTTTTTTTTGTCCATGTAATACCACAACCACAAATCGTGTCCATCAAGCTTCACAACCAGTTTATTACGATAATGTCGTTGAATCCGTCCATTCAATGGGCTTTACATGCAGCTTACAGATTGGCAATCGTTCAATTGATGGCGTGTCAGCTAAATGCAGCAGCTAGTCCTTTTAGCTACCTCCACATATTGAATATTGAGTTGAATGTTTTCACGTGGAGTGCCTGTCGATTAATGTCAATGAATTCAACGACCGGTTATTAATTATGTAATAAAGAAGTGTCGTGAGTTGAAGGAGGCATCAACTCCAGTAACGCTTCTACCATATCTAAAGTCAGATGATGAACAGATTCTGATGCTCTACAATTTACAAGTTGCTAACCCACATGGCATTTCAACAGTATCTTCTTCACATTTTTTTCTTCCTATTACCAAAAAAAAAAAAAAAAAAAAACCCACGCCTGCCTTTGATATTGGATACATTTTTAACGCTGCTGGAAAGCCGATCCCCATCTACTCCGAAAAGCCCATATTTGCCTTTCACACCGCAGCCACTCGTCGATTTTGCTGACAAGCATTGACAGAATTCGGGAAAGAGCTGACAGCAAGGCTACCGCAGTGCCCCACCTCCATGATAGAGCGCCCATTATTTTTTTCTAAGCTTCGTTTCCTCATGAGCAGACCTCCAAACGCGATTATACCTGCATTGTACAGCGCTAACCTCAATAGCAATATGTTGTAGGTGATGGGATGAGGGATAGAGGGATATAGGGTGATACAATTTCCATCAAGTATTCGTTAGAAGGAAAATTGTGGATGATTTGATGATGGAGCTTCTAGAAGGCAGTGGTCCAGATGAAAGAGCAGCATGGTTGGGCTACCAGGAAGTGATCGGAGCGATCAAGCAGCATGCTGCTGCTAGGAGTGATTTGGAGCTTCATGTAGGAGCTGCAGGCAGTTGGAGATTCTGATTGTGCAGAAGCATCTCGAAGTCTGAGACTCATACCGGAAGTGGTTTGATACCACCTTGGGCAGGTCCCTCTGCTCTGCCAGGAAGGTTCTTCTTGGCGGGGCTATCTGGGATTTGGTTGGTACCTTGATACTCCAAGGTAAGGGATGCTGCATTTGGTGGTGACCTTGAAGATATCTCCAGGATCAAGCACATGATCGGTGCTATCACCAGAAGATTTGGTGTCATTCATGCAGAAATGTCCGCCAATATTTCAATATACTTATATAGCACATGTGACCTACCGAAGACCTAAGCATTTGAAGCTGGTACCAGCAGGATGTATATCTCTCCATTCCTCCAATCCAAGACGATAGGTGGAAAATAATAATCCTCGTAACCGGAAATTGAAATTTATCGTGAGAAGTTTTCTGGTGGCAGTTACATAAATTGTTGAAAGCCCATTGTCGGAGTGTGACACACCCACACGTGCTTATTATCCATCACCTAGCGAGCGCTGATGGATGGTATCGATAATGCCGGAGGCAAATGTAGGGGGGCCTCTGGCAGTCGATTGTTGGTGGTGCGCGTGAAATTTCCTACACCTCAATCTTCCACGCCTCTTTATCATCCGGTTACCGACGGAGATGATTGCAGATGGGGTGAGGGAGACAGAGTGAGAGCGCGAGGGCGGGGTGAGGGGGAGGGGGGAGGGGCAGAGATATGGTAGAGAGCGATGGGTTCATATCTAAACAACTTTGTGAAAGGAACTTTTCGAGAGGGATCTTTAGATGAATGAGGGCGTTTGCACACACCCACCCATCGACACCCACCCACCCACCCACTCACACCCACCGACCACCCACTCACACCCACCGACCACCCACTCACACCCACCCACTCACCCACCACCCACTCACATCCACCCACCCACTCACACCCACCCGCCCACACACACCTACCCGCCCACACACCCACCCACCTACCCACCCACCCACACACACACACACACACACACACACACACACACACAGAAAATCATCTGAAGCTGTTGCAAATCCTTGGAAACCCCTTTCAACAATCGATCTTGTATTTTATTTGAATCCCGAAAAATCGCGAATTCTGATCCAGGTCCGGTCGCGATGGGCGCGGATCAACGTAAAACGCAGGAAAAAAATTCCTGGGCGGGTAACTATAGCTACATCCATTGGTAAATATTAAGTTATGAGATTACTATCTTCAATTTGAAAACTCCATAATTTTTCCCTATCGAAAAGTGAAAAATACGCGATTGGGAGAGGGGCCCGCGCAATGAAAACTACATGAGAAAAGCCTGGGTGAACTCTAGTACAGTGTCTTTTATGTGTGCATTTGTGTGTATTTCAGGCGTTTCTCACTACGGCACCGCATCGTTATGGTCACGACGTTGACGGACGGCTCTCTTATGCACGGACGACGGGAAACACAAATTGTGGGCGCAGCTGCGCCGATAGTAATCAAGAAACACGGTAGGTAGCACTGCAGAGTGGCCGGATAATCATTCCTGTGTTATGGAAGGAGCGGGCGGGTGGGTGGGGGGGGGGGGGGGGGGAGGGACTTTTGCGTTGACCGAGTTTGTTAGAATACCACTGAAGAATACAAGGTGAATAAAATACAAAAAAAAAGGGGCATGAATAATATATGAGGATTGGGAAGGAGAATGGGTTTTACAAGTCAATGACATTGATCGCTAGCGAATTGGAATGAAATGGCTGTGGTAGCAATGGAAATTTAGGCTCAGATTTTCTCGGAGATTTATCGGCTTATGCCGACATTCCAACGATGTACGTCAATGGATGGGAGCTATTGAGAATTGGCATTTTTAACCTTGGTGGGATTGCGCTCTCAGCGTTGGCGTTCTCCAAACTTGGTGCTTTTAGGTAACTGTTGGGAAAGAGAACCGGTGGGTCACAACTGTGCCGTCTAAATAGGGAACTTGTGGGTGTATGAGTGGGTAGGTGGGCGTGGATGGGTAGGTAGGTGGGTGGGTGGATGGGTGGGTGGGTGGTTGGGTGGATGAGTGGGTGGATGGTTTGGGGGATGGATGTGTGGGTGGGTGGGTGTATGGGTGGGTGGATAGGTGGTTGTGTGGATGGATGGGTGGGTGGATAGGTGGTTGGGTGGATGGATCGGTGGGTGGATGCATATGTGGGTGGGTGGTTGGGGGATGGATGTGTGCGTGGCTGGGTGGGTGGATGAGTGGGTGGGTGGTTGGGGGATGGATGTGTGGGTGGGTGATGGGTGGGTGGATAGGTGGTTGGGTGGATGGATGGGTGTGTGGTTGGGGAATGGATGTGTGGGTGGGTGGGTGGATGGGTGGGTGGATGGGTGGGTGGGTGGACGGGTGGGTGGATGGGTGGGTGGGTGGATGGATGGATGGATGGGGGGGGGTGGATGAGTGGGTGGGTGGTTGGGGGATAGATATGTGAGTGAGTGGGTGGGTGGGCGGATGGATGAATGGGTGGGTGGGTGGCTGGGTCAGTGGACGGGTAGGCGGATGGATGGGTGGATGCGAAAAAGAAATCTAGAGTGCCTAGGAAGACATGAAAAAATTTCTGGAAAATTCAGAAGATTTATTGATTTATATTGAGAGATATTCAATCGCGATACAATAGATGAGGCTGGCCTTTGCAGCCAACAGGTATTATAATGTAGCATATGTCGTGACAATACGAACTGACGATTCTAGATGGCTATGGGGAGATTATACACATGAGAATTGAAATTGTATGGGATACAATAAGTGTGCATTTTCATGAGGCCCATGGGCTGATCCCGGATTTCGTGAGAGAGAAAACGGCGAGTCATTTGGAGGAGAATAAGATTTTGGAATGCTTAGAAAAATATATTTTGGGAATTTTTTGAGCACAATAATTGTAAAATTTGGAGAATTTGGAAAATTTCGAAAGTTTGGAAAATTTGGAAAATTTGGAAAGTTTGGAAAATTCGGAAAATTTGGAGAATTTGGAGAATTTGGAAAGTTTGGAAAATTTGGAAAACTTGGAAACTTTTGGAAAGTTTGGAAAATTGGGAAAATTTGGGAAATTGGAAAAATTTTGGAAAATTTTGGAAAATTTTGGAAAATTTTGGAAAATTTCGGAAAATTTTAGAAAATTTTGGAAAATTTTGGAAAATTTTGGAAAATTTTGGAAAATTTTAGAAAATTTTGGAAAGTTTTGAAAATCTTCAAAATTTTGAAATTAAAAAGGAAAAAAACACAAAACCTTGATCCAGGTTGTCACTAGGATTCTAAAATAAATGCATGTTTTATAATAATGCCCCCCCAAAATTGAGATTTTCTCACTAGTAAAGGACCACATTTCATCAGTTTGTTTGACAATATTTCAACATGATACTGGAAGTGAATATCACGAAGATAAATATGGGGAATGGCGTGGACCATCCATCAAGTGACGAGAACATGAGATTAAATCAGCATGGGAAATTCAAATATGTTGATTATTTGCGCCAAACATTTCAGTATTCTTTTTCAATTCAACGACTTACAAAAATCCAAAGAAAATGAGGACCTCAAAAAAAAAAAAAAAAATCCAAATTTTCGAGAACAGAAAAGTTTCTAAATTTTGAGCATTCCTGAAATTTTGAATTCCATCATTTTCGGACGTTTTTCAGGTGTATGTGTGTATGTGTGTGTGTGTATGTGTGTGTGTACGTATATGCTCTCCTCACGAATGAAGTCCCCGATTGAAACGATTGAGGTCCCAATCGAAGCATTCCCACGAACCCTCGCACTGATAAGATTTTGGTTAAAATCGGTCCATTGCATTAATTGTTATAAACAATTGTAATTGTTTATAACGTTCTAACGGGAGAACCGTTGGAGGTACAAAAAAATGTGTATAACAAAAGTTGATCCACGTGTGAAAATGCATATTTGAAGTCTTATGACTTTTTACGCTACCTCGCATAGTTATTGAGATATTGCAAATTGTTGCTAAAAAAATCAAAAAAATTAATCAATGCTCGGGAGGAGCCGATCTACGCAGCCGCAAAAAGGCGCCAAAGCAATTTAAATGGACTTATTGCTAACGAAATATGGGTTCCATTCCCGTAAATAATTACCAACCATATAATTGAAAACGTGGGACCGGAAGTGACGCCATCTACCGGGAAAATTGGCCCTGAAAGTGTGCAAAAAAATTGAAAAAAAATTCTATATTGAGGATAGAAGAAGCAAGCACTGGGAGTTTGTGCATGCCTGGGCCAAACATCGACAGGAAGGGTACGTAGCGAACATGAACGGAGGAGACACAGGGGGCACATAAATAACCATCTTTCTCCTCCCTGTCCTCGTTCACTCGGCACTCCCTAACCACCATGGGGCGTCCATGACGTACTGTGCACAGCATCTAGAGTGACATCGCTCCATCCACGTCGTATTTTATATCCTCATAAACCCACCGATGTAACGAGATTAGATGGGCCATTGTGAAACGAACTAGCTGGCTCATTTGCATGGTAATACCGGTGATACGATATGAAGGTGACCTAGCCACCTGCACTGTTCAGTATTTTCACCTAGGGAAGTATTATACAGAAATGGGTGCATCTTGTGTGGGTGGGTGGGTGTATGGATTGGTGGGTAGGTGGGTAGGTGGGTAGGTAGGTGGGTTAGTAGGTAGGTGGGTTGGTAGGTAGGTGGGTTGGGTGAGTGGATGGTTGGGTAAGTGGGTGGTTGGATGGTTGGGTAAGTGGGTGGTTGGATGGTTGGATACGTGGGTGGGTGGATGGTTGGGTAAGTGGGTGGTTGGATGGTTGGGTAAGTGGGTGGGTGGATGGTTGGGTAAGTGGGTGGTTGGATGGTTGGGTAAGTGGATGGGTGGATGGTTGGGTAAGTGGGTGGCCCGACATGGGTAGGTGGATGGGTGAATGGGTGGATGGGCGTGGGTAGGTTGATGGGTGGGTGTGGGTAGGTGGATGAGTTGATGGGTAGGTAGATGGGTGGATGGTTGGGTAAGTGGGTGGGTAGGTGGAAGGGTGGGTGGGTGTAGGATGCTGAATGTGTGGGTGCGGGTAGGTGGATGGGTGAATGGGTGGGTGGGTTGATGGGTGGGTCAGCGTGGATAGGTGGATGGGTGGGTGTGGGTAGGTGGATGAGTTGATGGGTAGGTAGATGGGTGGATGGTTGGGTAAGTGGGTGGGTAGGTGGAAGGGTGGGTGGGTGTAGGAAGGTAGATAGGTGAGAGTGGGTAGGTGAATGGGTGAATGGGTGGGTGGGCGTGGGTAGGTTGATGGGTGGGTGTGGGTAGGTAGATGGGTGAGTGTGGATAGGTGGGTGGGTGTAGGAAAGTGAATGGGTGGGTGAGTGGGCGGGTGGATGTGGATAGGTGGGTGGGTATGGGTAGGTGGATGGGCGGTTATGAGTTGGTGGCTGGGTGGGTGGGTGAGTCGGTGGATAGGTGGGTGAGATTTTCAAGATTGTCAAAAAAAAAAATTTGGAAGTTGTATATTTCAAAATTTCCGGTATCTCGAGAAATCACAAAATTTACCAAAAATACCAAGTTTTTCAAAATTGTTCAAAAGTAACGTCGTGAAGATAAAGTCTACATTATATCCTTTCTACCCTTCTGATAAACAGGGGGTATGGGAGCGCGGAAATAACTTTTCTTTATTGGATATAGCTTTTATCCGACCCCTCGGTGTCTGAAGATAGAAGCAGTTCTCGTTCCCTTGCACTCGTATTCTTTTGATATCAGACCGGATATATTCTCTGGCATTGCAGCTATGTTATTATTTTTTTTTGTGTTCAACCCCTTCTACAATACACTTTGCCAAAAATGTGAGAGGGAACACAAAAAATCTAACGAACATATTTTACAAAAATTTCGGAAACTTAAAAATTTTGGAAATTTCCGAAATTTCCAAAGTTCCAGAAATTTCCAAAATTTCGGAAAAAAATTGAAAAATTGCAAATATTCAACATATCTCATCAGCATGCTGGTTTAGCAAAAAATGACATAGAGAAATTTTCCTTGCTCTCGTCCATGTTTTTGGGATTGCGGAGATGATTGCTGAGCGGCTGGGAGAATATCTCGTAAATTCGTCTGACTGCGGCGGAAGGAGGCCATTTACGTTGTTCTCGAGAAGTCACTGAAAAACTTTTCCCACAGTTGGAGAGTGCTCCGGCAATGTAAAAGTTTGGAATACGAAGTGCGGGATGAGGGATGAACACATTGCGATAATTTAGGAGAGATGAGTGATAAGCGTGTCTGGTGTCTTTGGTGCAGCAATTTTTTCACCAGAATTAAGATTCTGGAGTCTAGTTCCTTTGCTAGTTCCACGCGCCACCACCGACGCACTTGCGGTGGGGAATTCGAAGCTTGAACGATGAGATCAATCTTGGTCCGACCTTCGATGCAGAAGCTTGGACTTGATAGCTCCGACATAGCTTCATCCCATGTATAAGCCTAGATCAAACCAAGCTTAGTTATATCAAAGATATCCAAGCTTTGTTGGCCCAGCTTGTGCCAAGCTTGGCTCAATCTTAGCGTCCCTAGCCTTGGTCCACAGGCAGAATCCAATCTACGTCCAATATTGGATACATATATACATCCAAGCTTACTAGAGTCATCCAAACCCAAGCTTCAGAAACCATGTTGTGCTAAGCTTGGTCCGAGCTCAGCTTTGTTAGCTTTGAATCTTAGCTTTAACAAGCATGAATCCCGGATTGTTCATACCATCTGAACCCAAGCTTCTGAACTAAGGTTGAACTAAGCTGGATTGAAGCATATTTTTCCTAGTTTCGATTTACCGGCTTCAGCGAAACTCTGCTTAATATTGGATTCATATATAAATCCAGGATCGCTGCACCACCTAAACCCAAGCTTGGAAACGAATGTTCAACTAAGCTTGGTCCAACCTCAATGTTCCCATCTTCGAAGCTTGAACCAAGATAAATTTTGTAGCTTGGACCAAGATTAATTTCGATGCTTCGACCACGAGAAACTTTGGAACTCGGACGAACATGACTTGCGAGGCTTGTACCAAGATAAAGTCCGAAGCTTGAATGAAGATAAAGTTCGAAGCTTGTATTAACCTGCGTAACCAAGCTAGGACGAAGCTTATCCTCTAAGCTGGGATTGGTGTTGCATTCGCATGTTCTGCACAGATTGACCGAGGCTTCAAAACACAGCTTTGGCGAAGCTTCGTCAAGCCTCGTCCAAGCTTCGATCAAGCTTCATCGCATGGTCAATTCCCACATGGGACATGAAGCTAGAATCTCGCGCATGCGCAGAGCAAGGCACTAGACATAGTGAATACGGAAAAGTATATGTAGCTGGAAAAGCGCTGGAGTCTATATTTCAATACGAAAATTTAGAAATTTCAGAAATTTCGAAATTCCGGAAAAAAAATCTAAATCCACTCTAGCCGCATGACTGCATGCTCTTTACAAATTGCCGACTCCCATTGATGAAAATCCCCTACCGCAATGGTGGTTACGCCCCATGTTGTAACCGCGTAATTACCATCATCATCATCATTTGGTCCTCTGCGGGCGGGGGGTGGGGTGGGGGGCGGGCTTGACTTTTGGAAACGAGATCCCCGCCCCAAGGTGAATTGCACACTGCAGTAGGATCAGTCATTAGTCATCAGGTTTGGTGAATAGTCCTAACCAACTGGTGGGCGGCATTGGGGGGCGTTTGACATGCGAAAAGTTGGGCCCTAGGACCCCCCCCCCCTCCTCCCCCCTTGCATCTGGTGGAAATTACGCGGCAAAATTTGTCCCGACGTTGATTTCAAATGCAAGCTAAAAATTCTTTTTCTTCAATTTTGGGGGATTTTCAAAATTTGAAGTTTTTGAAATTTTTCAAAATTTTGGTATTTTACAATGTTCGGCATTTATGAGGTTCAGAAATTATTGGACAATTTTTCACTTTTTGGAAATTGAATTCGAGGATTCTGAAAATTTTGGAAAGTTTGGGTCTGACAGCCCACCTGCACCCGGACGCCGCTATATACATATATATAGGGGCGGCCGGAAATGATCCAAGTTGAGGGCGGAAACAAACGAGAATTGTCGATAATGTCCCGGAGAAGCTGCGAAGGACAGTCGTTTGTGCGGTCAACTAATGAGATATTCGTCTTTTGATTACTAGGTGTCCCATGAGCAACATCTGGTCGTCGACATGGACGTCTTTTGGACAAACCCTAATTTTTAAAATTTGAAAGACCGGCAATTTTATTGTCATTTTTTTCGTCAAGCTTTTGACATTTTTCTTTTTTGATGTTTCCGATGAGAGAAGTTGGCGTAATGATGCTAGAAAAACTTTCTGGCATATAAAATTCTCGATCTAGGTGTGTGTGTGTGTGTGCGTGGGTGTGTGGGTGGGTGAGTGGGTGGGTGAGTGAGTGGGTGGGTGGGTGGCTGAGTGAGAGGGTTGGTGGGTGGGTGGGTGTGGGTGAGTGGGTGTGTGGGTGGGTGTGGGTGAGTGGGTGGGTGGGTGGGTGGGTGAGTGGGTGAGTGAGTGAGTGGGTGAGTGAGTGAGTGAGTGGGTGGGTGGGTGAGTGAGAGGGTTGGTGGGTGGGTGGGTATGGGTGAGTAGGTGTGTGGGTGGGTGTGGGTGAGTGGCTGGGTGAGTGGGTGAGTGGGTGGGTGGGTGGGTGGGTGAGTGGGTGGGTGGGTGGGTGAGTGAGTGGGTGAGTGAGTGAGTGAGTGGGTGGGTGGGTAGGTGGGTGGGTAGGTGGGTGGGTGGGTGAGTGAGTTAGTGGGTGGGTGAGTGAGTGGGTGGGGGTGAGTGAGTGGGTGGGTGTGGGTGGGTGGGTAGGTGTGATTGGGTGGGTGCGGGGGTAGGTGTGTGTGTGTGTCTTTCCTTAAACCTATTTTTATAGTCCACTGGTTGTTACACTGTGGCAGTTGTTATTTCTTCTTGTCGGATCAAGACAGAGTCCTTTTGGGATTATCCCGTATCAGGTGTCTTTGGATAGTGTTGAAGGACAAAAAGAAAAACAAGGTGGGAGAATAATGCACTGTCGGCAGGTAGGAAATGAGGATAATAATGGGCCAAGGCTTTTCGAAAATCTAGGCCGATCTGCAGCAGGGCGGGGGGGGGGGGGGGGCGTCAGGCCAGAGCCGGATCAGGGGGACTTCCCTGACCGTTTCGGTAATCTCATTACGGTTTTACCCGGAAAATTCAGTGAAGCTAGACAAACCCCATGACGCTTTTAAATTTTATGTTTTCTGTAAGTTGCTTTGAAAAAAACATATGATGGTTAAACACATTTTCGCTAGAGTTTTTGAAATTTTTGAAATTTTTGAAATTTTTGAAATTTTTGAAATTTTTGAAATTTTTGAAATTTTTGAAATTTTTGAAATTTTTGAAATTTTTGAAATTTTTGAAATTTTTGAAATTTTTGAAATTTTTGAAATTTTTGAAATTTTTGAAATTTTTGAAATTTTTGAAATTTTTGAAATTCTTGAAATTTTTGAAATTTTTGAAATTTTTGAAATTTTGGAGCAATTAAAAATTTAGAAAAATTTGAAGGAATGTTTCCAGAATTTTTTGGAACCATGATAGAAATGGGTGTCGAGTTGACGGGGAATCCCCCATAGGAGGGTCAAAGATACAATAGCGAAGGGGAATTCCCCTGCTACCTCGGGGATCGCTAATATCATTAGAGTATCGCCCGAAAATTCCCTCAAGTAAGCTGATCTCCGACAAATTCAAAAAATTTTAAAAAACTGAATAATAAAAGGAAAAAAAAATAAAATTTTGTCAATTTTCAATGTTTATGCAGTGTTCCAATTTTTCCCGCGCGTGTGTGTGTGTCGACAAGAATTCTAATCTATACCATAAAGTGCGGTGGGTGGAGGGGGGTGGGTGGGCTTCTCTGACGATTTTCGGGGCTCGGTAATCTCATTATGGTTTTACGATGAAAATACCTCGAAATAAGCTGATCCCCTACAAACTCTATTGTACCAGCGCATTAAGCAGTGTCGACAAGTAGAACAGGCTTTGCATGGTGCCGCATCAATTTACATCAGTGGATTGTGCATTAGGCGGGACGAGGGTACTAGTAATGACTAGTCACAGTGGGTCGTACAGCTCTTGTCATAGACTCACGAACAATACTAATTTTCCGTGATTATCTGTATTAATATCACAAAATTTTCAAAATATATCTTCAAATTTTTGGAATTTTGAAAACTGTTTAAATTGTTTCAGAGATCAAACACCAATCAATCGACGATCAATCAGTGATCAATCGCCGATCAATCAGTCATCAATCACCGACCAATCGGTCATCAATCAGTGATCAACCACCGATCAAGTGGCGATCAATCATCGATCAATCAGTGATCAATCCCGATCAATCAGTGATCAATCACCGATCAATCAGTGATCAACCACCGATCAATCAGTGATCAATCACCGATCAATCAGTGATCAATCACCGATCAATCACCGATCAATCACCGATCAATCACCGATCAATCACCGATCAATCAATGATCAATCAAGCTTATTCCACTAGATTCATCTGCACGCGATTTCCAATCGATCCACCAACAATCCACTAGGGGTCAGTCAGCGATCAAACACACAAATCGGCCGATCAAACAGCAATATACGATCACGTCAATAAAAGCCCAGATTTTCCATTTGGTTGATAAATTTTAGTGTGTCGACGGGTGGGCCCATTGAATAACAATGTTATATCCACATTCAGGCTGGTGTGACATGAAATCGGTTTCGCGACGCCTGCAGCGAGTGAGGGGGGGGGGGGTCAACATTCTCGTTTGGAGCAACGGAGAACGAAAATTCCCCCTGCCCCCACCCACCGCCCAGCGCGCGCAAATTTATGGCACCCGTGTACGGCTCGCGGTCGAGCTCACAGATAACACGGGCTTCGGTATCGTTTTGGTAAAAGTAATGATCCTGTTTACAGTTATCGTCGGCGTGTCGGTTAGATACCGATTGAGTTACTGAGACCGCGCAGAAGCGAGTTTGTGAGCTGGCAAAAGTCGTACACGATGTACGAGTTGAGGCGGCAACGAAACTGCGAATATAATCGGACAGATTAGTGTGTGTGTATGTGTGTGTGTGGGTGGGTGGGTGTATGTATGGGCGGGTGGGTGAATGTATGGGTGGGTGGGCGGCTGAATGTATGGGTGGGTGGGTGGGTGTATGTACGGGTGGGTGGGTGGTTGTATGTATGTATGGGTGGGTGGGTGGTTGTCTGTATGTATGGGTGGGTGGGTGTATTCATGGGTGAGTGGGTGTATGCATGCGCGGGTGGGTGGATGTACGGGTGGGTGGGTGGGTGTATGTACGGGTGGGTGGGTGGTTGTATGTATGTATGGGTGGGTGGGTGGTTGTCTGTATGTATGGGTGGGTGGGTGTATGCATGGGTGAGTGGGTGTATGTATGCGCGGGTGGGTGGATGTATGTGTTGGTGGGTGGGTTGGTGGGTGGGTGGGTGGGTGTATATGTAGGCGGGTGGGAGGGTAAGTGGGTGGCTGGGCGTTTCTGTGAGCAGGTAGGTGGGTGGGTGTCAAAACCCAATATTCCCCGTCCATCACAAAAATTTCATTGGATGGTTAGAAAAACCTGATCCGCCAAACGACTATCTTACATTCTGGTAGATTGTTGCGGTCGACATGCATGGGAACCTATTATCACGCTCGACTAGTTGATGGCGAATACTGAGGAATGATGAAGACCTGGCAACATTTCACTGCACAGTGGCTTTATGACTGCGTGGTTACGAGCCAGGAAAAGCCATAACGCGGTATCTAACCTGCATTGCTCCTCCCCCCCCCCCCATGCCACTGAAAGCTTCCGCGGATTGTCGCATTTTTATGGTGGCATTGGATTCCCCAGGGGGGGGGGGAAGCCAGCGATGCCAATTCCTGGATGACAAAGGTCAGGTCATAAAGCCGAGACGTGAGGCGGCCGCTTCCATTGGAGTGCATTCAGAGGCATTCGGCAACATCTTCACTTCATTATCTGGGAGAGCAGCGTCGATGGGTCGCCGCAATAACCTAACACACACACACACACACAGACGCGGGCAGGAATTTTATATTAATTTTCAGAAGGTGAAAACCAAAAAACTTCCTCCATCACTGCTCCATGGTCCCACCAGTTTCTTCACGCATGGCCCGCAGAATTCCGAAGGTGCGCAATCCAGGCCGTCAACCATCAAGAGCCCCATCAAAACGTGACATGCCTCTTTATCCCTAATTCCCTGTTCTCTCCTTCATACTCCATCCCCCACACTCTACGTCATAAATTCCTGCGTAGATAACAAAATGGTCAATAAAACCGCTGATACATCCCAAGCGAAATTGCTGAGGACCAGAAATGTCCTGTTGCCCATTTTCCTTACAGATAAAAATGACGTGAAAAAGTTATTTGACATTTGAAGTGTGCATTTTAAATATACAAAATTTGATGAAAACATTGACAAATTTGAGTGAATTTAGAAGGGGGACCATTTTCCCATTATTCTAGACCTAAATTCGAAAAGGGCCCACTTTGTCGGTATTGGCTTATAACACCCATATAATCGCTATATACCATCAAAGTCACATTGCTCCAAGTGGTACATGTGAATAGCAAGAGACGAACGTTGGAAAGCTAAGATCGACAAAGTGGGCCCTTTTCATGTTCACCGTGAAATGTCACCAGAGTTGACTATTCTATGAATTTTACCAAAAATCACCACCATTCCCCATTGTTATCACTATTTTGGAGGTCTGCCTTATCAAATGGTCTACCAGACCATTGTCCTTGCCACCAAATTCAGAATGTTGGAGATACTCAAAATCAGGGATGCTCTTTTCCCTCCAGTAGACTTTTCACTGACATAGTACGTGTCGCCAATTTCAGTCGAGGTGGGTGGGGGGGGGGGGGGAGGGGAAGGGGGGAGGGGATTGCAAGCCACGAGGTCGGATTGTTTCGTTTATTGGCAATAAAGTCGTCGTTGCGGTATGGAAACAGGAGGGATTGAATCTAATAGAGGAAAAGAAGCGTCTGGTGTGGAATGTGTGATTTTGTATGGGGGCTTTAGCTTTTCGCTGATAATATTACCATCCCCCATATCCACTCGAGAACATACAGGGCCCACCACTGGGCTCATAACCCACACGTATTGCTTATATTGCGTTATGTGAATACATATATGTACGACAAAAGCACGATCCACATTCCGGGCTGGCCGTAGTACGCCCATAGACATTGGATGGTGGTCATAAATTAGGTTTTATGAGAGAGATAAAATGCGCGTTATTATCTAAACGGCGAACGGCGTCGCGGAGATGTTCGTGTAATCTCCCCCACTGCTCACCCATTCCTCGGGCATGTTATACCGTGGACTACGATGGCATTCCAACCCCATCTAGGTGGGTTATATATTGGTTCAACGATCTTTAGCATTGGGGAGAATGATGGTGGACAGATTGGGGGAAAAAAGAGGATTGCTGGAAGCGATGTAGCAAGTGGACAAGTGATAATTTTGGGAAAGATCTGGATGGGCTTCTCCGTAACACTTGTCGGAACGAAGCTTGAACGATGAGATCAATCTTGGTCCGACCTTCGATGCCGAAGCTTGGACTTGATAGCTTCGACATAGCTTCATCCCGTGTATAAGCCTAGATCAAACCAAGCTTAGTTATATCAAAGATATCCAAGCTTTGTTGGCACAGCTTGTGCCAAGCTTGGCTCAATCTTAGCGTCCCTAGCGTTGGTCCACAGGCAGAATCCAATCTACGTCCAATATTGGATACATACATACATCCAAGCTTACTAGAATCATCCAAACCCAAGCTTCAGAAACCATGTTGTGCTAAGCTTGGTCCGAGCTCAGCTTTGTTAGCTTTGAATCTTAGCTTTAACAAGCATGAATCCCGGATTGCTCATACCATCTGAACCCAAGCTTCTGAACTAAGGTTGAACTAAGCTGGATTGAAGCATATTTTTCCTAGTTTCGATTTACCGGCTTCAGCAAAACTCTGCTTAATATTGGATCCATACATAAATCCAGGATTGCTGCACCACCTAAACCCAAGCTTGGAAACGAATGTTCAACTAAGCTTGGTCCAACCTCAATGTTCCTATCTTCGAAGCTTGAACCAAGATAAATTTTGTAGCTTGGACCAAGATTAATTTCGATGCTTCAACCACGAGAAACTTTGGAACTCGGACGAAAATGAATTGCGAGGCTTGTACCAAGATAAAGTCCGAAGCTTGAATGAAGATAAAGTTCGAAGCTTGTATTAACCTACGCAACCAAGCTAGGACGAAGCTTATTCTCTAAGCTGGGATTGGTGTTACATTGGCATGTTCTGCACAGATTGACCGAGGCTTCAAAACACAGCTTTGGCGAAGCTTAGTCAAGCCTCGTCCAAGCTTTGATCAAGCTTCATCGCATGGTCAATTCCCACCTGGACATTCTAGATGGTTTACTGGTTAATAAAGAGTTGCAATTATTAATGTTCTTTATTGATCCCATTTATGATAAAATTTCAACATCATTTAAGCACTCACATAACCACATACCGCGAATATTTCTACTGGCTGGCCGTCATATTGATGATGCATTTGATGTATGCTGATAGTTCTACATGAAGTCTTCGACTAAACTTCCCCATATGCTACTGGCTACTAAAGATTGGGATTACGAGCGGATAAAGATAGGTTATATTCCATCTCCCTCATAATCTCCAATCGCCCAGCTGGAACGAGCGCCGTCCTAACATTCTCCCATGATTCATTCTCATAAATTGGGCTGGGTAAGGTTGTCCAGCAATGTCAACAAACATTTACCATCATCTTCAGTTGGACCGCGAGTCGTCGTTAAAATTACGCAAGTCAAGCGATTATCATTTACTGCTTGGGACATTGAAAAACTTAGGTTATGGGTGCAGAGCAAGTTGTGCAAGTTTTTTTTTTTCTATGACGGCAATTATGAAATATTTATTATTAATTGTCAGGTTGATGAGCAAGGAGGGGCTAAGTGGATGAGTCTATAAGTCTTGTGACGTCACCGCGCTCGATTTAGGTCCCCGTGGCGCTATTGCTCTTTACAGTACCAGATTGTATTCTACCCGACAGTTTGAATTTCGCGCCCATTTAGAAATATGCTAGCGCCGCTCGCGGCTGACCTTGAAACTACGTCCGCCACGTAACCACGTGGTCTCACCAGCCGAAATTGGTGGGCTATCACATTGGGGGTTTTACTTCAGTATTTTTTAATGTGTGGAATATCTTTTGATACAATTTTTTGGTGGATAATTGTGTGAGGACTCGATGGGTTGGGGAATAGACAGAACGGGGGTATCGATGCGCACTTTTTGGGGGACACCGATTACACCTCACCCCAATTTTGAAGATAGCTCATTCTATCGTCTGAGAAATTGAAAAATGGTAATGAATTCGCGGTAACGAACTGCGCTTCACTATAATTATGGAAATGCGGATGGCAACATAACCTCTCTATCCCGCGGGCTGCTTCCCGCTTGGAATATCTTAATATAACCTACGCGTTAACATGCTGAGCGAGCAGCGGTATGGCCGGCGGCAATATTTTCAAAAGAGAAAAAAATTATATTTTGTTGATGTCAAAAAAAAAAAAATTTGATAAAAAAAAATCAAAATGAAAAAAAATAATTTTCATGATTTTGGGGATTTTTGAAATTTGAGAAATTTCAAATTTGAATTTTTTTTTTGAAAATTCTAACTTCAAAAAAATTTTTTTTCTTTCTCAACCTAAATTCCATATTAAAAAATTAATACAAGAAATTATCAATTTTTTTTTTCAATTAAAAAAAAATTGATAATTCCTGATATTAATTTTTTAATATGGAGTTTGAGTTGAGGAAGAAAAAAAATTTTATAAGAAATTATCAATTTTTTTTCAATTAAAAATAAATTAAGGAAGTTGTAAAACAACAAATTTCTCTATTTCGTAGGCCACTCTGCGGTTGAATATCTTAATATACCCTCGCCGCGCGCATGCTAAGCCTTAATGGTGGACATATATAATGTTATATCCTTCCCTCAGGCGTGACAACTGCCTTTAGTTATTCACGGTGCGAATAATTTTCCCTCAATATCGCAAACGCGCAATTTTCCATATACACGCAAGTGTCATAAGGTGCGGGTGAAGTGTGTCCCCCACTCGGCCGACATACCATCCGGATAGAAATGAGCAAATTCAATTACGATTCTCCAAAAAAGTTCTCCACACCAAAATAAACGTCTTATGTAATATGACTCTTTTCAGTGACTCTCATAATTTAGGCGATGTCGCTCAATCAATTGTATCTTTTCGCCGATCAGGTACGAAGACACACACACACACACACGCGCGCGCGCCCTTACATACACATGCACACATCGGACAGTTATGGGGTCGACCCGTGGAGGGTCATACCCACATTCCATTTATTTGAAGGGATTTTTGAATTTTGGGAAATTTTAAGGTGTCAATTTCTCGCCGTGATAACTGGTGAACAATCAGAGATACAGGGAAATGTCATTAAATCTTTTATGTAGAGAATACGATTGGTAACAAAAAAGTTTATTACCACTTTTCTCTACACCGAACGCTGTACGAGATAAATGCAAAATAGTCAAAAATCGCCAAAAGAATGGTTGCTGTTCGCGAGTAAGCAAAAGACCACTTGGCGGATGCTCTTTAAACTTCATTCAGACCAGCTCTGGGGAGACGCATATTTTGAAAAAAAAAAAAAAAAATTGAAATCGGCCGAGCTTACGAAAAACAGAATAAAGACGAGTCTTCGAAAATTTTGCCCTCGTATTTTATTAAGATTTCATTGCAAATATTTTGCCCGGTGAACGTAATAGCGCGTGCGCATGCGCAGCGCCACCTCGCTACCGTCTGCGTAAGCTGCTCCACGTTCCTCACGCGGAGTAAAAGATGAAAAATAAAATGAGGGGAAAAATAAACTACCTCGAGGCTATTCAGGTAAGAGCAGCCGAGGCAGGTATAGAGGCAGGATAAAGAGGAGGTGAAAATAAACTGAAGAAAGAGGTGGATTCGATGTGTGTCCGAGCAAGGATGGCTTGTCGTGCCGCGCAACGTCGGCGGAACGTGTGTGTTCCGTGTTACGAATGCACGGAACAACCGCTGCTTGTCCGCAGCCACCTGAGTTATGATCGCTTCGTGCCCACCCTAGCTGTTTGTATCTGGACTCTCGCTTTCTCGCTTATTCGCTACCTCTCTTCCTCTTATTCTTGCTTTGTTGCTTTCATTCGTTATCGCTCTCTTACTGTGCTTCGCTGCAATAATCATGATAATGTATACATGATGCAACCAGTGAGAAGGATACAAGATGTGTGTGTATGTGTGTGTGCATGTACATGGACGTTTACGTGTGTGTGACGGTGGGTGTGGATGGGTGGGCGGGTGGGTATGGATGGGTGAGTGGGTGGGTGGGTATGAATGGGTGGGTGGGTGGGTGAGTATGAATGGGTGGGTGGGTGGTTGAGTATGAATGGGTGGGTGGGTGGGTGGCTATGGATGGGTGAGTGAGTATGGATGGGGGGGTATGGATGGGTGAGTGGGTGGATATGGATGGGTGAGTGGGTGGGTATGGATGTGTGGGTGGGTGAGTATGAATGGGTGGGTGGGTGGCTGAGTATGAATGGGTGGATGGGTGGGTACAGATGGGTGGCTATGGATGGGTGGAAGCGTGGGTGGGTGGTTATGGATGGGTGGGTGGGTGGGTATGGATGGGTGGAAGCGTGGGTGGGTGGCTGGGTATGGATGGGTGGGTGGGTGGCTGGGTATGGATGGGTGGGTGGGTGGCTATGGATGAGTGGGCGGGTACGGATGGGTGGGTGGTTGTGTGGGTGGGTATGGATGAGTGGGTGGGTGGGTGTGGATAAGTGGGTGGATGGGGGTGGGTGTTGGTGGATGTGGGTGGGTGACTGGGTATGGATGGGTAGTTGATTGTGGATGGGTGGGTATCTCCCAATTTCTGCTAAAACCCATTGCTTCGAAATTCTTATACGATATTGCAGTCGATGCCACACGTGTTTATCCATCCCCATTATATAGATATCACACTTGCGACAGGTGAACATATGCTATCCAGCTTGGGCCAGAGCAAGGTGTCACCTGCTACACCCATACTAGTCAAATAGAATGATAAAAATTGTTTGATTTTCAAGATCGTTTTGATGCAATAGAAAATATGTAGCTCACTTAAGTTTCATCAAGAGAATTGAATTAAATTGTTCAGCCAAATGACATGGTAAATTATGGGATGTTTATTTCAGGGAGCTAGTGCCCAGACCTGGTCGCACTCTCGATAAGCCCAGAAGGATAGACCGATCTTCAGCACACTCCCGCCTTCCCTAGCGCCGCCATTTTGACTTTAAAAACCGGTTGCTGAGTACTCGATAGTCCCGACACATATATACATATATGTAACAAATATATATGTATATACATATATATAAACATATATATGTATATGTATATATGTGTTTGTGTCATGTATATCTTGAATCTCTTAGGTGAGAAAAATGAAAGAGCCATTCGTCATTCTTGCCACAATGCCAGTCAAACTGAGTTATGTATGAGTAAGCGTGGACATGACATCTTGGTTGTTTTTGTCATCCCACGCACTGATGCATTAGACATAATCGTGAGTGACTTCGACAGTTGGAGAAAAAAAAAGAAGTAAGTGAAGGCGAGATAAATCGCTAATCTACTAGCGCCTCTGTAGAGATATTCTGCAGCTAGATTTATCTGTTATTAGTGTTTTCATCGAATAACTTAGGATAATTGCTGCTAATTATTCACTCTCTCTCCCGCATGAACGCAGAAAAGAAATTGAGTTTAATTGAGTGAGTTGTTTCGATGAGATCTATCGGTATTTGTGTATGTGTGTGTGTGTGTGTGTGTGTGTGTGTGTGTACGTCTGCGTGTATGCGTGTGTTTATATGTGTGATTGTGTGTGTGTGTGTGTGTGTGTGTGTGTGTGTCAAATTTAAACTTTCAAAAATTTATAAAATTTAAAAAAATATATTGTACAGGTTTTACAAAAAAAAATTTAACCAACGAGCATCCTTAAGCCAACCCCCCCCCCCTTCAAATAATTCCCCCCTCCCGCCACTTGTTCTAAGAACCCCTCAAACAATGATTAGCTGGTGTAATTAGCGGTCGAGCAATAGTCCCATTATTTTCCATTGCCAATTGCACATTAAAATTGTTAGTGACCGTGTGTTTGTTTTTTTAAGATTGCCCAAGGCATCACGAAAAGGCGCAAGAGTCCGTGACGCCTCAAACCGACGGGGATTATCGTAGCGTCAGCGAGGCGTGGTCGTCGCAATTACCTCGATAGAGTTACAAGACTTGTTTTAACGTCTTGAACTTAAAATTTATTAGACCGCCGTTCGTGTCAGTTTAATTGGTGGTGGTGCCGCCCCCTCGCGGCGATTTTTACATCGCATAATGTAGGAATCAAACGCCCCCTAAGTCCCAATGCACCGAGGGTGGCAGTTTTGCTGTCAATTTTCGTAGGAATTTAATGGAATTTTTTTTATCAATTTTACGGAATATTTTTTTGGGGACGAACAGTGTTTAATATTTTCTTTAGCGAAGTAGGATGCGATGAAGCAAGCTTTGGTGCGGTGAGGGTAGGCGCGATCGCAGCGCCGCTGCGCGCGCATGTAGGACCTGCGCGGCGCTCAAGGCCAGTCCAAATGTTCTGCCACCACATTTCTGCGTTTTGAAGCCTCGGTCAATCTGCGCAGAGCATGCGAATGTAACATCAATCCCAGCTTAGAGAATAAGCTTCGTCCTAGCTTGGTTACGTAGGTTAATACAAGCTTCGAACTTTATCTTCATTCAAGCTTCGGACTTTATCTTGGTACAAGCCTCGCAAGTCATTTTCGTCCGAGTTCCAAAGTTTCTCGTGGTCGAAGCATCGAAATTAATCTTGGTCCAAGCTACAAAATTTATCTTGGTTCAAACTTCGAAGATAGGAACATTGAGGTTGGAGCAAGCTTAGTTGAACATTCGTTTCCAAGCTTGGGTTTAGGTGGTGCAGCAATCCTGGATTTATATATGAATCCAATATTAAGCAGAGTTTCGCTGAAGCCGGTAAATCGAAACTAGGAAAAATATGCTTCAATCCAGCTTAGTTCAACCTTAGTTCAGAAGCTTGGGTTCAGATGGTATGAGCAATCCGGGATGCATGCTTGTTAAAGCTAAGATTCAAAGCTAACAAAGCTGAGCTCGGACCAAGCTTAGTACAACATGGTTTCTGAAGCTTGGGTTTGGATGACTCTAGTAAGCTTGGATGTATGTATGTATCCAATATTGGACGTAGATTGGATTCTGCCTGTGGACCAACGGTAAGGACGCTAAGATTGAGCCAAGCTTGGCACAAGCTGGGCCAACAAAGCTTGCATATCTTTGATATAACTAAGCTTGGTTTGATCTAGGCTTATACATGGGATGAAGCTATGTCGAAGCTATCAAGTCCAAGCTTCTGCATCGAAGGTCGGACCAAGATTGATCTCATCGTTCAAGCTTCGAATTCCCCACCTGGGTATTCATACTCAAGTTTAAATTTTCCCGCCAAAAAATTATTAAAAAAAACGAAAATTTTAGGCATGACTGTACATTCATTCCATTTTTTTTTCTCGAAGTCTATCGATCTCTGCATCGTAAAATATGCGAAATAAAGGCCTCCAATACCCCCACCACCTACCACAAAAAGCATATCTTCATATAAATTCAGTCGAATGTATCGTGAATCGTGTGATAGGGGGAGGAGGCGGGGGGGGGGGGGGGGGGGGGGGGGGGGGGAGGCGGAGGCGCTTCAGTGTTCACTTCATAGCTTCTCAGTTGATAAACTACCCTCGGTACCTGGCCATATAATATAATGATATCTGACTGTCTGTATCGCGATTCCGGGCCCATAAAGGAGATACGTACAAAGTTGCCGGTACTGGGCCCAGTGAGAAAGACTGAGAGGCCTACGGGCGGGCCCCCCGATAAATAACAACACAGCGTGGGCTCCGGGTTTCCGAGCATTGCCAAAGAATAACAGCGAAAAGATCTCTTGTTGTGTTGCCACCAGAACATTTTACAAAATATCTGTGTGTATGTGTGTTTATGTAGGTGGTTGCAATGATAGACACCTGCGTGAGTGTATGTGTGTATGTGTGTGTGTGGATGTGTGTGTGTGTGTGTGTGGATGTGTGTGTATGTGTGTGTGTGTGCTTATGTAGGTGGTTGGGGTTGAAATAATAGATGATGCGTGAATGTATGTGTGTGTGTGTGTGTGCTTATGTAGGTGGTTGGGGTTGAAATAATAGATGATGCGTGAATGTATGTGTGTGTGTGTGTGTGTGTGTGTGCTTATGTAGGTGTTTGGGGTTGAAATAATAGATGATGCGTGAATGTATGTGTGTGTGTGTGTGAGGCTGCGTGCGGACAAGTGTGAACGAGTAGAAGAGCCCGTGTGTGTGCGTGTGATTCCAAAATGTCAAAAGAAAATTCTTGAAAAAAATTGTTTTCTAGACACTCCCACAAACTTGTTATTCAATTCGACTTTCCTTATTCACATGTAATTATGATTTCATTTGCTCGCACTGACAACTCGGAAAATATAACCTTCTACGTTTATTATTCTACCCGACAGTTTGAACTTCGCGCCCATTCAGAAACACGCTCGCGCCCCTCGCGGCTGACCTTGAAACTACATCCGCCACGACAATTTGTCGTTTATGGAATAGTAATTTTTCATTCATTGTTTGGAAAAATGTGGAACAGATTTTGATAAATTTTCGGGCCCAAATTCTGTAGTCACTGAAGTGTATAGGGTAGAGGTCCTTTGACGGTACCGTTTTCTGAGAGTGTTTTGACGATTCTGGAAGACGGATTTGCAGCTGTTTTCTGGGACTTGAGAGCCTAATGGACATCTTTGGCAGTGGACACGCCTGACAGTTGCAAATCCATTTCGGTAGTTGTGGAAAAGATTTGGGGAGGCGATCCATTACCCGACAATGCCCGATGATTAGTCCACTATGTCGACACTAACGACAGTCAAACAAATCGTAAGCCTAAGCCGGCCGGATTACAAATCCCCGGTGAGTACTTACCGGCTAAGACCCTAGATGGCATTGGGGGGAGACGGTCGAGTGCCACCTGAGAATATTATATGACAATGCTGTCACTCGGACCTCTTCACTTCGGGCGCGGCGGGACGTTGGTCCAGTCTATTCGACTCACGTCACTCATCTCACTTTTACAGATTCCAAATGGTTCGGGAATATTAATAATTTTGGAAATTTGCAAAAACAAATTTTTTTTTTATTAAAAAAAAAATGAAAAAAAAAAAATTTTTTATTAAAAAAAAAAAAATTTTTTAATTAAAAAAAAATTGAAAAATGAAAATATTTTTTTTTTATCAATTAAAAAAAAAAAAAAAAAATTAAAAAAAAAATAAAATAAAAATTTAACGCAAATTTGAACAAAAAAATTGTGAATTTTTTTTTTTTTTCAATATGATTTGTGAAAATTTTTAGGATTAAAAAAAAAATTGGGTTGAAAAAAAAAAATAAATAAATGGCCTTATAAGTGAGTGTTGGATTTCCGCCATACAACATAATATGACATAGCTGTCACTAGCCTCTTCACTCAATTCCTATTGGCCCGCTTTCCATTATTCCCGGCTTATATCGCCCCGACGGAGTCCGGGGGCCCATGATACCCAACCTAACCTAACTGGTACCAGCATCGGATTTCGGCGTGCGCTTCGCTGGGCGCCACCCCCCCCCCCCCCCCCCCCCCCCAAGTTTCCCCGGAGTCGTGTTTTTGAAAAGAAAGACAGCGAGAAAGGGATCGGATAACGTTTGGTACGGCTTAAATGGAATGAGGCGAGAAAAATGGCACAAGAGGGCGAATTCTACCGGGAAGTCACAGCGGGAATCCCCCGCCCCGGATTATCCGCGGGTAATGTTCAAATAACGTTTTTCTACTTTGCGCAGGCTTCCCGCGCCGCCAGGCGGATTTGCAATGTTTTTTCCGAAACGTACGGCAAAATGGAACAGGGATCATTACATTTTTTTTCAAATTTAGAAATTTTTTTGTAAAATATTTTTGAAATTTTCTAAATTAAATTTTTTTTTTTTTTTTTTTTTTTTTTTTTTTTGTTGAAATTTTGAAATGTCTTCCTTCACATTCCATATATATATATATGAAGTTCCGACATTTTTGGAATCAATTTGACAAAAAAAAAAAATATATATATATATATATAGACATCCTATACATATTTTTTTTGCAAAATTAGTATATATATATATAAAAATTATAAAAATATAAAAATTATATATATGTATATATATATGCACTAATTTCGCAAAAAAAAGTATATATATATATATATATATATATATATATAATTTTTTTTTTTGTAAAATTAATTCCAACTGCTAATTTTTTGAAGCACAACTGCGGGTCTGCAAAGATTACCAGCGGGTGTTTTTCAAAAATCGTTCTCCAGCTTTTATGCACGCCCCACGGGGACATCTCAAAAGTATATTCAGAAGGAATGGCGAAATGGGGATAATGAAAATGCTCCGGGGAGCAATTCAAACCGGCAGGTATGCCTACAAATTGGATTTCTCTGTCTGCGGGTGAGCCGCGCAACTTGTCACTTTACTTTATTTAGGTTCCCAATAAGGTAACTTATGGTAATGACGCCGAAAAGTGACCCACAGAAAATTTGACCAAAAACTAAAAAATCTACAACGGTAAATTTACGGTAAAATTTCCGCGACCGGTAATTATTGCGGAAATTTTCCCGCACATTGAAATTTCTCTCGCGCGGGTGTAATTTCGAAAATTCGGTGTTGTAATAAATCCAAATGGTGATGACTCCCGACAACTTGGTGTGAACCACACAATACCGTCGTCCCCGGAGAAATAAAAAAAAATAAATAAATAACAAGAAGAAAAAAAAGGGGCATCGCTGCTGGTGGCACTGTACTCTTCCCCCTCGAGGCATTATTCCCAAAGCCCAACAATAGGAATGCATCGGTAGGACGTATTGTATTCAGGTAGGTGGAGTCAAGTTATATATCCCCTGCACAATACCTCCTGCATTATGTATCTCATGGTCGATTGATATTCGTGTTTCGTTTATTCGATGAGGGCCTCTTAAAAATTCACATTTCAGAAATCATGTTTATTCAATCGCCAATCAATAACATTCAACTCTCTCCGGAAATATTTGAAATAATGGTAAGTTAGCTATGTTTATTTAATAGCTGTTTCCATATTGTGACGTTGGCTGGTATGGAAAAAGTAGGAGAGGAGGGGGAGGGGGTGGGGCAGAATGGGACACCTGTGCAGATTGAAAGGTGGGATATAATTGTACACTGCCTATTTCGTTTGGTACTCATGTCTGATTATCCGTCGTGTCCCATTATCCCCCATGTCCCATTATGCCCCGCCCCATTATGTTGATGTCCCATTATGACCCTGTCCCCACAATGTTGGTGTCCCATTATGACCCTGTCCCCGCTAGGTTGGTGTCCCATTATGACCCCGCCCCACTATGTTGGTGTGCAATTATGACCCCGCCCTACTATGTTGGTGTCCCACTATGACCCCGCCCTACTATGTTGGTGTCCCATTATGACTCCGCTCCACTATGTTGGTGTCCCAATAAAAGCCCGCCCCACTATGTTGGTGTGCAATTATGACCCCGCCCTACTATGTTGGTGTCCCACTATGACCCCGCCCTACTATATTGGTGTCCCATTATGACTCCGCTCCACTATGTTGGTGTCCCAATAAAAGCCCGCCCCACTATGTTGGTGTGCAATTATGACCCCGCCCTACTATGTTGGTGTCCCACTATGACCCCGCCCTACTATGTTGGTGTCCCATTATGACTCCGCCCCACTATGTTGGTCTCCTATTATGACCGCGCCCCACTATGTTGGTGGGCCGATTATGACTCCGCCCCACTAGGTTGTGCCCCACTAGGCTGTGCCGCAGTGTAACCCCGCGCCACTAGGTTCTATCTCAGTGTGACCCCGCCCCACTATGTCGGTGCCTCATTATGACCCCGCCCCCCTATGTTGGTGTGCAATTATGACCCCGCCCTACTATGTTGGTGTCCCATTATGACTCCGCCCCACTATGTTGGTCTCCTATTATGACCGCGCCCCACTATGTTGGTGGGCCGATTATGACTCCGCCCCACTAGGTTGTGCCCCAGTGTGACCCCATTCCACTATGTTGATGTCTCATTATGACCCCGCCCCACTAGGTTGGGTCCCAGTGGGACCCTGCCCCACTAGGCTGTGCCCCAGTGTGACCCCGCGCCACTAGATTCTATCTCAGTGTGACCCCGCTCCACTATGTTGGTGCCTCACTATGACCCCGCCCCCCTATGTTGGTGGGCCCATTATGACTCCGCCCCACAAGGTTGTGTCACAGTGTGACCCCGCCCCACTATGTTAGTGTCTCATTATGACCCCGCCCCATTATGTGGGTGTACCATTATGACTCCGCCCCACTATGTTGGCGTCCCATTATGACTCCGCCCGTATGCTGGTGTCCCATTATGATTCCGCCCCTTTATGTTAGTGTCTCATTATGACTCCGCCCTACTATGTTGGTGCTCCTTTTGACCCCGCCCCCACTATGTTGGTACCCTTATGACTCCGCCCCACTATGTTGGTACCCCTTATGACTCCGCCCCACTATGTTGGCGCTCCTCATGACCCCGTCCTACTAAAATACATAAAATTGCCAAGTATTTAGTTCCTTATAACGAAAACTAAAAAAATTATCTCTGGACAGGTTACCCCGAAAAAAATATTAAAAAAAAATGTTTAGTTGCCGGATATATAATTCTCCAGTCTTTCGGTGACTTTCAGCCGTAGGTTTCTAATAAACTGCTCCACATACACACATACACCCCAAGAATCCTATTCTTTATAACCCCATCCGCTCAATGTTTATTTAATTCCTCCTTCTCACAATGTGACGGCTGCTGCTGTGTTATACCGTAAAATGCACATCTCAGAAATGTGGTAACGCGGCATGACCGACGCGATGGGGCGTGAAACCAATTTCTGAAATGTCAGCAGTGGAGAAAATGGCCTCACACTGGATATATAAAGTCTGGCAGTTCACTTCAATCATAGTAGTGGGAGAAGGAGCAAGCATCTTCCGCCAGCTGGCTTCCGTCACTCAAACTAACCTAACCCCCCACCCCACCTCCCGCCCGCCCCTCCCACCGCCAAGCGGTATGCTCCTTTGATCTCCGAAGACATTCACTTGCTCCTCACACGCGCATTTTCATCTCACTTTATCTCAAACATTTCAGCCGAAAGCCCCCCCCCCCCCTCCTCCCTGTTGTACACTTTAAACTCCTTGTCGTGTTGTGGGGATAACGTCGCTAAACTTAATTTCAACTGGTTGGGTTGCGAGGCACTTGGTGCACGAGAATCCCGCATTTCCGAGTGTTTGAAGAGCTCAAACCCCGAGCGCCAATCTCCGCATCGCTTGAGTTCCTGGGAGCATGGACACAAGTACCTGGCTTTAATTGCATATGTTACAACTGTTGGGAGAGGCTAGGGCTATTTCTTGGTGTGCTTTGCACCCCGGGAATTTCGGACTTGTCGACAATTGTGGAGGTTTTCGCGGATTTTTAGGGATTTAGAGAGTGGGAGGAGCTCATCGTGATGGGGACCACAAATTGTATATTGTATATCGAGGAGTATGATCACATCAGTCGAAAAAAGGGTGGATTTCTTGGAGCCCCTCCAGCGCCAGCGAGTGGAGGGGAGCGCGCCCCCCACTACGCGCGACGCTAGACCTGCGCGTGAGGGGCGCACCACTCTGGTTGGCTGCCGTCGCGCGCGGGCTCATGCGGGATGGAATACGTGGCGGTGGAGGGGGTACTCCGTAACTCCTCGTTGCTCGGAAATCTCGGCCCGCGAACTGGAGGGTGTACGGTACCTCGAGCATGACTTTATATCTTCTTTTTTAGCTATGACTTTTTTAGGAGAGGACATTATGAACATTCAGAAGATCGGCAAAGGTGGACATTTGCTAAAAATTCTAGTTTTTTTCTCTTTGGCGACTGCGATGACTTTCCCTATTGGGAAGTTGGGAATTTCGAAGATTCTACATGTGCAATTTTTTTTTAAATGTGTAAGTTTTCTATGATACCTCTCATGATGCTTCCCAGAAGCCGTCAAGCCCGTTGAGATTACTCTATTAGGTTGTTTTACACTCGTCAGTCAAGTCTCCTTTCTGGGATGCGTCGTCGCTGATATCGAGAATGAAAGGACAATCATGGCGGTTGGAAATTATGGATTGTGCCTGGTTAACGTCACAAGTGGCCCCTGTTACCAGAAAACCGGTCCGTTGGGAGCGATGCGTTATTACGGTAAGTGGCCATCACAAATTTGACCCTAATTGCAATCGAGTGATGAATGACGTACAAGACTTGTCCCATGAGAATGTCTATAGACCTATGGGTATTTTGGAAACATATCATATAGTATATATTATAAAGTATTAGTGTCATCGTATTCTTCATTCATCGGAATTTACGGATTTTCCAATTTTCGTACTTTTGAGATTTTCGAAAATTAAAAACAAAATTGTGTACTGAAATGCGGAAAATTTTCCAATTTTGTGAAGTTGGTGAGATTTACGAAATATCTCAAGTCTTTGAATTTCAAAACTGGACGAATCCAATTGAATGGATGGGTGGGTGGATGGGTGAGTGCTTCAGTGAGTGGGCGGATGGGTGGGTTGATTGAGTAGGCAGGTGGGTGGGTTGATTGAGTGGGCGGGTGGGTGGATGGGTTGATTGAGTGGGTGGGTGGGTTGATTGAGTAGCCGGGTGGGTGGGTTGATTGGGTGGGCGGGTGGGTAGGTGGGTTGAATGAGTGGGCGGGTGGGTGGATGGGTTGATTGAGTGGGCGGGTGGGGGGGGGGGGTTGATTGAGTAGGCGGGTGGGTGAGTTGATTGACTGGGCGGGTGGGTAGGTGGGTTGAGTGAGTGGGCGGGTGGGTAGGTGGGTTAATTGAGTGGGCGGGTGGGTGGATGGGTTGATTGAGTGGGCGGGTGGGTTGATTGAGTAGGCGGGTGGGTGGGTTGATTGAGTAGGCGGGTGGGTGGGTTGATTGACTGGGCGGGTGGGTAGGTGGGTTGATTGAGTGGGCGGGTGGGTAGGTGGGTTGATTGAGTGGGCGGGTGGGTAGGTGGGTTGATTGAGTGGGCGGGTGGGTGGATGGGTTGACTGAGTGGGTGGGTGGTTCAGTGAGTGGGCGGGTGGGTGGGTGGTTGATTGAGTGGGTAGCTCGGAGGGGGGTTGATTGGGTGGGCGGGTGAGGGGGGGTTCGCTGTGTGGGCGGGGTGGGGGGGTTGATTGGGTGGGCGGCTGGGGGGGGGGTTAATTGGGTGGGCGAGTGGGTGGTTGATTGAGTGGGTGGGTGGATAAGTGAGTGGGTGGGTGTGAGTTTTTTTTATTTTGAAAAAAAAAATCCTGCAATATTTAAAGACCCATCCGGATAACTCAAGATTATCTTAAACCCTTGAAACATACGATTACCGCGATCTTCGGGGTTGCCCACATGAATAAGAAAAGGCACGTGTCAGGAACCTCCGTCACGGCTGCCACTCGTCGCTCCTCCCGCCCACGAAGAATAAAGATTCACTCGCCAACGAGGAATGTAGATACTGCCTGTCAAGTTCAACGTCTGAGCTAGATAAGTCTATTAATTCGATTATTCTGAATGGAAGAGAAATTGGATGATGGAAATGCTGTCCTTATTGCTCAGGAAGTTTGTCACATTTTTATCATTCAATTTGTTTTTTAATCGGTTTTGGGGTTTCGGAATTTTTCCAATTTTGAAATTTTGAAATTTTTTAAATTTGAAAATTTTTATGCGTTGTCGAGCTATTTTTTTTATGGTTTTGCACAATTTTGAAGTCTTGAAATTTAAGATATTTGAATTTTTCGGTCCATTACATTTAATTTCTCCAGCATCCAGAACATCTCTGTTTACCAAGTTTTTCGGGAAAAATTTTCAAACTGCCAGCTGTTAGTCGCCTTGATATTTCCCTAGACGACATGAGCCATTCCAAGAGTACAGTAAAGTAGCTGCAATCTTCACCACTGGAATTGCCAAGGGATGTGCAAAACCGCGAGCGCCGGTTTCTCATTGTCAACTCGCGACTGTGCCCTCACGACATTAACGACCCGCACAATGTATTCGTCGCGAGTGTCTTCTCCCGAATATATACCGCGTAAATGTCTCGTGAATTTACCAAACATCTACCCGGGAAAGTACACTCGGGAGATGTGAGTTCATCCCTCCTTTTCATCTCGCTACACATGCGATTCAATTTTTTTCTATTAGAACATTTTTCGAAAATTTAAAAATTCTAGAATTCAAAAATTCAAAAATTCAAAAATTCAAAAATTCAAAAATTCAAAAATTCAAAAATTCAAAAATTCAAAAATTCAAAAATTCAAAAATTCAAAAATTCAAAAATGCAAAAATTCAAAAATTCAAAAATTCAAAAATTTAAAAATTCAAAAATTCAGAATTTCAAAAATTCAAAAATTCAAAAGTTCAAAAATTCAAAAAAATCAAAAATTCAAAAATTCAAAAATTCAAAAATTCAAAAATTCAAAAATTTAAAAATTCAAAAATTCAAAAATTCAAAAATTCAAAAATTTAAAAATTCAACAATTCAAAAATTCAAAAATTCAAAAATTGAAAAATTTAAAAATTCAAAAATTCAAAAATTCAAAAATTCAAAAATTCAAAAATTCAAAAATTCAAAAATTCAAAATTCCAAAATCCAAAAATTTGTCACGAAATCACTGTTCTAAAAAAAAAATGGTTTCCTAATTTTGGCTAGACTGAAATAAAACCTAAAACTTTCGAAACCCTGTGCCAGATGGCGAAATAACGAGAAAAATTTCTGCAATGAGAAAATGTCCCGAGAGGTGTTAAGTGTTACCTCGACAATGCGATAAGCATACTTACCTGGCGCAGAGGATACCGTGATCAAAAAGGCGGTTCCTTCAGGGCGAGGCCCCTCCATTGCACTTTGGTGGAGCTGACCCTTGCGAATATCCCTAAAGTGGATATCTCGGGCGTATAATTTTTGTTAGTCGGGACTGCGTTCGCGCTATCCCGGAATAAACCGCCTCAAAAATAATTCTGAGCTTGGAGGTTACAGAAAAGATGTGTGGATACGATCCAAAATTTTTGCCCAGTTGGGAATTTGAACTTAGGGACTCAAGCGGTTTAGTACATTCTGGGACCAGGCTTGGTGTGCGGGTGTGTCTGTGTGTGTGTGTGTTTGGGTGTGTAGGTGGATGGGTGGGTGTGGGTGTAGGTGGATGGGTGGGTGTGGGCGTAGGTGGATTGGTGGGTGGGAGTGTGAGTGGGTGGGTGGGTGGGTGAGTGGGTGGGTGGGTGGGTGAGTGGGTGAGTGGGCGAGTGGGTGGGTGAGTGGGTGGGTGGGTGAGTGGATGTGTAGGTGTGTGGGTGAGTGGGTGGGTGTGTAGGTGGGCGTGAAGGTGAGTGGGTGGGTGACTAGGTGGGTGTGCAAGTGGGTGCGAGGGCGTGTGTGTGTGTGTGTGTGTGCTCATATGTTAATTACACCTGCCCCTTAATTTTTCATGTCCCCTTTCCATTTCCTATACCCATAATGAACGCATTCACATATATGTGTGAGTCGGACTGATGCGCATTGGTATGAGTTTTGGTGCCAGACATCCCGCGGGGCGGCTGACAGCCCAGGGATGAAAACGACGACGACTACGAGGCGACGAGGTCGACGCTAAGTGCCGGATTACGTCACCCAGCAAGACGATCCTGTCGTCTTGACGAAGTGTGCCTCGGGGGTGTCTGTTGGACACCCGTGGCGCTCTAGTGTGACAAAAAAGAGAAGATAAAAAAATAAAGAAAAGAAAAAAATGGAGCCAGTAATGGAGCTGAGAAAAAACGAGACTGCGACGTTTTTCGGTCCAGGATCTGACAAAAGTGGTGGAGGGTAAAAAAATATGCACGACTCGCAGAGTTTTTACGACAATCGCGGAGAGATCTTTGGCGGCTGGGGGTCCAGGGGGAGATGACAGAAAATAGATCTTAAGATTATTTTTCTTTTCACTTCTTTCCTCAGTTTTTGCAAATTTTGAAAAGTTTGAGAATTTTGAGAATGTTGAAAATTTCAAAAATACTGGAAAATTTTGGAAAATTTTGGAAAATTTTGGAAAATTTTGGAAAATTTTGGAAAATTTTGGAAAATTTTGGAAAATTTTGGAAAATTTTGGAAAATTTGGAAAATTTTGGAAAATTCGGAAAATTTTGAAAAATGTGGAAAATCTGGAAAATTTTGGACAATTTGGAAAATTTTGGACAATTTGGAAAATTATGAAATTGTTGAAATTTTTGAAATTTGTGAATCTAAATAATTAAATTTTTAAAAATGATCAAAATGTTTAAAATTAAAAAAAAAAGTAAGAAATAGAAAGGATTTTCATACAAATTTCTTCATTCCCATGTATATTATTTCCCAGAGAGTGTGTTGGAATTTTATTTTCCTACCGTACGCGCCGAGGAGTTTCGCGGCGATCGCGAGTCAGACAACGATCTAATGGAGTGGAGATTGCGGTGAGCGAGTCATGAAACGTGAAAAACATGGTAATGATTGGGTAGAAGGTTTGACGTTCAAATAAGTTTGTGAATTTATGAAATTCCTGGTTTATAGCTTGCTTGGCTGGAGGAGGTGTGACAGGTGGTTTATTGCTTATGATTTCATTGGCGATTAAACATTCGGATATGGAGGTTCGGTGTGTTATTAGGTGGCGCGCATGGGCAATCCAAATGTCACTGATGATTATCTCGCAAGTTATTTCTCCTGAAGATCATTTTTCAAGTCTTTCAAGTTCTTGAGAAGTTTCGAAATGTCAGAATTTTTTTTTTTAGTTCAAAATTTTTTTACTAAAATTTTGTATGGAAAAACATTTTTTTCAATTTTAGATATTTGACATTTTGGAATTTTTCGAACTTGGGGTATTGTCCCATTGCAAAACTGGGACAGGATAAAATCTCTCGTGGGACACTGTCCCAGTGGAAGCTTGGGACACTGTCCCAGTGGAAACTTGGGACACTGTCCCGATGGAAACTTGGGACACTGTCCCAATGGAAACTTGGGACACTGTCCCAATGGAAACTTGGGACATTGTCCCAATGGAAACTTGGGACACTGTCCCAATGGAAACTTGGGACACTGTCCCAATGGAAACTTGGGACACTGTCCCAATGGAAACTTGGGTCACTGTCCCAGTGGAAACTTGAGCCACTATTTCAGTGGAAAATTGGGACACTGTCCCAGTGGAAACTTGGGACACTGGGCCAGTGGAAACTTGGGACACTAGTACACTCGAAACCTAAGGAATAGGTAATTTAGAAGCTTTTCATTGGTGTCCCAAGGGACAATGGGGACACTTGCAATTGGGGCGAAATTTTAAATTTTTGAGAAGCTGGTCTTCAATTGTCTTTTGGTTAGATATATAGGGTACAAAAATAGATCGAACTTTTTTAAACAGAAATGTTCACACTTATGTGGCAACGTAATTGTATTACTTGAGATTATATTATCAAAAAATCATAATCGTCTTTTGTACCTGACAAGTCGCTCAAGCAAGTGCACTGCGCTTGGTATCTAATCGCCTTAACGACGGTTAATTATTATCCACCGCGGAACAATCATCCAAGGCGTGCGTGAGGAAAAGTTTCCATCAGCTGACCCCCATACACATTGTGGACATACAACTACATTGGACCCCATGCAACAGATAGCCGAGGGGATTAGCGTGGGCTTAACTACGCTACTCGCACTCGTCTAGCGATAATTTTGTAGTAGGGTCACCTCGCGTGAAATTTTTGAAATTTTTGAAATTCTTGAAATTTTTGAAATTTTTGAAATTTTTAAAATTTTTGAAATTTTTTAATTTTTGAAATTTTTGGAATTTTTGAAATTTTTGAAATTTTTGAAATTTTTTAATTTTTGAAATTTTTGAAATTTTTGGAATTTTTGAAATTTTTGAAATTTTTGAAATTTTTGAAATTTTCGAAATTTTTGAAATTTTTGAAATTTTCAAAATTTTTGAGATTTTTGAAATTTTTGAAATTTTTGAAATTTTTGAAATTTTTGAAATTTTTGAAATTTTTGAAATTTTTGAAATTTTTGAAATTCTTGAAATTTTTGAAATTTTTGAAATTTTTGAAATTTTTGAAATTTTTGAAATTTTTGAAATTTTTGAAATTTTTGAAATTTTTGAAATTTTTGAAATTTTTGAAATTTTTGAATTTTGAAAATTTTGGAATTTTGAAATTTTGAAATTTTTGAAACTTTAAAATTTTTTAATTTTGAAATTTTTGAATTTTTGGAATTTGGAAATTTTCGGGACTTGTTTTAAACATAAGAAGCTTATTTTGTAAGGTGGTGCTCATATGGTCCCCATGAGTAATTCCGACTGCCAGTGATGACTATCTGGAAATTTATGCTTCCCAAAAATTATTATTTCCATCGTCCGGGGTAATCACCACTAATGATTGGTCAATTTTGTCACCGGAAGTCGTGACGTTGAGGAAAAAAGGGACAATGAGCGCAACGCCTTATAATTATTTCTTTATTGCTACCGCTCTCGGTGGAATTCCTCGAACGGCGCGCAGCTTTTTTATAATCATCATTATCGAAAAGTACTGGCATTATCGCGAGAAGCATCAACAAAATTTGATTGTTCTCCTTCCATGGTTCAAGTACCAATTATCGTAATGTCGAATCGGGGCTGTTATTTTCGGGCTTTCGATCGCTATGATTATCAATCACGGGTTATGTTCACTTCATCATTCACTTCGCGATTCGTAAATCTGATTTCTCATATTTTATGGGCCTTTCAATATTAAAAAATAATTTTTTTTAAAGTTTTGAAATTTTCAAAATTTAAAATTTTTGAAATTTTCAAAATTTAAAATTTTTGAAATTTTCAAAATTTAAAATTTTTGAAATTTTCAAAATTTAAAATTTTTGAAATTTTCAAAATTTAAAATTTTTGAAATTTTTCAAAATTTTTATTTTTTGAAATCTCCAAAATTTTGAATTTTTGGAATTTTCAAAATTTTTATTTTTTGAAATCCCCAAAAATTTGGAATTTTTGGAATTTTCAAAATTTTTATTTTTTGAAATTTCCAAATTTGTGGAATTAATGGAATTTTTGAAATTTTGGATTTTTTGAAATTTCCAAAATCCAAATTTTTTTTCATAACAGTCAGATCGTGGGAGTGTAATGTGCACTCTCACTTCGCTGTCATTGGTGTGTTGGTCCGAGGTCGTCAAAGTATATATCGAGACTAGAGTACCGCTGTAGCGTACGTTGAAGCACCGTGCGAAATAAATAAAGCTATCTCGTTGGGCGTTTATCATTCGCTATCCGAGCGCTTCTCGTAAATCTGCCTGCCATACAGCCGCAAGAGCGTTCTTCCTGCAACGCACTAGTCTACCCAAAGTCGATAAGAGTTCTGGTATGCCAGCGACCCAATATGTTGATTTTTTTAACTCATACAGTGGATTTATAGTAATGACTATAACACATACACCCACCCACCCCCTCCCTCCCACCAAACTAATACCCTACCCCATCACCCGCCCACCCACCCACTCACCCACCTACCCACTCAGACCCCCACTCACTCACTCACTTAGGCACCCAACCACCCACTCACCCACCCAACCACGCAACCATCCAACCACCCACCCAGCCAGCCAACCACTCAATGACTCACCCACCCACTCAGACCTACAACCAACCCACCCACTCAGACCCCCAACCAACCCACCCACTCAGACCCCCACTCACTCACTCACTCACCCACTGACCCAAACACCCATCCACCCACTCACCCACCCAACCACGCAACCACCCACCCACCCACTCAACCAACCACCCACTCAACCACCCACCTACTCAGACCCCCAACCAACCCACCCATTCAGACCTCAACCAACCCACCCACCTACCCACTCAGACCCCCACTCACTCACTCACTTAGACACCCAGCCACCCAACCACCCACTCACCCACCCAACCACCCACTCACCCACCCAACCACGCAACCACCCACCCAGCCAACCAACCACTCAATGACTCACCCACCCACTCAGACCTACGACCAACCCACCCACTCAGACCCCCAACCAACCCACCCACTCAGACCCCAAGCAACCCACCCACCCACTCAGACCCCCACTCACTCACTCACTCACCCACTGACCCAAACACCCATCCACCCACTCACCCACCCAACCACGCAACCACCCACCCACCCACTCAACCAACCACCCACTCAACCACCCACCCACTCAGACCCCCAACCAACCCACCCATTCAGACCTCAACCAATCTACCCCCCCCCCCCCCCCCCCACACACACACACACACATACATCCATCTGTCGGATAATTTTCGTTCTTTTAAGCGCGGTCGAGCAGGCGATTTACCAGCGACCACAAAAAATTGCATTGAATCGGGAGAAAAAATTCAGCCTCACATCGACAATGTTAACAGTGGTAATTACGTCGACTCGCCTAGCATACAATTTAAACTGGAATGTGTGGTAACAACCCATGATCGCTACTTTAACTTTACCTCGTCATAAAAGTGAATCATGTTAATATATCGGCTAGTAAACTTGGCAGTTAGGTGGAAAAAAAACAAAATCGATGAAATCTGCAGAGAAATCAAGTTCTATGGTAATGCAATCGATGCGAGAATACAGTTCAAGAGCACGGAATACGGCTGACGTAAGATTATCTGATATTTCTATAAACTCAAGTGCTGATGGCTCGTAAAAATATGTAGGGAGGTTGTGTTTTTGTCGCTGATAATCATCGACTATTTTATCATAAATCGACCGATTTTTAACTATAAAATTTGTCACTAAGATATTTTTGATAGTATTCAAACTAGTAACTTCATATTTGAAATTTTAGTTCGCCATTGGTCGCGCGTATAGCAGCGCGCCGCTTGTATATTTTTCGACAAAATTTGTTCGAATCCAGACTACGTCGAGACTTGCCACCGCCCCCCCCCCACACACACACCGCCCTACCCGCCCGCCCACACACACCACCCCACCCATCCACCCACCCCCACACACACACTGCCTTACCCACCCGCCCCCACGCACACACTGCCCACTCACCCACCCCCACATACACTGCCCACCCACCCACCCCCAGATACACTGCCCCACCCACCCACTCCCACATACATTGCCCCACCCACCCACCCCCATACACACTGCTCCACCCACCCCCACACACAGTGCCCCACCCACCCCCACACACACTGTCCCACCCACCCCCACACACATTGCCCCACCCACCCAATCCCACGCACAGTGCCCCACCCACCCCCACACACACTGCCCCACCCACCCAATCTCACACACATTGCCCCACCCACCCAATCCCACACACACCGCCCCACCCACCCAATCCCACACACATTGCCCCACCCACACCATCCCACACACACTGTCCCACCCACCCATCCCTACATTCACCGCCCCCCACCCACCCACCCCACACACACCACCCAACCCACCCACCCCACATACACTGCCCCACCCATCCACCCCACCCCCCACTCTCCTCAACGCACAAAGCCCTACCCACCCGACCACCCCCACACACACCGCCCGCCCACCCACCCACTCACTCACACACACACACACACACACACACATCTCGAAATTTATTGGAGATCATTTCAGCGTGCTCCAAAGTCATTAAAGTGATTTGCCATTCCCCTCAATCAGAACGCATTAAACAAAAAACTAAAAATTAAAAATAAAAGCCTGTCCCAAGACTAGACGTTGAGATTTGCGTGTGATCAAAGTATCTTGTAATTTTCGATCGTTCCGCGCAAATTATTGGAAATCTTGTGGTTATCATGGCATCAGCATGTACCCCAACGGGGACACTCATTAAATAGCATTAAGTGAGTAATAAAATACCAGGCTAAGTGGACTGCTTATTTATTTTCATGGTGGTGAAAATATTCACTTGTTATTTACAAGCTTCTTCATTCCATCGAATTTTATACACCACCAAAATAGCCTCATTTCCCGGGTAGTATCGCTGTGTTGATCAATGTGAACGATGTCCATTAGTTCCCACACATGGATGTTAAGCCGAGGCAAAATGCCGACAGAATTGATGGTCTTAAGGTGCGCGATTATACGTTTTCAGTTGGTATAATCATATGCAAATTTGTGGCAATAAAGTGACAAGGTACGATATTTCCGAGGCCCCCTCTCGAAATGACTTGGGGGCCCCGGGCGACAGTTGATATGATGGTAGGATATATATATTCAACTGGAGAATGGGGATAAATAGGGAGACGCTGCTTCTGGTCTTGGCCAATTTTTCTCATTCCACTTTTATGTTTTTTAGTTTTTTCTCTCTCTTTGAAATTTTTTTTTACTTTCCAAAAATGAAAGATGAGGTTGGACAAATTGACATCTTTTATTTATAATAAGGGTTTTGTGTGTGCGTGTGTGTAATTTTTTGGCTCAAGCTTTTTCATGAGCGGATCAATGGAATTGATTTCAATTGCTTAAAAGGCTCTATCGCGCGAACGGTTGGAGCTAGCAGAAAAAGTGTAAAACAAATATTATTCCTTGCACAAAAATACACTTATAATGTTTTATGACTTTTTTTGATGAGTATCATAATTAAGGGCATGTAGATGGTTGAAGCTCCGCCGGTAGCGCTTGCGCTTCTTCGCGATACGCGCGGTCCCGCGGTCGTCTGCGCACGCATGCGCGCGCATATCCGCACGGCGCGCGCACATAGGAGCGTGCATCGGGCCAGAACAATTTTTTTAAATCATTAAAAAAAAATTGTTTCAAATTTTTATAGAATCCGAAAATTTTTGTGAATTACAAAATTTTTGAAAAATTTATATTACTGAAAAGTTGACGTTGAGCTTTTCAATTTTGTTGATAGAATCACAAAATATGTGCTTTTCTATTTTAAACTTGCGATTTCCAGGATACAAGTGCAGTCAATAAATTGTTTTTACAGGCGATTAAATCAGGGCGGAGATGAAAGGTATTAGGGGGGGGGGGGGGGGGGGGGGGGGGGGGGGGTGCTGTATATTTTGAGTGTGTCTCAGTGATGTCGGAGTTGCCTTTGATCCGCTTAAGTTGCACGTCGCTGGATGCAGGGATTATCCGGCATGTGAATTATTTTCAATGCGATGGGGAAAAAGAGACGAATAAACGGAAGACGTGGGGGATTAACCTCCCGAGCCTCATGTAATTTTAAATCACTTTTTTTTTCAGAAACCGAAATGAATCGAAATTGAACAAAGTTTTTTTGGTTCAAAAACGGAGAATAGTTAACACACACACGCACACACCTGCCCACTCGCCCACCCACCCACACTCACCCTCCCACCTACTCACCCACCCTCCCACCCACACTCACCCTCCCACCCACACTCACCCTCCCACCCACACTCACCCTCCCACCCACACTCACCCTCCCACCCACACTCACCCACCCAACCACCTACCCACCCACAGCCACCTACCCACCCACAACCACCTACTCATCCACCCACCCACAGCCACCTACCCACCCACAACCACTTACCCATCCACCCACCCGCAGCCACCTACCCACCCCCAGCCGCCTACCAATCCACAGCCACCTACCCACCCACAGCCATCTACCCACCCACAGCCACCTACCCACCCACAGCCACCTACCCACTCACAGCCACCTACCCACCCACAGCCACCTATCCACCCACAGCCACCTACCCACCCACAACCACTTACCCATCCACCCACCCGCAGCCACCTACCTACCCGCAGCCACCCACCCACCCACAGCCACATACCCACCCACGCCCACTCACCCACCCACACCCACTCACCCACCCACACCCACCCACACCCACTCACCCACCCACACCCACTCACCCACCCACACAACCCACATTGGAGTCCAGAAGTGTTCTATACATTGAAACAAGTTATGGAATTTTTTTGGAAAATCCTGAGAAAATAAAAGAAAAATACGGAAAATTTCGGGAAATTCTAAAGGACTGCCGATTGCAGAAAGACAATTGGAAATTGAAAGAGGGAGGAAATGGCGTTATATGTTTGGATATGGGAATAAATATAAATAATTGTTGGTTGTTAGACCTGCATACATCCTATGCCGGTAGTAATTATCGATTGCAATTTTCATGTTGCTGTAACGAAGTCACCCCCCCCCCCCCCCCCCCCCATTATTTTTCGTCACCGTTATCTTGAAGAATTACCGCTGATATACCTGTCAAGAATGGCTGGGCTCGAGTTGCCTCGTAAATGCCGGGGCCACGATTAGCGGCCGATTAGGCCTGTCGAGCCGCTCGTTAACTAGATACAGATGCCCATGCCATGGACTATGAATTATGGGACAGTCTTTATTGTTGATGATGGGCCCGTAGTCTTCAACAATTTCATGAATTTTGAAAAGTTGGAAAATTTGGAAAATTTGAAAAATTTGGAAAATCTGGAAACTTTCAAAAATTTGGGAAATTTGAAAAATTTGGAGAATTTGGTCAATTTTGAAAAATTCGGAAACTCGAAAATTTGAAAAATTTGGAAAATCTGGAAAATTTGGAAAAGTTGGAAAATCTGGAAAATTTGGAAAATGTGGAAAATTTGGGAAATTTTGGAAAATTTGGAAATTTTAAAACTTCTCAAAGTAAAAAAAAAGATTTCTAAAAATGAATAGAGGTTGAAAAGTTGTAACAAATGTTGTACACATTGTAAAAATTTCATTCAAAGCAGAGTGAACAAAGCAAAAAAACAAAATATTGAAATTGAAAATAATTGGAGCCCTGTATCCCATCAACGTGATTTCATTATTGCAATATTAATAATAACAACAATAATAATAATAATCATAATAATAATAATAATAATAATAATGATGATAACCTCTTATGAATGGTAACCGCGTTCTACATGGCTTATATTCCGATCCCCATCATGGATGTATATCGCGTAGCGACACCGCTCAATTACCGTCGTATCGCAATCCCCTCCCCCCGCCCACTTTCCCCGTTCAACGCATAATCGACGCCACTTTAATGGCCCCCAAATGTCGGTGTTTCAATGCACAGAGGCCGGCAAGTAACGAACCTTGTTACGTGGCAATTTACAGGAATAAGTTGGGCTCGCGCGAGCTCCTGATAAGGAGGGGGTGGGGGGGGGGGTTGATGGGAAAATTTATTATTCATAAATATCGTGGGCCGTCCCCTCCGAACCGTATTCCATCTGAGTACCGCAGATCTCAAGTACAGCAGTCGCCTGAATATTCCATAAATAGGGGTGGGGCATTATGGGACAGGGGGATGATGGGACATTGTACAGAATGGGCCGGGAGTATAGCATCATGCCCCGCGTCCCAAGTTGAGGGCGTATCCCATTTATCTCTTAATTCCGTAATGGCCCTCCATATGTATATACAAGTTAGGAAAAGTTATTCTGCTGAACTCGGGAATGGACAACAGCAGTGGTGACTATTTTTTGACGTTTATCGACGTCTGGTATCTTTCTCATATGTATATGGGTCGATCGGTGGGGGCGTGGCTCTGGGTGGCTGTGGGCGGGTCGCGTTGGATGGGCGGGTTAGGTGAGGTGGGTGGGCGGGTTGGGTGGATTGAGGGGGCGGGTCTGGTTAGGTGAGTTGGGGTGGGTGGGCGTGTCGGGTTGGGTAGGCGGGTCTGGTTCGGTGGGTTGGGTAAGCGGGTCTGGTTGGGTGGGCGGGTTAGGTTGATTGAGTGGGCGGATCTGGTTAGCTGGGCGGGTCTGATTAGTTGAGTTGGATTGGGTTGGGTTGGGTGGGGTGGGTGGGCGTGTCGGGTTAGGTAGGCGGGTCTATTTCGGTGGGTTGGGTAACCGGGTCTGGTTGGGTGGGCGGGTTAGGTGAGGTGGGTGGGCGGGTTGGGTGGATTGAGGGGGCGGGTCTGGTTGGGTGGGCGGGTCTGGTTAGGTGAGTTGGGTTGGGTGAGTGGGGTGGGTGGGCGTGTCGGGTTGGGTAGGCGGGTCTGGTTCGGTGGGTTGGGTAAGCGGGTCTGGTTGGGTGGGCGGGTTAGGTTGATTGAGTGGGCGGATCTGGTTAGCTGGGCGGGTCTGATTAGGTGAGTTGGATTTTGTTGGGTTGGGTGGGGTGGCTGGGCGTGTCGGGTTAGGTAGGCGGGTCTATTTCGGTGGGTTGGGTAACCGGGTCTGGTTGGGTGGGCGGGTTAGGTGAGGTGGGTGGGCGGGTTGGGTGGATTGAGTGGGCGGGTCTGGTTGGGTGGGCGGGTCCGGTTGGGTGGGGATATGTGTGTGTGTGTATGTGATGTAACCATTTGGGTATGCTTGGAAACGCAAAAAAACAGAATTTTAATTTTGGAGGGCAACACAGTAACTGATCGTATCGAGAGCTTAAAAAAATTAGAATTTTTTAATAATTAGTGAGCTATAAAGAAAGCCATAAAAAATAATGAACGCACAGGAAAGATATTCTCATCTTAATGCTATCAAAAGACCAAAACAAATTGACGCAATCAACGAAATATTTATTACTCCGACGTAAATCATTCAGCATTACATTGAAAAAAGTACATTAAACCTGATAATTTATTGATTTATTATTCGAGCATTGGGAAATAAAATTCATGAATAAATATTAAATACACTAAAAATGAATGTTTCATTTGGCTCATTAACTTCTTCATTCGCCGAGATATTGATATTGATCAATTATCCTGATTCATGAATAATATATATCGATTTTTCATCCTTAAAATGTCGAGTTTCCCCCTTTTTTTTACATTCATATTCATTTCGTGAGAGTAGTTTAATGAAATGAGAATTAATCAGGGACATCAGGAAACCGGTCGCAGGCTCTTAACGAGGCTGTATATATTTCGAATTTTATAAAATTATCAAAATTTTCGAAATTATTTAAAATTTTCGAAATTATTCAAAATTTTCGAAACTTTTCAAAATTTTCAACATTTTTCAAAATTTTTAACATTTTTCAAAATTTTGAAAATTTTGAAAATTTTCAACATTTTTCAAAATTTTCCAAATTTTGAAAATTTCCAAAACTTTCAAAAATTTCAGAATTTTCAAAATTTTCAAAATTTTCAAAATTTTCAAAATTTTCAAAATTTTCAAAATTTTCATAATTTTCAAAATTTTCAAAATTTTCAAAATTTTCAAAATTTTCAAAATTTTCAAGATTTTCAAAATTTTGAAAATTTTGAAAATTTTGAAAATTTTGAAAATTTTGAAAATTTTCAACTTCAAAACTTGGTAAATATCTCAAATTTCCAAATCTATCCACTGATTTGCGAAGGCGATCAGAATATACGAACCGCAAATAGTGATTGAGATTAGCTCCACTTTACGGCGATCATGGCGCAAGAATTATTTCCGTTCCGCCAAATCCGAATAGTGTCGGGGCAAACTTCGCCCGCATATTTCTCCAAAGAGTCCACACTTGGAGTCATAGGAACAGAAGAGTTTGAAAAATATGACAGACTTTTGGCTGCCGTCGTCTCCTCATTTCCCCCATCTCACTTCCGCGCATTCGTTCTAACAATTTCCATCTTTTTGGTCCAAAAAAGTTTGCCAACTCATGCCGCGCACGTATTCACGATAAAATATTTTGCGCGACGACGCAGGAAATATCCTCGTAACATGTGAAGTCGGGCCAAAATTTATTAGCCATGTCGAGGCCTTTGCTAAACACATGAATCGCGAGTTGAGATCTTGTAAATTTTATACAAACCCGCTATTATTTATTGTAGGAAATATTGGGTTCACAGCTTTTTAACTTACTCCAAAACTGAGATGTTCCCTGAAAAAAATGTTTATATAATGAGGTATATATATAGCAGTGTGTGTGTGTTTGTGCACACATGTGTGGAAGCCTCTGTTTGTGTGGGTCTGTGGGTGTATATGTTTGTGCGGCAAGGGGGGTAGATGTGGGTGGGGTTAGGTGGGGGTGGGTGAGGTTAGGTAGGCGGGTGGGGTCAGGCGAATGGGTGGGTGGGTGGGGTCAGGCGGATGGGTGGGTGGGTGGGGTCAGGCGGATGGGTGGGTGGGTGGGGCCAGGTGGATGGGTGGGTGGGTGGCGATAGGCGGATAGGTGGGTGGGGCTAGGCGGATAGGTGGGTGGGTGTCGCTAGGTGGGTGAGACTAGGTGGATAGGTGGGTGGGTGTGGCTAGGTGGATAGGTGGGTGGGTGGGCGGGGCAAGGCGGATGGATGGGTGGGTAGGGCTAGGCGGATGGGTGGGTAGGGCTAGGCGGATGGGTGGGTGGGGCTAGGTGGGTGGATGGGTGGGTGGGTGAGACTAGGTGGATAGGTGGGTGGGTGTGGCTATGCGAATAGGTGGGTAGGTGGGCGGGGCTAGGCAGATGAGTGCGTGGGTGGGGTTAGGCGGATAGGCGGGTGGGTGGGTGTGACTAGGTGCATGGGTGGATGGGCCGGGTGAGTTGGTGGGTGTGGGTGGGTGTATTTGCTAAGATTTTGGAAAATTTTAAAAATTTCGAACTCCAAAATTTCTAAAAATATTTTAAACTTCAAAAAATCGTAAAAGATCGAAGTTGTAAAAAATTATGAAAAGCCCTCTTGGAAGCTAATCCCATCGAGATTATATTTTAAAAGCCCAATTTTCGTTGACATTTTCACATTTGGAGAAATGATAAGGGTAGTTGGAAAATTGCCGTCTATAAATAAAGCCTATAAACGTTGAGCATGAAAAAGAGGTGAATAGGGGCACTTTCGCCCCCGTCGCGTCTCCAGAGCACATCCCTTTCCGGTTTGAGAATATATACTGCTTATGCGTGCCAAGTGTACATGTTCCACCGAATTTCGTGATATGGCGCCTAATAATTTTTCCTCGAGATAAGCGGTGTATTTTTCCGAATTTTCATAAATTTTCTCAAACTTTTCTTTTCGCGGTACTTCAATTTAACTTCTGCTTTTTCTTTCAAATACAGCACCCTTACATCTACCGATCCATCCAGCGACTCATCCTCCCACCGACCCGTCCTCCCACCCACCCCTCCCCCCATCCTCCTACCCCCACTCCTCCTACCCCCCCTCCTCCTTCCCCCCCTATCCTCCTAGCCACCCACCCCACCGCCATCCTCCCACCCCACCCCCTATCCTTCCACACCCCCCCCCCCCCACCCTCCCACCCCACCGCCCATCCTTACACCCACCTACCCACCCACCGCTGCCCCCATCCTCCTATCCACCCACCCCTCCCCCCATTCTCCCACCCACCCATCCCACCCCCCATCTTACCACCCACTTACCCATCTCAAAACAAATTCGAAGCATCCAAAATTCTCGAACCACCCTTTATTATTATTTTTTCCCCATATTTTATGGATTAGACACTTGGGGTAAATATCCGAGTTCAATGTCACGGCAACTCGGGAAATTGAGCGTGTCACAGTGTGTGATATTGCCGAGCACACGTGACACTTCCGAGGTAGAAATAACCTGTGCCCGCGAAAACCACTCACGTCGGTAAATCCTCCAACGAGCGGAAACAATGAGCGCTTCTCGCTCAGAGCCCCGACGTACCGCGAATTATTTATAACCCGCGACGTGATCGCGGGGAGCAAATGGAACGGCATGGGCTGAAGCCCACGTGCCTCGCCCATTCTTCAATGTGTCGATTATTATTTATTGATATTTTAGCTTTCGGATGAAATTTTTATAATTATGAGGAAAAAAAAAATCCGATTAGTGAAAATTCGTAACTGTGTGTATGTGTGTGTGCGTGCGCGTGTGTGTGTGCATTTGTGTGTGTGTATGTGTGGTAAAATTTCGACCATGAACTCTTTACCATCGAAGTCATCTAAATTTCTGAACATAAGTATGTGTGTGTGTGTGTGTGTGTGTGTGTGTGTGTGTGGTAAAATTTTGGCCATGGACTCTTTCCGAGGGAATGACGTCATCGAAGTCATCTAAATTTCTGAACATATGTGTGTGTGTGTGTGTGTGTGTGTTAAATTGGTGGTGAGACCTCAAATTTCAAAAATAATTTCAGGCGAAAATGTCAAATCAGGAAGTTTGCTCTGTGTTAGTGAAAATTTTTTCCCCTTGTTATAGTCGTGTTGTGCCTTAATAATTTTAAAGTGAAAATCCTGGGACATAATTGATCGTCGGAATGAGAAATGGATTAGGTGGAGTGTAACGAACTCACTGGACACTGTACAGGAAATGGGGGAATCCTAGGGCAAGGGGGGTGGAGGGGGGGGGGGAGGGGGTTCGATTCAGGTCGAAAGGGAAGGATTAATGGCCCAGGCGGGACACTCGCGGCTATAAATCGGAGCACTCGGCCAGGAATTACTGGCTCGCAAGTTGCGAAATATGACGGTGTCATAAATCGTCGAGTGCCCCGAGATCCATGTGCTACAATCGCCTAACGTGGAACTCACTTTTCGAGGAAATTATTTCGATGTGAAATAATGGACTTTTCCGACACTGCCGCTGTGAAAAATGATGACGTTCATGGAGGAGTGTTGATCAATCAATACAATTGATCTGGAGATTGATTAGGAGAGTAAACGAGATCTGGGTGTCACCATCGACAGCCGAGAGTAATACTTCCATGATGTGTGCACAATTTCAAGTCTATGTGCGTTTTTTAGGGATGGATGTGGATTGGTGCGTGTGTGCTCCGTCAGGAAGTTGATAATTTCGAAAGGGTTCAACTGAATTTTGAAATTTTTCCGTTTTTTCCGAGCTTTCCAATTTTCTAAATTTCCACAATTTTGCCAAATGTTCCCAAAATTTCCCAAATTTTCCCAAAATTTTTCAAAAATTTTCCGGATTTTCACAAAATTTCCCAGATTTCCCCAAAATCTCCTAAACTTCCCCAAATTTTCCAGATTTTCCAAATTTCCTCGATTTTCCAAATTTCCTCGATTTTCCGAATTTTCTCAATTTTCCAAATTTTCCAGATTTTCCAAATTTTCCAGATTTTCCAAATTTTCCAGATTTTCCAAATTTCTCAATTTTCCAATTTCTCCAACTTTTCCAATTTTCCCAAATTTTCCGATGTTTCCAAGTTTTCGCAAATTTTCCCAAGCTTTCCCGAATTTTCCAAATTTTCAAATTTTCACATTTTCAAATTTTCAAATTTTCCAAATTTTCCAAATTTTCCAAATTTTCCAAATTTTCCAAATTTTCCAAATTTTCCAAATTTTCCAAATTTTCCAAATTTTCCAAATTCTTTAATTTTGACAAATTTTTCAAATTTTCCAAATTTTTCAAATTTTCCAAATTTTTCAAATTTTCCAAATTTTTCAAATTTTTAAATTTTCAAATTTTCAAATTTTCAAATTTTCAAATTTTTAAATTTTCAAATCTTCCAAATTTTCCAAATTCTCCAAATTTTCCAAATTTTCCAAATTTTCCAAATTCTCCAAATTTTCCAAATTTTCCAAATTTTCCAAATTTTCCAAATTTCCCAAATTTCCCAAATTTCCCAAATTTTCCAAGTTCTCCATAAGACTATTACAGCGCACATACTTTCGCACACAATTCGCTGTGGAACTTCACTCTCATTGAGCCCCTTTTAATCGAGTCATCGGTTGGCTCACGCTCGGGGGGTGTTGTCATTATAATGCATCTCACGATCGCTACATGAGGATAATCAGACTTTCACGGTAAGGGAATCGGGAAATAAAGGAGTCTGTACTGTTTCATTTGGCGATTACATAGAAGGGGGAAGGGGGGGGGGGGTGGAGGGTAACCAGGAATGGGCAGACTTAACGAGGGAATCAAGTAGGACGCACACTTTTACCGATGCCTCCGTGCGCCTCGTTAAAGCTAGGGTGAAATTTATGGTTCTCGCTTTATTCTAGCACGGATTAGAGAGTTAAGGTTTATTTTATACACCGAACACGTGCTACGGGACGACTAATCGTGGGTTGCTAAGAGATTTAATGATTTATGGAGATTCTCGTGGTTGCACCTTAGAAACAGTTCCGGAAGAAAATGTAACGATTCCGCGCAACGCGGTCCATGCAACGATTCCGCGCAACGCAGTCCATGTAACGATTCCGCGCAACGCGGTCCATGTAACGATTCCGCGCAACGCGGTCCATGTAACGATTCCGCGCAACGCGGTCCATGTAACGATTCCCCACAAGGTTGCCAAATGTAACGATTCCGCGCAAGCGGTCCATGTAACGATTCCGCGCAACGCAGTTCAATGTAACGATTCCGCAACGCAGTCCATGTAACGATTCCGCGCAACGCGGTCCATGTAACGATTCCGCGCAACGCGGTCCATGTAACGATTCCCCACAAGGTTGCCAAATGTAACGATTCCGCGCAAGCGGTCCATGTAACGATTCCGCGCAACGCAGTTCAATGTAACGATTCCGCAACGCAGTCCATGTAACGATTCCGCGCAACGCAGTTTAATGTACCGATTCCACACAATGTAGCCCAATGTAACGATTCCGCGCAACGTAGCCCAAATGTAACGATTCCGCGCAACGTAGCGGAATGTACCGATTCCGCGCAACGTAGCCCATGTAACGATTCCGTGCAACGCAGTTTCATGTAACGATTCCGCGCAACGCAGTTTCATGTAACGATTCCGCGCAACGTAGCGGAATGTAACGATTCCGCGCCACGCAGTTTCATGTAACGATTCCGGGCAACGCAGTCTGATGTAACGATCCCGCGCAACGCGCTCCAATGTAACGATTCCGCGTAACGCGGCATCCATCCGCAAACCAAAAATATCATAGACTCAAATTTGTTTACATGAAAAATACGTCAGCCATTCATGCAAGATCGTTTTACCCATTTACTATGGATCCACCAAGAAATGCATTTGCCGAGTGGAAATTGAGACGAACGAGAAAATGTCAAGTGCTCAGCCACCAATGAAACGCGTATGTTGGGGTATTGGTGATAGTAGAATGAGAGCTGTCAGCCGCCGAAGGCCCTTCGTACAGTAGTGGGTGGGGGAGGGGGGGGGCGGAAAAGCTAAATGCACAACCGTATACTAGCATTCCTTTTACCGTCGCAGCAGCGCCCGCATTCACACAATGCTGTGAGTCGAGTGCCAGGGCCTGGCCACTATATAGGCATGGCGTTGGCCCCGCGTCACCAGCTCCTTCATCCACCGGCCGACAAAAAAGAATAATCATAAAAATATGGAAATAAAGGCAAATAAATAAACTTGTCGAATAAACGAGGTGGGGGGGGGGGGGGGGGGGAGGAGGAGGGAGCCGCGCAAAAATGCACTGGTGCGTGCTATCGACGTTTCCGCACACTCGGCGCATGGCAGGCGATTAAAACAACCAAGCTGGTTCTTTTCAGGTACAGAGAAATAGTGGATTGGAGCAACTCCAGGGCTTTGCCGGGCGCGCAAATCCAGCCCCTCATTGTTCCCAGAACTTTTGAGGGCTCAATGACGTAACAAACGAAATTTCAGTGTGACGTTTGCGGAGCGCTCGGATGACTCGGTACGTCAAATATCGTCTGTGTGTGTGTGTGTGTGTGTGTGTGACGATACACGTATGAAGTCAACTTGTATATCAGTTACGCAAATTCCACTATTGATCCATTATTATGATTTTTTATCGATATCTCGTAAAATATGATGCCTAGCAAAAAAAGTAATAAAATATGCAATGTGTAGTTTCACGAGGGGAACAACTTTTGTTCGACACTTTTTCACGTGTCTGTCACCGTTCTCGAGATACAGCGTTATAAACAATTAAAATTGTTAATAACAATTGAACGGATGGTACAATTGCAAAAACACTCCTTTCAGACCTGGAGACTCAGGAGACGTGTCGATTAAAAAAAAGAGGAAGCGTTCGCCAAAAGTGTTCGCACACACACACACACACACATAACCCGCGCTGAAAATGTATCAGGGGCATGTGAAACGTCGAGAAACGTAAAAATTTCATGATTCTGGGATATTTCATTTTCGGGGTGATTACAATAACTTACCGTCAATAATAATTTTTTTGAATTAACAAAAAAACATAATTAAAAAAAAAATTGAATTATTAATATTGATTTTAGTAGTTGCATGAAATAGTGGACACGCTTTGATATGTATAAAAAAAAAATCACGGTGAATTAAGAGAGTTCGATAGGTGTCAAACGCGTAATTGACGCTGTCCGATCGATATTTTAATTTATATATCTCCTGGGCGGAGGCTGTGTGCACTGAAAGCTGCGAGATGGCTGTCAGCACTGGCAACGAGTAAAGACAGGTTTTGCACGACTTGACTGGTTTTCGTGCTTACTTTTTTTTTTTTTTTTCACCCACTGTATTATATTCGCGATTGAGTTTTTCCCCGAGCGCTGGCAAAATTGAAAACGTGACGAGGAACTCATGTTGAGGAGATTTTTCCCATAGTGGAGACAAGTATCAACGTTAATTGTCAGTAAAATCGGGAATTTGTCAATCCATCGAAATCCGAATTTTCGTTATTTTTGGGTGTAACGAATTTCCGTCACATTTTGGGTGTAACGAATTTGCGTCACGCGCATGGCACATCAAGTGTGATCGATATATGGGACGATGTAGTTGCGATAAATAACTTGGACGCTATTACCTAGTCGACAGATGAGATATGGGGTGAGCGGATGGATGGGGGGCGGGTGGGTGGGGGGGGGGGGGGTGGAGGTGTGTGTGGTACCTCTGGAATACCCATTTAACCGATGACAGACGCTCTATCGTGATGCAACGGGCTGTGCAGTAACGCATCACTATCCCGTTAATCTGCGGCCAATCTAGAAATCATTTGCATGAGTCCACATAACCGCTGGAGTAAATAATTTCATGTAGTAACTGAGGAATAATTCATACATGACGGATTTCCAATTCGCTATGATTTTTCACAGAAAATTTGCTTCCACTGCTCGAGAAGATGTAATGTCCTTAATTTGAGATCGCATAATTCAGATTGAAGGAATTTGAAATGAACGACGAGGCATCCCAGGTGGGAAGTGCCAAGCTTCAACAATCGGCCCAAGCTTGGGACAGTCTTGTTTTACTAAGCCTCAGCATCCTAGGTTGGGCTTTGCTTGTACCAGTGGTGATACCAGTCTTGTGCCAAGGCTGCCAACCAAGACCATGGATACCAAACTTGGATCAGTATTGGCACAGGGCTGGCACCCAAGCCTGGCTATTGCCGGATTAGTACCAGCCTGAATCCACAATCACATTTTACGTTAAGGCTTACTTGCCAGCCTTGGTACAGCCTAGGACCAGGTCCGGAGTTCAAGGGTCGGTTATACCACGTAATTCTCGATCAGGCCTGGCGCTTGCCAATCCTCAACTTGCTCGCCAGACTTGTCTCAGTCTAAATATCCAGCTTGGCCCAGGCTAAATTACCAGTCCAATTCTCATCTTTGGGCCTAGCTTGACCCAATGTTGCCAACAGGACTGGCACCGGCTCTTTTAAGTAGTCGTTGGAATCTAAATCACGCGGCAATTCTTAACCAGGAGTAACAGGCCCAAAACATGCTTGTCTCTCCCCCATTGTTTCGACCAATCTATTCGGCCGTTTGACGTCGGCCGCCCGTCGCCCGAAGAGAGGTCGCGCTCGAAAATAAACAAACATGACCCTGGAATGAGGCAAAGAGCCGCCGAAACGAGATTGATTCATGGCACAAATTTCCATATAAATGGAAAAAAAACTCAACGCCTTTCAAAATTTTAAGAAATTTAAAAAACAAAATAAAAAATTAGGAAAATTGATACAAATTAAATATTTCAAAAAATTAGAAAATTATGAAACTTGAAACAAAAATTTAGTCTCTCCAAAGTTTATAAACTTCGTTGAAAAAACATATTAAAATAAAAAAATAGAGTTTATTTTCAAAAACGAAAATTTGAGAAATATCAAAAATTTGAAAAAGAAAATTTTCAAAAATGTGCAAAATTTCACAAAAGTTTTGATTTTGAAAATTTTTGAGAGTTGAGATTTTTTTGAATATTCCAAAATGTTGAAAAATGAATAGCACGATCCAACCGAAATGGATGAGGACCAACAATCCAAATCCCAGCAAAAATAATGCTCACGTCTGTCTCCATTGTTTCAGCCAGTCTATTCGTCCGTTTGACGTTAGCCGCTCAAAAATAAACAAACGAGGCCTTGGGACAAGATAAAGCGAAGCCGAAACAAGATTGATTGACGGCGATAGAGATGATCGAAGGAACGCAGTCCCGAAACCGGTACGGAAGCTCAATGAGGGTAATTAATAGCTAAGAGATATCTCTTCGTATAAAGGATCAGTCGGCGTTCCTTTTGCCCGTCAACGAGGCACCCAGTCTTCAACTGGATATTCCATTCGCATTTCCTCCCGAACCCTTCAATCGTCAATCAATCTCACCAGCCGTTCATCTATCCAACTCGTCGATTCATTCGTCCTGGGACGACTGCCCTGCGAGACTGCAAAAAAAAAAAAATAAAAGTGGTGCCCGATGCTGTTTCATGAAAAAGAAACAGAAACACCACCTCAAACAGTTGTTTACTAACTCACCATTTTGATCAAATAGTCTTTATGACTGAAACAAAATGACTGGGGTGAGGGTATGACCTGGACAATAAGTTTCCAGTACTTCCTAAGTGTTTTAGAGTTCAACTTGTTTGATAAAAGTCGGCTGGCACCGAGAAACGTGGCCCTACCTCCCATTTGTCAACTTCCCCGCCTTCCCCCACTCCAGCCCGCAGCGCTGGGCGCCGGCTGGGGGTTGCGCGTCAGCATGCGCAGTAGCTCAAGGTTATACACATCTCAGATGCTCTCCAGCTCGAGTTTGACAAGTGATAGAGCGTTCTAGATTTTCACTCAAACTGAAAACATGACAAGTGGGGAACACTCGCACATTACGCGGCTGGTTTGGTAATTTTTAGCGAATCTTTCCAGAATGAGAGACCTATCATGACATAACCTTTCGATTGACCATTAGTGGCGTCAATCATTGCCTCTTGCGTAACTGCCGAATGTTATATGTACAGGTCAGCTGCTGTGGCATTTGCATAACATGTGGTGCAGATGCGGGCATATCGTTTCATTATTTACAGAACTGGGATGGAGATTGATTGATTGACTCCCATGGCAAAGACTCCGAGTTGCGCGGTCACGCCAGATTTCGCGGGTGGGGGGGGGGGGGGGGGGGGAATTTTTTCGATGTCTCCTTGTTACCATGGAAAGACGAGAGATAGCGACTCCGACTGTCAACGAAGTTGTGGTTGCGCGCGCATTTCGGCGTGACAAAATTTCGAGATATTGCGAGTTATCGTTATATTCTGACATTGTCCTTTTTAGAATAGAATACATGAACGAATAAAATTCTTCAAATTCAGTTTCTTTCAGAGTGTTCAAACTTTTTCTACCGTGCTACCGTTTTCTCAAAATTTCAAATGTATTTTCTCAGGTGGGAATTTTTCCCGCCAAGCTACAGCTGATCGGACGAGCGGCGGCCATATTGATTTCTGTTCCGAGTGTTCTTCAATTTCTACTAATTACTATCAATATCAATAAAATTGCACAGTAAATAATTACGAAATGACCCTCCATTTTTTTATTGTTTTTTTGTTATACTAATTTTAGTGAACAATTTGGGGTCATGCAAAAAAAAAATTTTCCGAAGCAAAAAAAAATTGCACGAAGGGCCCAATGATCATAACCAAAAAAAATTCAATGTTTTGCGGTAATAATTTATACTTCAGAATGACACCATAAAGATGTTGAAATGCGTGAGAAGGGATGCGTGTCTCGGTTCCCCTGATGTATGGCTGAAGCTACTATATCAAAGCCATTTGTTTCAATCTATGGACAGGGCTAATTACGTGCACCAGACTTGGAATGAGTTGCCCTGGCCACTAGCGCCCCCTTCTTCGGTAACGACGTAGTCCAATCCGTGAATATTCACTCTATATATATATCCATATTTTCTATAGTTGGACTCATTAGGAAGAATCAAATTTTGGATAATAATAATACAAAAAAAAATAAATAAATAAATAAACAAAATGGGACAAAAATTGGAGGAATCAGAAATGATAAAAAGGCAAATTTTAGAAATTTCAGAAACCCGTATTGGAAGGAGGGAGACAGAATATCACTGACGCTGCTCAGCAAGAGCGTTCGCTGTCAAGCTACATGGAGACAAACGAGCCACCGGCAATCAACCGTTGTTAGCCCCATCCGACCTCTCGCGGCCGCGTCTCTGACCGTTCCTTTCTGCCCAAGCCGCTTCATCATAATTTATTGTGACACCATCGCGTTAATAACTCAATTTATTTCACTGGGCACCAACGACTGCTTGTTTCTTTTTTATTTTTTTTTCTTCACTGACGGCACTGAATGATTGAACCTTGTCATTTAGAATCCATTCCATATTTCTTGCATAATAGACATCCTCATTAAACAAATTGAGCTAGATGAAGAATTGCGTTGTCAAATCTCCCATTGATGGCCATTAGAAATTTGTCTCAAATCCATAAATCAAAATCTTCTAATCCTATTTTCTCGTTATCTGTTTGAGATAGAAGAAAAATGTTGTAACAAAAAATATTCCCCTTTTCAAGCTGAAGAAATGTTGTTGTAACAATTTTTGCCGTAACTTCGTTATTGACCGAGATTTTTGGCGCTAAACAATAGGTTGATGTTGTCCATAGCTGAATGCCGTTGGCGAAATTTTTAATGATTGATAACTGCGAAAATACGCATCCTACGAAAAAAGTTAATGAATCCAAATTTGCGCAGATTGAGAAGCCGAATACTTTTCATAAGAAACTTTTTTCTCTATCTCCAACAGTTAAGGAGGCAGCGCAGCGCAAAACTGAATCCTTAGCAACTTCCGCTTACACGGCGGCAAATTCAAAAAAGGTGGCTCTTTAGCCAAAGTGCAATCGTAACTCAAGTAAATAAAGATATTCCAGCAGTCATCATTAATTTGTGACACATTTTTCTATTCAACTGGCATCAAAGGACATCCGAAAAGCCACTGTCACGGACAATTGACGCGCCACCCTGGATCTTTTTAGCCAACCGGATGTACCTCACAGTTGTTTTAATTACGCCAACTGAACCCGCCAGACGACGCAATTTACTGTCAGCAGATGCATTCAATGGCTTGAGGAAACATAACATCAAATTTTGGATGATTTAGAAAGTGCAACATGGTCCAGAGCCTCATTTTGATGCTGGCCCTCTCCAATTCATTTATTTATTCATTTATTTATTTATTCATTTATTCATTCATTCATTTATTTATTCACTCCTTTTTCTTCTCAAGACTTAACCGACCCAAGGTCATTCCGTAAATAAATCAATCTCCAAAAATTTCCTCCCAAGAAGATGAGGTCCAACTGCTGCATCAAGCTGATCCGAATCTGAAAAATGAAAGAAGATGAGAAGATTAATATCATATGCTAAGTATCTTCATTGGCCATTACGATGATTGGCTGAAATGCCTCGTAGACATGTGTGTTTACGACGTAAATTATCAACATCATATCCTGAATTGCTTAACGGTACCCAGAAGCCCGGGTGGTTAAATGTTGATTTGAAATTGGCAAAGTACGTAGGAATTTTCACCGCAAACGAGACTGAAATAGAAAAATTATGCTCATGTAGGCACATTGCTATGAATATATAGCTACACTGATTGCCAGATGATTTTAGACATTGGAGAATTGAGAATGAGGAGATAAGGTGAGACATCTTAGTACATGGGGCATTATGTGCATCTTATACATTCTGACTGGAGACCAGAGAGGGATGAATAAAATTGCTGAGATATCTCTGGCTTCCTTTAATCTCATCTTCCGAACCCGTAGTACATCCAAACCATATCACCCCCCCCCCCCCCCCGCACTTAGTTAAGAAGCTCCTCTTGAGCTCCTTATCGCTAACCCACCAACGTTATCAGCCCAACTTTCCTCATCAATGTACCCGGCTAGGATGGAGAAGACGTAACCCCGATGTCACCCTTCTTTCCTCCTGAAATTTTACTTGGTAATTGCTGACAATCTTGGACTGGGAGCGAAACTATTAGCTTGTGGGAAACATAATTCAAGTTTATGCCAGATCAGGGTTGATTATCTTCAGTTGATGAATCAGAGGTGAATCGTTAGGAAGTTGAAAAGTATCGTAGAATGGAGATTGGATACAACAGCCTGAGCGAATTGATGAGGGAGCTCAGGTCGATGTTGGAATAACTGCAAAAATAAATGAGTTTTATTCTGGAGAAGTAAAGAGAATTTAGACACAAGACAGTTCAGGTAGAGAGACACATTAACACTTCCAGGGAGATAGAAGCCCATGTTTTAAACACATGTGCGAGTTGCAATTTGGGCATTACAGGTGATGGCGGACTAGACATTGAGAGAGAAAGATATAGATGATGAAGAGATAGAATATGACTGTTCCGTTTTCAATTACCTCTACGGAGTAAGAGTTTCAGTTAGTTGACCGTAAGAAAGTGGAGTGGAAAGACCCTCACCGTACAATCTTTATCGAAGGAAATCAAGAAGTCAAATCTCAACTCCTTCGTATGTTTTAATTCACCACATGCTTTTGGCAAATCAACAGTATGTCAACAGGAAGATGATGAATCAGCAGGATTAAGGTAAGTGTGAAGCGCAGATTGAGGAGATCGATCGAGACAGCTGAGGTAAGTAGAAGACTAAAGGCAACTAGAGCAGCATCAAGGTGGGCGCAGGTAAGTGACAGCAAGAGGACATCACCGGCTAGGAATTGACCAGAGATCTTCTTGGGAGAGCCGCTCAAGATTTGCAACAAACTTCACTGCTGTGCTTACAGTTTGATACATCTCAACCATCTTGAACCTGTCTTGCCAACCTCATCATCCGAAAAGGTATCAAAAACTCAAACCTCAACTCTGTCGGGTGTTTTAATTCACCACATGCTTTCGGTAAATCAACAGTATGTCAACAGGAAGATGATGAATCAGCAGAATGAAGGTAAGTGTGAAGCGCAGCTTGAGCAGATTTATCGGGGCAGCTGAGGTAAGTAGAAGACTGAAGGCAACTAGAGCAGCTTTAAGGTGGGCGCAGGTAAGTGACAGCAAGAGGACATCATCGGCTAGGAATTGGCCAGAGATTTCCTTGGGAGAGCCGCAGAAGACTTGCAACTAGAGCAGCGTTAAGGTGGGCGCAGGTAAGTGACTGCAAGAACTGACCAGAGACCTTCTTGGTAGAGCAGCAGAAGATCTATAACAAACTTTAGTGCTCTGCTTACAGTTTGATACATCTCAACCATCTTGAACCTGTCTTGCCAACCTCATCATCCCACATCCTAACCCCAAACTGCCCAACTCCCCTAATTTTTCCCATTGTCACTCATCCCTCAGGCTTGCAGGACAGCTGATACTCGATGATACCCACCAAACTTGAATATAATACAGTGAAAGAAAACGAGGGTGGATTCGACACAGCATCTAGGGCCGATCGACATTAATCACTCGGCTCCAAAGGCGAGTAGATAGCCCGTCGATTGCTCTTGGGCCAAGGTGAAAGGGGGGGTGTCTGATAGATGGTGGTGATGAATGGCTCCGTGACGCAGCCACTATCCATCATCTCTCCTGGGGTAACTCCAACACACATCAACACCCCACTGCTTTCCTCCTGTACACCGTATCCTTCCTACATGTTAACGTGTGAGCAACGAAGACAGATTTCTGCACAAGAGGTCACACTGGCTAATTCATCATCCGGGCCAACGTCGTGGCGGGCTTCCTTAGCGGCCTCATTCCCTTTCTCTCGTATTTCACATGTCGCCTGCGTTGTCAGTGTAGCTGTGTGTTCTCACTTTGCAAGTAGTTTTCTCGTGTAGAAGGCTCTTGAAATGAAAAACGGCATTTCAGCGAGTAAATGTACGTCTGATGGAGAACTTTAACTAAAATTGGATACAATTTTTGGTCAGATTTCTTCAGAGTAATTCATTGAGGATGCAGCTTTAGCTGGACAAACTGAATAAGGTGGAGATGATTGTTGATAGATGAAAAATAAACAACCCTGAAGAGGAGAGCACATAGCTATTGAAACGTTGGCTTAGTGAAAAAAAATATAATATCATTTAGTTAATAACCTTAAAATCATAAACTGCAATAAATAACCGCATAATGGCCCAGAGGAGCAGTAGGGTGGAGATGATTTGGTCCAACCTGGGAGCAACTTGGACCCATTGAACTTGCAATGTTACGGTTCTTCTAAATTTAGGAAATCATGCTGACCGTCGGTTGGTTAACGTCCATCACCTTGACAGAGATTTTTCGACCAGACATAGGCATATGGCACACCAGGACACGTGACTGCTCTGTTGACACGGCGAATGATGGATGGTGACCAACGCCAGCTATGACTTCGAACCCTCCTTTACTCGCATTTCTCATCATTTTCCTCAAGTTAAATGCCACGTGCTCTCAGAATCAAGACGTGAAGATGATCAATGACTGGATCCTAGTGTGAATCGTCGACAGAAGAGATTGTAGAGATCATCTTCAAGTCAGAACCATCAAGAATGCTCGAGGATGGGATTAGGTTGAACACAGGGTAGAACCATTTATTCGTAATCGTTCTGTCCTTATCCATTCGATTTCTGCCGCAGATTCCATGAAGAATTTCCAGTGGAGAGGAGTGGATTAAATACGCCATAAAAGGATCTTATGATTAGGTTTCCTCAACGCTCCATGGAGCGCTTCGGAACTTCAAGCCAGATGGCATATGCTCTTCCGACCGATTTGGCATATTAGGCAGCTACTGCTACTCGCTACGCCAAAAACCAGTGTGGCCTCATAAAAAGTATTGAGTTTAAGGGAGTGCTAATCTTAGTGGCGCTTTCAACGATCGAATTTCACGTTGTAGGTTACTGTATCTACCAAAAAGTCTAAAAGTACACATTGCGAAAAAAGTATTGACTGCAAAATCCAGAACTACTCATCGTCACTTTAGAGAGGTTAGCAAATACTGATGCCAAAAAAATAAGGATTTGGATTCGACCGCTCTCTGCCCCCTAAAAAGCAACCGCTGATCCCCCCCCCCTCCCATCCCAGACGCAACCGCTGACCCCCCCCCCCCATCCCAGACGCAACCGCTCACGTCCCCCGAGGAGCAACCGCTCATGATCCTCTCAGACGTGAGCGCTCGTGCCCCCTTTCCCGAGAAGCAACCGCTCGCGCCCCCGCGGAACGACCGCCCGTGATCCTCTCAAACGTGAGCGCTCGTGCCCCCTTTTCCGAGTAGCAACCGCTCGGCCCCCTCAGAAGCGACTACTCGTGCCCCCCTCCCGAGAAGCAACCGCTCGGCCCCCTCAAAAGCAACTGCTCGCGCCCCCCTCAGACGCGACCGCTCGTGCCCCTCTCAGACGCGACCGCTCGTGCCCCTCTCAAACGCGACCGCTCGTACCCCCTCAGACGTGACCGCCCCCTCCCGAGAAGTAACCACCTGCGCCACTCCACCGCCAAGAACAACCGCCCGCGCCCTCCACCGCCACTAGCGACCGCTGGCCCCCCTTGCGAATGACCTTGACAATACGTTCGCCGCAGTAACATTATGAGCTGGTATTTGTTGTCTACAAGATAGTGATTGGTAATTAATTATTTTGGAGTATCTGGTATATGGTTTGGCAAATTTCGTGGTCAATAATTTTTTCAACGTTATGGAGAGTCCATTAATGGGCTGGCATACCATGACTTGCCAAAATGTCCATCATCGGGTGAAAAGTCACATGGAGGGCAGTCAGCCCGGACAATGTGCCACATCAATAACACCAACCATGTTGGTAAAACCACTCAGTCTACATCCCCTCTTCTCGTTTGATGTATCGGTTATAATACATAAAACACAAAGCCAACTTTCTTTCCTATAGCCGTTATTCTCATGCCATAGATCTGTCCGCACTGCCCACAGTTTCTCACACAATGGCTTTACATCAAAACCCAAGTGCCTTCCTGAATTTCCCTGGCAGCCTCGCTGCTGTACAAACTGGTCTGTAAATCATCGATTGGGTGTACAACTTCGGGCAATAATGTATGAGAAATGATGGTGAGAATGCGGGATATAAGAAACGGCTGGGGAAATGGCATACTCATTTTTCTATTTTTTTAAGTTAGCCTTTTTGCAAAATATTGTAAAAATTTTGTGAATATTTTTAAACTAGAAATTCGCAAAAATTTCCGAAATTTTTTAAAAATTTCCCAAAATTTCCCAGATATTTGGAAGAAAAAAAATCCATAAATTTACGAAATTTTCCAAAAATTCCCAGAAATTTCCAAAAATTTTCAGAAATCTCCAAAAAATTCCAGGAATTTCCAAAAAAAATTCCAGAATTTTCAAAAATTTCCAAAATATTCCTAAAAGTTAGAGAAATTTCCAAAAAGTTCCAGAAATTTCCAAAAAAAAATCCAGAAATTTCCAAAAAAAATCCAGAAATTTCCAAAAAAAAATCCAGAAATTTCCAAAAAAATCCAGAAATTTCCAAAAAAAATCCGGAAATTTCCAAAAATTTCCAGACATTTCAAAAGATTTTTAAAAATTTCCAAAAAATTTCCAAAAAATTTCCAAAAAATTTCCAAAAAAATCCAAAATTGTCTAAAGTAGCAAAATATTGTGATATCAACAAAATTATTGACAATCATGAACTAAAAAAAGATTGACACATTTGCCAGTCTGGTTCACCTTGAGCTGTAAATTAAGAGACCCGTTGACTTCTCCATTAGTTTGAATCATTACTAATAACATCATGATAATGTGAATCGCGATAATCTGAATGGTGAATTACGATTGACCATAGATTCCGAAGCGTGACAGTAACATTAACATTAACCGCCCACATGAAATGACTTGGTCCGATGGGTGGGCGTGCTTGATGTAGTAAAATTACATGTGTCCGTACTGTTTCCGAGACCAACATAACGGATAATTCTACGCGGAATAAGAAACACTGTACTTTGGTTATTGACGGTTATCTCATCCGCGGGTTTCATCATGCCGATGAATAACGAAGAAAGACATTATACTCACGACTATGGTCCGATGCAAACACATCCTCTTTCTGAAATTTTGGAATTTTTTTTTGTGTTTTTTTTTTCAAAATTCTCGATATTCTTGCACTTGAATTTTAAAAAAATCGTAATTTCGAAAATTTTTAAACATAAAAAAATTGAAAATTTAGAAAATTTAGAAAATTTAGAAAATTTGGACAATTTGGAAATTTGAAAATTTGACCATTTGAAAAATTGGAAAATTTGACAATGTTGGAAAAATTTGGAAAATTCGAGAAATTGAAAAAAATTGAAAATTTGGAAATTTGAAAATTTGAAAAATTTGAAAAAGTTGGAAAATTGGAAAAATTTGAAAAATTTGAAAAATTTGAAAAATTTGAAAAATTTGAAAAATTTGAAAAATTTGAAAAATTTGAAAAATTTGAAAAATTTGAAAAATTTGAAAAATTTGAAAAATTTGAAAAATTTGAAAAATTTGAAAAATTTGAAAAATTTGGAAAATTTGAAAAATTTGGAAAATTTGAAAAATTTGGAAAATTTGAAAAATTTGAAAAATTTGAAAAATTTGAAAAATTTGGAAAATTTGAAAAATTTGGAAAATTTGAAAAATTTGGAAAATTTGAAAAATTTGAAAAATTTGAAAAATTTGAAAAATTTGAAAAATTTGAAAAATTTAAAAAATTTGAAAAATTTGAAAAATTTGAAAAATTTGAAAAATTTGAAAAATTTGAAAAATTTGAAAAATTTGAAAAATTTGAAAAATTTGAAAAATTTGAAAAATTTGAAAAATTTGAAAAATTTGAAAAATTTGAAAAATTTGAAAAATTTGAAAAATTTGAAAAATTTGAAAAATCTGAAAATTTTGAAAAATTTGAAAAATTTGAAAAATTTGGTAAATTGGAAAATTTGGAAAAATTCGAAAATTGGGAAAATTTGCAAAGATTCTCGAAATTTCGAAAAATTTTCAAAATTTCGAAAGCTTTTCCAAATCTGAAAAAGGTTTTAAAAATTTTGAAATTCTACCCATTTTAGACAATAATGGAAATTTTCCAAATTTCCAAAATTTTTACAAATTTCCAAAATTTTTACAAATTCCCAAAATTGCAAAGAAAAAAAATTTGTTGGTGCTATCAAAAATATTTAAAACCCCCCTCACAATTATTTCTTCAAATGATAATTTATCGCTGCGTTTCATAATGCCGATGAATACTTAAGAAAGACATTAAATTCATGACTACATACTCACCCAAGAGTGAAGAGATGATGTAGCTGCAGTGCCTTCTATCCAGCACTTTTCATCGCGCATTGTGTGTAAATAAGGAGGTGGATGAATAACGACCGGGCATAATGGAGACAGACAGAAAAGAAAGGAATCGCCAGATAAATGGACCCATGTGGAATTCGAATTACGAGTCACGCTAAAACGTAATGACTGTTCCATGATTGCACTGTTAAAATTTTTCTGAATGTTTCCCAGTGAAAAAAAAACCGGACGTATTTAACAGTTCCCATTTTATCTATCCAACTGCAAACAAGTCCGACAGCCGAGGTCAATAATGGGGCTTCGACTATATCATTACATATAAAATCACTTAATGTAAGGTGAAAAAAACCCAAAAATCCCGAAAAAATAACAAACCAAAGTGATATATAATGGAAGGAAAAAAATTCCCAGCTGGATCCTTCCATGCTCGCATGGCGAGCGCCGCGCCGCCCACTGAATTTCCATCTTTCATAGACGGAAACAAAAAATCTGACTAATACCTTCCCAGGTGAGAACAGCCAAGCTTCAACAATAGGCCCAAGCTTGGGACAGTCTTGTTTTACTAAGCCTCAGCATCCTAGGTTGGGCTTTGCTTGTACCAGTGGTGATACCAGTCTTTTGCCAAGGCTGCCAACCAAGACCACGGATACCAAACTTGGATCAGTATTGGCACAGGGCTGGCACCCAAGCCTGGCTATTGCCGGATTAGTACCAGCCTGAATCCACAATCACATTTTACGTTAAGGCTTACTTGCCAGCCTTGCTACAGCCTAGGACCAGGTCCGGAGTTCAAGGGTCGGTTATACCACGTAATTCTCGATCAGGCCTGGCGCTTGCCAATCCTTAACTTGGTCGCCAGACTTGTCTCAGTCTAAATATCAAGCTTGGCCCAGGCTAAATTGCCAATCCAATTCCCATCCTTAGACCTAGCTTGACCCAATGTTCCAAACAGGCCTGGCACCGGCTCGTTTGCCAAGACTGGGACAGTAAGTAAGAAAATCTGGATAGATGGTTGTTCAATGGAAAATACGGGCCCATTAATCGTAGTGAAATCACCGAATATTCCAGAACTCCAAATCCGAGTAGACGACAGTTTCCTTTTCAACTGCCAGACTATTACCAACAAGTCAAGAGGGTAAAAGTAGCTCCAGCCCTCCCATAATCTTGAGTTTTCTCGATTCTCGCCTCCTCCGATTTCACGTCACACACACCAGCACACAAGGCCACACAGGCGCACACACATACAGTTACACATAGTGTACCAGGAGTGTATGTGTGGCAGGCTCAATGGCTCCAGAGATTTATGCTGCCCGCCTCACGGCGCTGATATCCGAGAAGTGACGACCCGGTCTTCTCGTAATGAAAGAAATAAATTTACTCGGCAAGTGAGCACCCCCCTATCCCCCCCCCCCCCCCCCCCCCCCCCCTCTCAGCGGGCGGCTGACATTTTGGACACATGGCTTCGTGGATGACATGGTAAAGTGGATATGCGGATAATGATGTACCGAGTGAAAAGTTTGAGAAAATAACCCTTTTGTGAGATAATGCCGTAACTTGAGCAGGTTTTATAACGTGTAGATTTTTTTTCTATTTTCAATTTTTTTTTATTTCTTAATTTTTTTTTTTTTGCATTTGTTTATTTTACAATTAGAGTTTTTTTCATTCTTATTTAAAAAATTTTTTTTTGTGGATTTTTCTAATGTTTTTTTTTATTTACATTCTAACACAATTTTTAAGAGATCCCAATTGTCCTTTTTTGATGGGAAATACGAGTTAACTTAAAGAATTTGAAGTAAGGAATTTGCAAACAAATTTAATTGTAAAAAAAAATCAAAACTAAAAAAAAGTTGTCATTTGGAAAAATTCAAAAATTTCGAAAAGTTAAGAGTTGAAAAAAATGAAAATTTCAGAAGCTCAAAATCGAAATGTTAGGTAATTTATCAATGCAAAACAAAAAAGTCAAAATTTTGCAAAAAAAAAAACATTTGGAAAACATACAAATTTTTTAAAGAACTCAACTATGAAAAAAATCAAAAAGAGAAATAAAAATTAATTGTAGAAAAATTTGAACAGTATTTAAATCATTGAATATTTGATAAATGGAATGGATGGGATGGTATACACAACAATGCAAGTCATAAATGAAAGAGTGACACGTGTATTGAATATGTGATTCTACAAACATGTTTATTAAAGCGGTATGGAAACTCAACGATATTTACAATTCCTATTTACAGTGTGAATGACACATCGTCGCAATGTGGGCACGTCTGTGATGATAAGAGCATACATCCGCCATTCATAATCTAGGAGCACTGCTTCAAAATTGTCTTGAGGTCAAATTTTTCATCATCGACGATCACAAATCTTTCGCCAGATACATCCTGATTGTCAATATCAAAATTATGATAAGGAACTTTTTGTAGCTCATGAAATTCCCCACAAAAACCCTTATCACCAAAAATCCGCTATCTCCCTTCAATTTCCCACTACAGCCCAACCCCCAAAAAGCCAAATCATCTCCTGCAAGTGAGCCTCTACGACCGCCCGCACTTTCTCCGGCATATCTCAAAATCCCCAAGTGCTACAAAAATTTCGATATAACCAATTTTGTAGAGCACACTCACATCTACAAAAAGTGTCTCAACAATTTTTTTCTATCTCCCTTACTTCCCGAGAAATCATCCAATATCCATTCTCCTCGCAGCGCGCACTCATGGAAACTCCCAGTCAGTTTCCACCAAAGCGACAATTTCTCGCTTCTATTTTATTCCGAATAATTCACACCGGATGTTATGCTCTCACCGATTCCCCAGACATTGTTTACACTCCGCCCCCTTCCACACCGAGTTCGCCAAAGCGCTGGGGGGTGGGGGTAGACATCAAACGAGACGCCTAACCGACGGCAAACGGAAACGCTCGGCTCCTAATCGAATGAATAATAAATATCACAGTTACACAATGGACACGAATCATCATCTTTTTCACGTCAACCCCCACCCCCTCCCCCCCCCCCCAACCCCACCAAAGTTCTCCGTGTGTTGACTCACATCCATTCTTCATGTCAGACACATGATTACACATTTTACTCAACAAGAATTACGACGCCTGTATTTTCCATCCTTACTCCCATTTTGCCGAGTCGTAAAAGCCACCTCGTTGTTTGAAACAAAGATGAAAAACACCAAGGCCTATCCACTATTGGCAACCCTCGTAAAAGACCTCCCTAACTGCCAATACACAACCAGTGTGTCATAAACATTCACCCATACGCCATAGTCGTAGCACTCACGCAACAAGGACAGAACGAAAAAAGAAGAAGAAAAAAAAGGGTAAGAATTATTGTTTGATAATTTATATCGAGTGGACACAATCGTGAAAACGAGACGTTTAATAATACCCCCCGGCCCATAAATCAATCGGCTTTTAATAGGCGTATAATTCAACCGTGTCAGAGAGCCAAACGGGTCGACGTTAAACTGTCGCGATACATCATAAACCTTCAATTGTAATATATATAGTTTATATTCATATATTCATTTACCATGTTGTGTATCTCCATTTGTTTCATATATCTATATATTTAAATAAAAGTTTATAATTTACAATGGGCACCCGCGGCGCGTGTTATTCACAAGAAAGAAAAAAAAAATAATCCCACAGTCTGTTTCATACAATATTGTATACATGTGTATCTTGATGGTTGGGCATTATCCTGCCATCATTCACCTTAAGGATGAACAGCCGCACCCATTCTTTGTCCATAGATGGTGTAGGGTGAGTAGTAAGGTCCCAGACTGTTGAATGCACTGTAAGGTGATGCGGCTAGTGATGCTGGGAGTGGACCAGCTGGTGGTTTCCCATAAGGATGATACCTGGCACTGAGGGGGCTCAATGACGGAGCCGGATAGGTGCCGGCGCGATGTAGAGCTGCGGATGGTGATAGCAGAGGATGATGTGGATGTTGGGCAGCAAGAAGAGCAGCAGACGCTGCATCACCACCGGTTATGCTCGTGTGACTTCTCAGATGTTGGAGAAGTTCCTCCGAAGTTGTGAAGCGTTTACCACAATAGGTTTCTCCAGCAATCCAGTTGCACACGTAAGGTCTACCACCAGCCAGGGATTGGGGATAGGACATTGATGGTGGAGGCATTGGGCCAAGTGTAGAAAGTGCCATGGCCAAACCGTACTTCTGGTGCTCGCACTGGGTGCAGCCACTTGGGCAGGGTCCAGCACCCATCATCATCTGGGCATTGTGCATGGAGTATTGACAGCCAGTGCAGTATGGATCCTTGCATACGGGAACAAGTGCTTCACCACCAGCTGGTGTTTTCACACGGGTATAGCTGAGGTATGGATTGCTACCGGCTGCCGACGGATAACCGAGGAGTGCTGCTGCTGCTGCAGCATGATGATGGGAAAACGGTGATGCACCAGCAAACGGTGGCCTAAATGCTGGATTCTCCATCAAGCCTGGTGGACAACAGAGAGGATTGCTGCCAAATGCTAGACCATGCTTGTAGGCGTTGAGACTACTGCTTTCCTTTGGATGTCCTGCACCAGCTAACACTTCCATTCCTGATCGAATGATCGGGCTTGCTCCACTGTTACGGGACGAATCATTGGATTTATCCGTTTCCTGTGCTGGTGTTCTACGTTCCGACGGCGAAGCACTCGATGCTGGATTGTGGCAGGGTGAGGCGGATTTACGACCGATTGGGGTACGTTTTCCCGATTTTTTATCGGTATTATTGTTACTTTCACTTGCACTAACACTGTCCTGAGCACTGACACTCTGTACACTGGCTTTTGATGTTGGTCGGCTGTCATCGTGATTTGATTTCTTTGTTAAAACGTTTGTCTCGTATGGCTTGAATGCCAGCGGCTTGGGCTCCGACGGACTGCTGCGAGTACGTTCCAACTTTACCGCCGGCGGAGAACGTGCTGTAGTGCTGGTCTTCGAGGATTTGTCCAAAGGTGATACCAGGGGCTTCGTTGGAGAATCCGCACCAATTTGACTACAAGTTTGGGCGAGCATGGCTAGTGGGCTCTTCTTCGCATCCAACTGTAAAAAGAAATGGAACAGAACGATAAATAAAATGAATCTGCATCCAAGTCGGGTTACCTGATTGAGGGCCGACTACGTCATCCCGCCTGCGTATCTTCCCTTATATTTATTATTATTTCTTTTCTATTCTTCACATTTTATTTTTGCTTTATTTTTTAAGTGGCATTTATTTGTTTCTACTTACTCTATGGTCTTGCTTGAGTTACTTATATTTGATCATTGTTTTTGTTTTTCTTTACTTCGGGGACCTCAGTCCTACTATTTTGGACAACATCCAATTTGACAACTGGTATACTTTCAGACCTCAAATTCTCTAAGTACGATACCAACTGCTGCTTCTAGATGAATAAAAAAGATAAAGATTGATAATACTAACCGTCGTTGGAAGCGGAGACAGGTAATCCGGCTGTAAGTACTGATTATGCCCAGTGGTCAACATTCCGCCTTCTTCTAGCACAACCATTTGTGATCACCACTCAATAAAAAAATAATTCACATAAACACTTTGTTTCCACGAACTTGCTATTACCACTGTTCAGCAATTGATCAATAAACGTCGAGAGGTACTTATCGTGAATATCCACAATATGGAGTACGTGTAAGCGTAGCGTCACGTACAATATCCAAGAGAGCTGTGAGGAGCACTCTGCCGAGCTGCTCCGTCTCCCCCGTCCGACTGCCCATCAGCGCCATCTACAGCGTCCCCCACTACTGCGCAGCGAGCCAACTCCCCGCTCCGCGGCACATTGGAATGGGGGGATAGCCCACGTCGGGACTCGTACAGCAGTGGAAATGGGGAGGCATTCTAATTCAACACGCCACCCATGATGTTGGCCCGACGATGACAGCTCCCATCCCGGCTTTGATATTTCACCGCTCGATCTTCTCTCTCACTCGTCCTACCTCCCCTTACCCCCCCCCCCCCGGTCCTTCATCCGAGTTACTCTCCTTCCCTCTGATTGCCCCCGTGGACAAGGAACCGGTGGTGGCACGGCAACCCGATATTTTATACCGTGAAACCTGTCTGTCTCTTCACCAGCCGGCTCCGCTTAATAAGCAGCTTTCAAAATAGAAATGTAATGGGGGGGGGGGCAGGGGAGGGGGCGCCCCGCCCGTGGTACCCAGGGGAACGAGAGATGGAGGTATAGAAGTAGCGAGTGATTGATTGCTCGTTGGGCGACTTACCGACCACCACTGCTGACGCCTCCAAACGGGCTGCGCGTCAGTAACGAATGACAGCCACTTAGCCGCTGTTTGCCTACAATTTCGTGAAAGCGTTTTAATTATCGCCCGACGAAATTCCAGGGGGGGGGGGGGGGGGTGGCAACTGCCGTCACTACTGTGGCTTCTGTCTTACGCGTTATGATCGGTGCCAATGGCCAAGGTCTTGGGTGATCTTGCAGTGAGGTGAGGGTGGTCGGAGGGAGATTGAATTCTTCAATTTTGGATTGAAGCGATATGATTCTTTTTCATTGCCATTTGTATGGGTATGTGATGGATAGTTGCCGCAGAGACAAGGAATAATAACCACCAAGCAACAGTTGACACCTCGGTATTCAGTTATCGATACAAGCCCAAATGCACGCCTTCGGTGCCAGTCTTGTTTGGAACATTGAGTCAAGCTAGGTCTAAGGATGGGAATTGGACTGGCAATTTAGCCTGGGCCTAGCTTGACATTTAGACTGAGACAAGTCTGACGACCAAGTTAAGGATTGGCAAGCGCCAGGCCTGATCGAGAATTACGTGGTATAACCGACCCTTGAACTCCGGACCTGGTCCTAGGCTGTACCAAGGCTGGCAAGTAAGCCTTAACGTAAAATGTGATTGTGGATTCAGGCTGGTACTAATCCGGCAATAGCCAGGCTTGGGTGCCAGCCCTGTGCCAATACTGATCCAAGTTTGGTATCCGTGGTCTTGGTTGGCAGCCTTGGCACAAGACTGGTGTCACCACTGGTACAAGCAAAGCCCAACCTAGGATGCTGATGCTTAGTAAAACAAGACTGTCCCAAGTTTGGGCCGATTGTTGGAGCTTGGTACTTCCCATCTGGGATAGTGTTCCCTGATGACATTCGGGGTAGAAGAATGTCGCCAGAGTCGGTCACTATCGTGGCTTCTATATTACCCGTTTTATGGTGTGCCCACCAATGGCCAAGGCTGCGGATTAATCTTGGAGTGAATTGAGAATGACAAAAAAAGGTAAGAAGAAGAGAAATGAGATTAAGTATGGTATTACGAGGCAGTTCTTACCAATGCCGCTTGTTTCCGAGGGGCTCAGACGAGATAGTTATGTTACAAGATAATTGCGACGAATTATCCGAGATATCCTGAGGCCTCGGGAGCGCGGCACATTGTACTCAGCACACGGGCGAGGATAATTAGCTGGGAGGTGAAGGCCTGAGGGGGGAAATACAATTTCAGCCGGGCGAATACTCGAGGTTATAGTGCTTGAGAAATGTGGCGAGGTATCTTGGATAATTTAAATTGAAAAGTCGTTATATTGCTGTGGTATGGTTAAACCAATGTGTCAGCGAGTTGACGGGCTGTGGATTAAGTTGATATCTCTAGTTCATTTAATTAGCAGATTGCTGGTTGATGGGCGGTGGGGGGACAGTGGTTTTCTTTCTGGGGGTAAAGGGGTGAATTTGGGTGCATGGAAACTTCTTGAATGGTCCAAGTTTTATGGGTTTTTTTGTTTTTTTGAGGTAGAAATTTTGGAAATTTATTTTTGAAAATTTATTTTTGTAAATTTATTTTTGTAAATTTATTTTTGTAAATTTATTTTTGCAAATTTATTTTTGCAAATTTATTTTTGCAAATTTATTTTTGAAAATTTATTTCTGAAAATTTATTTTTGAAAATTTATTTTTGAAAATTTATTTTTGAAAATTTATTTTTGAAAATTTATTTTTGAAAATTTATTTTTGGAAATTTTGAGAATTCCCACTTTTTTCACATTCTCGAATTTTTTAAAAATTTGAAAAACTTTTTTAATTTCAAATTTTTGAAAATGATAGATGTTGCAAAAATCTCGAAATGATGAGTAAATTCCGAGAGTGGCTTTTTCCCCGACTAGTCCTAACTAGCTGGAACGTTAAACCCCAGGACCTTGTGACGCTGACGGATGAGCTTAAAGCTAATGTGGCGGTGGTGGGCCTTTGATGTTGCGATGCTGCCAGGGATGCCATGGGACTGGTAGAATCTGCCCATCCACCATTACGGCAAAACCTACGCCCCCCCCCCCCCCCCCACCTACCCATGAACAAAAGGATCCACATTGCGCTTTGCTTTACCCAAACACCAAAGCCCTTGTGTAAACAAACTGTCGCGAGTGGTGCGGAATGATCACACGAGCCAAATTATTACTTCTGACGCGCATTGTTTATTCATTGTAACGCAAATGGGAAAAGTTCAATGGTTCGTGTATTGTGCTTCACATGATTTTTTGTAATTTCTTACAATTTTCACATTTTTGGAATTCATGAAAATGTAAAAAAAGTGGATTATGCCGGATCCCATTTTGTCCCAGTGGTCCATTATACCCCAACTTGCCCTACATCGTTATGATGTATATGTAACTTCGCAGGAGAATAATTGGAAGGTGGAGGTGTGTGTGTATGTGTGCGTGTGTGTGCGTGTATAGGTGTGGGTAGGTGTGTGAGTGGGTCGGTGGGTAGGTGTGTGAGTGGGTCGGCGGGTAGGTGTGTGAGTGGGTCGGTGGGTAGGTGTGTGAGTGGGTCGGTGGGTAGGTGTGTGAGTGGGTCGGCGGGTAGGTGTGTGAGTGGGTCGGTGGGTAGGTGTGTGAGTGGGTCGGTGGGTAGGTGTGTGAGTGGGTCGGTGGGTAGGTGTGTGAGTGGGTCGGTGGGTAGGTGTGTGAGTGGGTCGGTGGGTAGGTATGTCAGTTGGTCGGTGGATAGGTGTGTGAGTGGGTGGGTGTGTGGGTCGCTGGGTGGGTGTGTGGGTCGCTGGGTGGGTGTGTGGGTCGCTGGGTGGGTGTGTGGGTCGATGGGTGTGCGGGTGGGTGGGTGGGTGTGCGAGTGGGTGGGTGGGTGTGTGGGCGGGTGACTGGCTGAGTGGGTGTGTGTGTGTGTGTGTGGGTAAGCGGGCATAAATTATTAGCACATCCATTTTTCTCAAATATACACCAATTAACTAATGGAATTTGAGCAACCGGAAGTGGTGAAATAATGCCATAAATTCAATGACTAATAAAGTCATTTGTGTTGTCGATATAAATCAGTCATTCTCAATGTGTCAATTAGACTCCAATTTCGTCACTCATAAATTACATTGAGGACATAAAGGTAAGCCTAATGAATTGAGTACTTCGAATGACTTATATAGGATTGAAACTGAGTTGGTGGTTGAATTACGATAGTTTCGTGAAGTAAAAGCATGGAATATTGCCATAAAATGTTGTTGTATAATTAGTTATTTTCATCTTATCGATGAGGTCAATTATTGCTATGGACTCGAAAATGAAAGGTAAATTCTCCATTTTTCATGACTCACTAGCAGATTTTGAATAAGATGTATGTGTATGTGGGTGTGCGTGGGTGGGGGGGGGGAGTCGCTGTGTGTGTGTGCGTATGTGGGTGTATGGGTGCTTAGTTCGGTGGGCTGGTAAGTGGGTAGGTGTATGGGTGGGTAGGCGGGTGGGTGTGTAGGTGGGTAGGTGTGTAGGTGGGTAGGTGTGTGGGTGGGTAGGTGGGTGGATGAGTGGATGGGTGGGTAGGTGCGTGGATGGGTAGGTGAGTGGTTGGGTAGGTGGGTGGTTGGGTAGGTGGGTGGTTGGGTAGGTGGGTGGTTGGGTAGGTGGGTGGTTGGCTAGGTGGGTGGTTGGGTAGGTGGGTGGTTGGGTAGGTGGGTGGTTGGGTAGGTGGCTGGTTGAGTAGGTGGGTAGGTGGGTGGGTGGGTAGGTGGGTGGGTGGGTGGGTGGGTGGGTGGGTAGGTGGGTGGGTGGGTGGGTGGGTGGGTGGGTGGGTGGGTGGGTGGGTGGGTGGGTGGGTGGGTGGGTGGGTGGGTGGGTGGGTGGGTGGGTGGGTAGGTGGGTGGGTGGATGGATGGGTGGGTAGGTGCGTGGATGGGTAGGTGAGTGGTTGGGTAGGTGAGTGGTTGGGTAGGTGGGTGGTTGGGTAGGTGGCTGGTTGAGTAGGTGGCTGGTTGAGTAGGTGGCTGGTTGAGTAGGTGGCTGGTTGAGTAGGTGGGTAGGTGGGTGGATGGGTGGGTGGGTAGGTGTGTGGGTGTGTGGGTGGGTAGGTGGGTGGTTGGGTGGGTGGGTAGGTGGGTGGGTGGGCGGGTGTATCCGTGTGTGGGTAGATGGATGGGTGGGTCTGTGTGTAGGTAGGTGGGTGGGTCTGTGTGTAGGTAGGTGGGTGGGTCTGTGTGTGTGTGTGGAAAAATGGGTGGAAAATTTGAGAAAATTAAAAAAAAAATTAATTAAAAAGAGGATAAAGATACGAAATTGTTGGACATATCCAAACAGAAAAAAATCCCCACAACTGTCTAAACTACACTAATATTTCCGAACAATATAAGTGAGTGGCGACTTGGATTTGCATGGGACAAGGTAACACTCCATAAACGCGCCAGTCTATTCAACCGACCATTTTTTTTTCTCCTCTTGGGATTTTACAATGGAGCTTGGCCTGCCGCTCAAGTATTGGGGTCATATAATTTGCTAGGCGGTTCGGAACATAAACTAATGTAGTGTAATCCTGTGTGTCATGAACAATGGAAAGTGAAAATTATTATCCATTCGGTTGACACGTAATGCCCATTGGGGGAGCCCCTGACAATTATCAGGTACAGCTTTATTACAGTCTTGTCAACCCCTGTCAATGCTTTTATGACAGCTCCCCACCCACCACCCGGCGAATTGAGCGTTACTGTGAACGCCCCATTTTCTGCTCCAACTATCACAATTTTCTGAGTTGAATAAATAATAATAATAAAAACATCAAAAATAAAAAACTTAATGTATGATTTTTAAAATTTTTGAAATTTTTAAAATTTTTGAAATTTTTGAAATTTTTGAAATTTTTGAAATTTTTGAAATTTTTGAAACTTTTGAAATTTTTGAAATTTTTGAAATTTTTGAAATTTTTGAAATTTTTGAAATTTTTGAAATTTTTGAAATTTTTGAAATTTTTGAAATTTTCCAAATTTTTCAAATTTCCCAAATTTTCAAATTTCCCAATTTTTTCAAATTTTTTTTTTCACCAGAAACGGTTGCGCAAAAAGATTGCCATAAATAGATGAATAGTGTCCCTGACACTTTGTGATTTTGCCCCACGTAAAAGCATTCGCGATCGATTTTTTCCCCTCTTTTTTGTCTCGAAACTAGGGGTTGTATTCTGTAGTGTAACACTGAGTGGCAATTTGTATCGCAATGGCGTGTAGAGTGAGCGTTAAGATAGCAAACAGCGGGAATTAGACCCTGGGGCGGTGGGTGGGTGGGTGGGGGGGGGGGGGGTGGAAATTGCCGGTGTTTCCTGCGATTTCTTCTTTGCAGCCCCCGTATAAATATACTCAACACTCGGTGAAATAATCCACTAAATTACAGGTTTGCGATTATATCTCAAATCCTCACTCTTGTTTATGATTCACTCGTAAAGTACATTTGCACTTCGGCTGACAAAATAAGTAATTTTTTTTCCCGCCAAAATTTCACCAATTCAAAAAAAAAAAAAAAAATAGGCTCCAAAAAAAAAAACCAGCATAAAAAAAATCTAAAATCTCAAAATAAAAATTTCAAAAAAGTGGACATTTTCAAAAAAAAAAAAAAAAAAAAAAAAAAAATTGCTAAAAAAAAAATTCGAAATTCAACCATCCGAAATTTTCGGGTTGGCCACATCGATGAGCGACTAGCATTTATCGTATTCGCCGCAGTGGTATTCTGTGGAGCAACAATGGGCCCTGGCAGGGCTCGGTGAGGGCGCAGCAAGTCCTGGAGCTCTCTCTTGGATAAAAGTGTAAAAATGCTGACAAGCGGATAATAGAGGAGGCAGTCAGTCACTTTGAAAGATGGCGCATGGAGCTGTTGTGAAGTGAGGAAGAGAGTGCGACACAAATATACCAACAAAAGAGTGGAATAGGTTATGTGTCGTGCGCCCCCGGGGGCTGCCGCACTGCGCGCGCGCCCATCCGTGAAAAGCGAAAAAGATGGATGCACAACAAACGCGGTTAGCGTGCAACGGCCGAGGGTAACAGAATTTGCGATGGGCAATAAATCATAGAGAACACGCGGGCTTTTTTCGGCGTGCCCGGATATGGGTTTCACGAGCGCGCGGTGGGTGGGTGGGTGGGGGGGGGGTGGGGGTGGGGGGGGGGAACTTGTCCTGTCGAAGATTTCATTTTTTCAAATTCGTAGAGATCTCGCGACTTTTGGATGACACTCAAAAAAAAAATGGCGGTACCGCGGAAAGAGGGGGAAGGGGGGTGGGGCGGGAGGGGAGGGGGAACGTCGATTGAAAATTTTGGATTTTTCTTGTAAGTGTTGTGTTTGGGAATTTTTGATCAATGTGAACAGTATTTTAAAAATTTTTCTTAAATTTCTGAAGTCTTCCGCTTGTCATTTTTCATGTCAAGAGCACAGGTATAACGATCAGCAAAAGGTTTGGATCTGGGACATTTGTCTTTTGTATTTATTCAATGTGGCTCAGAGTAACACAATTTGCGTTGGAGAATAAATCATGGAGCTCACGCGTATTTTTTGGTCCTGTTAGCCCCTATACAACATTGAGCTTTGTTGGAAATGGCAAGAAAAATCTGCATTATTTATGGCAGGAAGGCTACTTATCCCATCATACTGGAAGATGGGGGGGGGGGGAGGGGGGGGGGAAGGAAAAAATTCAGAAGTTTTAAAAACGCTAAGTAATTGCGATGTTACGGAATAGTGAGGATTACGTGACGAATTCCACCAGTTGCTAATATTCCATTTTTTTGTTATTTTCCACTCATCTTATAAATTCAACCACCCACTTACCCACCCCCTACCAACTCACCCACCTCCCCACCTCACTCACTCACCCACCCACTCACTCACCCGCTAACCCACTCTCCTACTAATTCACTCACCTACCCACCCACTTGCCCTTTCACCCACCCACTCACTCACTCAGTCACCCACTCACTCACTCAGCCACCCACCCACTCACTCACCTGTCACCCACCTACTAACCCACTCACCCACCCACCCACTCTTTCATCCACCCACCCACTCACTCACTCACCCACCTACTAACCCACTCACCCACTCACTCACTCACCTGTTACCCATCTACTAACCAACCCACCCACTCACCTACCTATCCGTCCGCCCACCCACCTACCCATCCGTCCGCCCACCCACCCACTCACCCACCTCCCCTTTCATTCATCCACCCACTCCCTCACTCACCCACTCACCCACCTACTAACCCACTCACCCACTCACTTGCCCACCCACCTACTCACCTACCCATCCGTCCACCCACCCACCCACACACACACACACACACACACATGGTTAGGTATTTGTTACAAAAGATTACATCGATTTACCTAAAAAAATTTACGAAAAATTGGCAGAAAAAGGTTAACCCTAGAAATATATCTCTCCTTTGCACGTGCACGATACCGCGAATGATTGCGAAGAATAAAGGAAATACGAATGAAAAGTGGTTGAATAAAATGTGACAGTATGCACCCTAAGAATGAATTGCCCCTGTCAAATGCTGCTTGTACAGCTTTGTAGGATATTCTCAGAGAATCAAAAGTCCATTTTGTCATGCGATGAAGAAATAAAATACGAGGGGTAGTTGGTAGAGTGGGGGGGGGGGGGGGGGGGGGATTGTAGATTAATTTTGGGGTGTCAATTGAAGTCAGGGTTGGGCATTCAGAGCGGGCATGATTGATGGAATGGATGTCAGAGTTAATGGTGATCTAGGACTTCTGGTCCTCCCCCCCCCCCCCCCTTTTTTTCTCCTCCCCAAATTTTGGGAAAATTAAAAAAAAAAAGTGCCAAATTCTGGAGTTCTTTGACGGCATGTTAATTTTTTTTTTTTCTCCAAAATTTCGAAATATCTTCAAGTTCTCAAAATTTTGGAACATCAATATTCGCCTCCAATTTACGGAAGCAACAATTCAAAATTTGTGGTGTCGTCGGTGCGAATTACACGTCAACGGTTGTCGTTAGAATGCTAATAATGTACGCGACAGTAATAATAACAACGATAGACTCATGGCTAGAAATACCAAGTTGATAGTGGCTCTGTCTTTTTCTCACCGGTTATGTGCGACGAAGAGGGGGGCAAAGTTGGCTCGACGAATGCGTGGGGCTATCCCCAGTCTGCCTCATGTTTAAATCAGCGATAACGAGAAGCCTCGGTGACATATGTCACTGTCGCTGTCAGCCAGCTACACAATCAATATAGCTGCCCCGACTCCACAACACTCGCCTCTTGACTGCTTTTCAAGAGATCCCGATAATGTATTCAATAGACATATGGACTTGGTCTATTCCAAAATTTATAATTGTACAGAGGAGAATTTTTTTTCAAAATTGAAAAAAAGAAATTTTGCATATTCTGGAGTTCCATGGCATACCTTCAACATACTATATATATGATCATATATAGAATCGACGATAATTGACGGTCTGTATATACAGGGTGTCCCAAAACTGTGGGCCCTTTTATGGGGATGACAGAGCGTGAAATTTGGAGTGGAAAATTCCTCTTCAACTTTTCGCTCTGACGTCCCCCTAAGGAATTATTGAAGTTTGAAGGCGAACAGTTATAGCAGTACTGACCGCACTGGGTCAGTGGTGTCAGTTCCAGGAGCGGTTCCATGTGGAAGTTCACATTCAGGAACGGTTCCAGATGGGTGTTCGTTTCCGGAAACGGTTCCAGATGAAAGTTCAATTCCGAGAACGGTTCCAGATGAAAGTTCGGTTCCGGGAACGGTTCCGGGTGAAAGTTGATTTTAGGGAATAGTTCCAGATGCAAGTTCAGTTCCGGGAACGGTTCCAGATAGAAGTTCGTTGCCGGGAACAGTTCCGGGTGAAAGTTGAATTTAGGGAACGGTTCCAGGTGAAAGTGGAATTCACGGAACGCGGCCAATTAAAAGCGCAATTCTGGCAACGGTTCCAGGTGAAAATTCAATTCCAGGAACGGTTCCAGATGAAAGTTCAATTTCGGGGACGGTTCCGGATGGAAGTTCAATTCCGGGAACGGTTCCACATGAAAGTTCAATTCTGGGAACGTTTCCAGATGAAAGTTCAATTCCGGAAACGGTTCCCAGATGAAAGTTTGTTTCCGGGAGCAGTTCCGGGTGAAAGTTGATTTTAGGGAATGGTTCCAGGTGAAAGTTTAATCCCGGGAACGGTTCCAGATGAAAGTTCGTTGCCGGGAACAGTTCCGGGTGAAATTTCAATTTAGAGAACGGTTGCAGATAAAAGTTCAATTCTGAGAACGGTTCCAGATGAAAGTTCAATTCCGGAAACGGTTCCAGATGAAAGTTAAATTCCGGGAACAGCTCCGCATGAAAGTTCACTGTCGAGAACGCTGCCGGACGAAAGTTCCATTGCGGGAACGGTTACAAGAATCGCTGCAGGTGGAAGAATACTCGGAAGATCTGTTCCAGATTCCTCATTAAGTTCTAGGAGTTCTTCCTGGAACCATTCATAGGACTTAATTTTCATCTGGAATAGTTCCTTAACTATCAACGTTAGAAAAAAAATTCTTTAACATTAAATGTGCGTTTTAATGTCAGGAACAAAATTTGTTGGACCCTTTTTTCCCTATCTCTCTCCGTTTTTGAGATAGGTTGATATAAACAAGTAAATGTTATCAACGGAAGAGCACCCGATTTCAGCAAAAATTCATTTTAGGTCCAGAATACTTGGAGATGTTTCGATTGCGGCATTATTGGAATTTCTTTTTGGGATTTTTACCTCAAGTTTTAGCCAATTTTTTGTCATGAACTTGACATCTTCGAGCCCCCCTGCCAAAATTTATCCTCTTCTCCGGCAAACAGCCGTGGCATATCCGCTCGTGATCATATTTTATGTTTTAATCTCTCCATTGTTCCTGGTATAACGGAGTTTAAGAGGAAAAAGAAGGAAAAAAAAATAATAATGCCTACCACGAAACACGCAAAGCTGTCAGCCATAAAACACCCACGTCGGAGAGGCCAGTGGAGACCCGAGGCGAAAAGCCGGATTGGAGTGAGCGCCTGCGCACGACTTGAATTTTTATGCACCCCCGTGGGTGGGGAGGGGGGGGGGAGGTTATCCACCATCCAGGAGATTGACACAGATTTTGAAAAAATTGTGAAAATAACCAAAATTTGGACATTTTTGGTGAATTTTAAAAAATTTTGAATTTTCAAATTTTTGGAAAATTTTGAGTTTTTGAAATTTTCGAAAATTTTGAGTTTTTGAAATTTTTGAAAATTTTGAGTTTTTGAAATTTTTGAAAATTTCGATTTTTTGAAATTTTTAAAAATTTTGAGTTTTTGAAATTTCGGAAAATTTTTAGTTATTGCAATTTTTGAAAATTTTAGGCATTACAATTTTTTGAAAATTCCATCCGTATTTTCCATTTCAGCGTAGAAGCGGAGAAATGACCTGAAATTAGGAATTTTGGCGAGACAGCTTGAAAGTCAAAATGCCAATGCCCTGTAGTTAACCGGCGCCTAATAATTTCTGACTCTCTAGTTGAAGAGTGCCGACCATGTCCGCCCTTTTGTCGTGAAATAAACGAAGAAAAAGGTATGACTAACCTGACATTAACCGTTAGAGGCTGATCAAGGAAATTGTGAGCCCGGGATAGACGGGATAATTATTGACTGGAGGGTATTAACTATCAGGGATCCTCGGGTAATGACAAGTCCACCTTTTCTATCTTCGTGTTTGACCCCAGGGTGTACTATTAAGCCTGAGGCTGGATGATACCTTTTAGGAGGCACCAATTTCCGTTATTTAACTTTGAATTTTTTTTTTAGAATTAACGAAGCACACACACACACACACACACACATATACACGTGCATGTATGCGTACGGGCCGGCATACACACACACGTACCCACCCACTCCTACCCACATTCATTCACCCTCCTGCCCACGCCCACCCTCCTCTCCACGCCCACCCACCTGCCCACGCCCACCCCCCTACCTACGCCCATTTACCCACATCCACTCACCCTCCTCCCCACGCCCACCCACCCACCCATCCTCCTACCCACGCCCACCCACCCATCCTCCTACCCACGCCCACCCACCCATCCTCCTACCCACGCCCACCCACCCACCCATCCTCCTACCCACGCCCACCCACCCATCCTCCTACCCACGCCCACCCATCCTCCTACCCACCACCACCCTCCTACCCAAGGCCACCCGCCCGCCCACTCTTCTACCCACAACACCCACCCACTCACACATACTACATACTTACATGTATAAATACCTACCTATAATGCACATACACGCACGAGTGGCTTTCAAAATTTATGAAAAAAAAAATGGAATATTCACAATGTATTAATAATGTTTGAAACATTTGTAAATTTTTAAAATGAAAAAAAACTTTGCTAATCAAATTCGAAAATGTTGACATTCTTGACGAATGAGCGAATGCCATCAGTTGTAGGAATGACACTGGAATGGATGGAGTCTGACGTCTGGTGTCGTGAAATGAGCGACGTCGGTGGGGTCGCGTGCAGACGGGCGCGTGACGAGAAACGTCGGGACAACTGGGTGTGGAGGTGCTCCACGGACAGGGCCGTCGTCTTGCATTACGGCCAAACTATCCGCGGAAATTCCTCGGTGGAGTCGAGTGACTCCGGGATGATGAATCGAAATGACGGCCAACCTGGGCAATGCATCGGGTATTACCCGGGTTAAACACTCGGTGAAACCGCCTCACTAGGGACTTATGGGTGTGACGGGTAATTTGCCCTTACGTCTTATGGGTCGTGGACAAACTGTTGATATTTTTGGTATTTTGGGAAATTCTCAAAATTCCGTCAAATTTAAAAAATTCTGGAATTTTTGAAATTTCAAAAATTTTGAGAGCTTTTGAAGAACTTTGAGGAATTTTGGGGTTTTAGAAATTTTGAGAAGTTTTGAGAAGTTCTGAGAAATTTTGAGAAGTTTTGAGAAATTTTGAGATGTTTTGAGAAATTTTGAGAAGTTTTGAGAAATTTTGAGAAGTTTTGAGAAGTTTTGAGAAATTTTGAGAAATTTTGAGAAATTTTGAGAAGTTTTGAGAAGTTTTGAGAAATTTTGAGAAATTTTGAGAAATTTTGAGAAATTTTGAGAAATTTTGAGAAATTTTGAGAAATTTTAAGAAATTTTGAGAAATTTTGAGAAATTTTGAGAAGTTTTGAGAAATTTTGAGAAGTTCTGAGAAATTTTGAGAAATTTTGAGAAGTTTTGAGAAGTTTTGAGAAATTTTGAGAAATTTTGAGAAGTTTTGAGAAGTTTTGAGAAGTTTTGAGAAATTTTGAGAAATTTTGAGAAATTTTGAGAAATTTTGAGAAATTTTGAGAAATTTTGAGAAATTTTGAGAAGTTCTGAGAAATTTTGAGAATTTTTGCAAAGACGAAAAAAGGAATAAAATTGGCAGAGCTTGGAATGTTTTGAACTAGATTTTTATCTAGATCTTTCCATCACTGAAAAATTGTTAGTGGATGAATGACAGATTTTAAATCATATCGGTAATTATCTAGAGCAAATAATCAAATCAAAATATGGTCTTATCTCTGTTCTTCCCCAGTATCATTGGAGATACGCGAGATAAGCGAAAAATCCCATTTTGTTTGGGTGACAGTTTCTCATCATCGAAAATTTTTCGACTTTTCCACACAATCTCTACGGGCTTCCGGGTCTCCGATGAATTTCCGGTTATCTCAATCCCAAATTCGCGAACGGTTATTATTTTGAGAACCAATATTGAAAAAATACAGTATGGCTGGAAATTTTTCATAAAATTGATAATTCCAAAAAAAAATTTAATTTCCAGAAAGTGAAAAAATTCCAAAATTTTTAAAATGCCCAAAATTCTTGAAATTTCCAAAATTTCCAAAATTTCCAGAATTTCCAAAATTCCTAAAATTTTTGAAATTCCGAAGATTCAAAGCTTCAAGAGACATAAGTGAACCGTACACACTTTCAGATAGGAAATATCTCGGGGAAAACTAACAAAACCCAAGTGCCTGGGTTATTTGTCGACCGATAGAGCTTCCGATGCTCTCCCCATCACTCATGTTACTGTGGCTTATCTGCCAGACTGTTTGAAGGGCTATGTTCCACATGGCTTTGGTCCAGAATACACAGATGACATGCAGAAGCTGCAGTCGTCTGTCATCATAGCGTCCTGTCAATGTACCCGAGGACCGGGGGTTGAATTTGTTGTCCAAGCACTTAAAACCATACCGGGCCTGTCTGCTAGTCATGCTTTACTCATACTGACAAGAACCAATCTCTCCGTCTTAATCTCAGAGATGTGTTGAAAATTTTTGAAAATTTCAAAATATTCGAGACTTTGTTTATTTTTGAATGACATTTGAAGCTACAGTGGGTTGTTATTGATCAGACGTGTGGGTGAGTGGGTGGGTGGGCAAGTGAGTGGGTGGGTGAGTGGGTGGGTGAGTGGGTGGGCGAGTGAGTGGGTGGGTGGGTGGGTGAGTGGGTGGGTGAGTGGGTGGGTGAGTGAGTGGGTGGGTCAGTGGGTGGGCAAGTGAATGGGTGGGTGAGTAGGTGGGTGGGTGAGTGGGTGGGTGGGTGAGTGAGTGAGTGGGTGGGCGGTTGAGTGAGTGAGTGGGTGGTTGAGTGTGTGTGGGTGGGTGAGTGTGTGTGTGGGTGGGTGGTTGAGTGGGTGTGGGTGGGTGAGTGAGTGGGTGGGTCAGTGGGTGGGCAAGTGAATGGGTGGGTGAGTGGGTGGGTGGGTGAGTGAGTGGGTGGGTGAGTGAGTGAATGGGTGGGCGGTTGAGTGAGTGAGTGGGTGGGTGGGTGGGTGGTTGAGTGTGTGTGGGTGGGTGAGTGTGTGCGTGGGTGAGTGGTTGAGTGGGTGTGGGTGGGTGAGTGTGTGTGGGTGGATGGGTGGGTCGGTATGTGGGTAAGTGGGTGGGTGGATGTGTGGGTGAGTGGGTGTGCGGAAAAATGCATAACAACACACACACACACACAGCAGCTATTAGTCCATCCCAGCCATCCTTCTCATTTCCTACCCCGTGACAAGAAAAGAGCCACTCTTTCATGTTTTCCCTCATCGGCACTTCTGAAGAAAAAAAAAAATATGTGATCTCTCGGAAATCACTTTTGCGCGAGACAACGCTTCACAGATGGGGGCTTGAGTGGAGGAAAATGGATACTCTGACGTTTTCGATGAATGTAAATAGCGAAAGAAAAACAGCCCACACTGCAACTGATTTCTTTGATTTTGCCCTGTCATCTGTTCAATGCACGAGATATGTTTCATTTCAGACATCTTGTGAAATATTTACTGTAACAATTTTTGAAATTTTCCTGATGTTTCCCAAAAAAAAAATCAAATGGACCAAGTAGGCCGTTGTCCAACGGACGTCCCCGTAACGTACTTGTGAAAATAAAATCTGTTGATTCGTTGTCCACTCACCGCAAATCCATTCACATGTGTGGGACGACTTAATTTTCCTTGGCTCAAGTGAAACGTAAAAAACAAAAAGAAAGAAATGAGCTTTACAGTTGGTGCCTTTGATGAGCGGAGACGAGGCATAGCAAGACCAGGTTACACCTCATTGCAGCATCCCAAGAAAGCCGTCTCTGTCCTTCTCGGCGTCGTTCAACCGTGAAAACATTGAAGCCCGGAAGCACGAGGCCACACACACACATACATCTGAAGGTTCGACAGCAGCTTTCGAGTGGTGTTTCGTGCTTGCAAGTTATGAAAACATAAGAGATAAATCACATAGCGCGAATGATATGCGCGAAAACTGCAAATTGGCGTGTTTTACCATGATTCGACAAAGTGGGCCCTTTTCGTTTTTCGATTAAAAAAGCGGAATCAAGGAGGGAGGGTGAGGTATAATGGAACTGTGGCGTGAAATGGGAAAAAGGCGAAAGAGAATGTGAGATTCTCACAATGCGCGCCTAAAGAATGTCCCAAAAATGGCGCGACTACTCGCAATTTAAAAAGTGGCGCGGTTTAAAAATGTCAAATATCACTGAACAGGCCTTTTTCCAACTGCCTTATTTATTGGCCCCAATACACCACTCTAAATACCATCAAGCACAGTCCAATAAACATACAAAATGACGTTTTAAATTGGGTTATTTTCGTAAAACGTTTATAGCCATTTTGACATTTGGAACGAGGGCAATAACGGCTGTTGAAATGGTAAAAAATTGTGACAATTCAGCACCGTAATAACACACATTGACGAGTCGAGGGTTGTAACGGACGAGAGAAAAAAAATTTATGACACCAATTTTCGCTCCAAAAATATTACAAGCTTAAATAGCTCAGGTCAGGCTTTGCTTAAAATTGCCCATATTGTTTTCAAATCCTGGACGTGAAAATTGTTGCTCATGATTTCATATATATATCGAATATCGAGATATCGATATATCGAATATGTCGGTGTACACAAAAATTTATATACTGAGTATATCGAGACATGTGATACATCGATACATGCGATATATCGATACATGCGATATACCGGTACATGCGATATATCGATACATGCAATGTATCGATACATGCGATATATCGATACATGCAATGTATCGATACATGCGATATATCGATACATGCGATATATCGATACATTCGATATATCGATACATGCGATATATCGATACATGCGACATATCGATACGTGCGATATGTCAATACACGCAATATATCAAATTATACAATATATCGATACACCAATATTCCGATATATACAATAAATCGATACACCAATATATCGATATATCCATATGTCGATATCTCGATATATCCATACATCGATATATCTATACATCGAAATATCGATATATCAGATATATCGATATATCTCATATTATCGATACCAAAAATCGAAATTGGCCCGAAAATTATCGATCCTCGTGCTTATCGATACTATATCGATAAACACTGTGGTGATAGTGCCCGTGGCATCTATAATTTGGCACCTTCGGATTTAGGTTATGTTTTCTCCTTTGAGCAGACAACAAGCAATCGTTGAATCAAACAGCCGCTAGTAGTCCCACGGATGTCGTTTGCCAACGAGTCAACGAGATGCAAGATTCTTATCGAAATGCGCACGTGAAAGGCCAATAATTCAGATCGGTATCCCTTTGAATACGATAAACGAGTTCACAACCATAAACATGCATTTTAGGTTATTTTTCTTCTTTTTTTTTTTCTTTTATTTCGTTTTTATTTGTCTCCTTACGGGCTATTCACACGTACAATACGACCGCTGTGTTCATTAGTGCCGGGTGAAAACACTAGCACTTGCGTGGACAATTATTTCACCCCTTCAATAATTAATTTGTTCGCAGGGAAGGAAGTAAAAAAGGTCTGGTTGTCGGTTTCGGCTATTTAGATCACGTGACCTACGGAAATAGTGTTTTATGGAAGACCTTCGATGGAGAATATTGACATAGCGCGTTTTCTCGCATTTCGACAAAGTGGGCCCTTTTCGTTTTTTTCATGATTAACGCAAATTTACCACCTACGCATCAAAAGAATCTACCATTCAGCACAGAACTTCCGAATTCCCTCGTTTTTTCACATTACGACAAAGTGGGCCCTTTTCGTTTTTTCATGGTGTACGCAACTTTAATCGTTACCACCGCATGAAACAAAGCTACCATTCATCAGAAAACTCCTGAATTCCCGTGTTTTGTCACACCTCGACGAAGTGGGCCCTTTTCGTTTTTCACCAACTGAAGTATGGGTAACGACTGGCACTTGTGTCGACGATTATTTCTCCCCTCAGTAATGAATTTGGGTTGATGAATGGGAATAAAAGGAGTTGGAGTGCTTATTCTGTGCATTTGGATCACGTGTGAGCTATGGAAACATTAGAAGGTGCTTGGTGTTGATTCAACTACACGATTATGCGACTTTCAATGGATCCTACGGTATTAACATGAAAATTCCATTGGTGGTGGGGTCATTGTTCCAACGCATCCGGTCAAAGTCCATGTATATGACTGTCATTAACGAGGCAATAGAGATCTCTTTCGCGATAAGATTCAGTTCACGTAGGTATACAGGACATTTGCTATCACCATAATGCTAGTTGGGCTTGAGAACGGTTCGGGTTATTCAATAAGTCGCGGTGATTCAATGAGTTCAACGTACAGGGTATCCTCAGTCTGCATGAGCTTGGAGCACTGGACACCAACCACTTTGCAGGATCTTCGACTCTGCTGATGAAGGAAGATGCTGCGTGGACCAGGATACCAGGTAGCACTTGATGAATCTTCCAGGCTCATCTAGAAGGAGACCAGAGCGAGCAGGTTCTAGGCATTTTCTACATATGGAACCCGGTCCATCATCGGCTGGTGCCCAGCCTCCGGTCCATTACACTGAGAAAAACCGTCGTAGTATAGACCGTAGTTAGATCGTTTCTACCAAATCTTATGGTTGCCCATGGGCAATCAGACATACGGATAGGTTAACCGTAAGATTTGCTAAAATCTTCTATCAAAGATTTGGTAAATTTAACCGAGGGCGTAGATTTAGTGAACTAAAATATTATTGATTTTCGATTCAAAAGATCGAAAAAATGATTTTTTTAATTTCCCGATTTTCGGGAAGTTATTGTATTGCCCCCGAAATCGAAATTTTTGTTGTCGCCTAGGAAATGGTGGTTTAAGTATACCAAAATGATCCCCAATAAATTCTGAGACGATGTATGTGTGTGTGTGTGTGTCTTAATTTTTTTTTAATTGAATTTTTGGCCTCCTGTGCGTTGATACTATCCAATAGGAACCGCTAGAGGATATTTCCGTCGAATTTGGGTCGAAAAAGCCAAATTAATTTTTTTCCATTTTGGCCAAATTTAACATTGGGACCTTATGGGGAGGCAAACTTAATTTTTTTAAAATTGAAATTTTGGCCCCGTGAGCGTCGATACTATCCAATAGGAACCCCCAGAAGATATTTCCGTCGAATTTGGGTCGAAAAAGTCAAATGAATTTTTTTCGATTTTGGCCAAATTTAACATTGGGACCTTATGGGGAGGCAAACTTAATTTTTTTAAAATTAAAATTTTGGCCCCGTGGGCGTCGATACTATCCAATAGGAACCCCCAGAAGATATTTCCGTCGAATTTGGGTCGAAAAAGTCAAATTAATTTTATTCGATTTTGGCCAAATTTGCCATTGGGACCTTATGGGGAGGCAAACTTAATTTTTCTAAAATTGAAATTTTGGCCCCGTGGGCGTTGATACTATCCAATTGGGACCTCTAGAAGACACTTCCGTCGATTTTGAGTCGAAAAATTGAAATTAATTTTTTTCGATTTTGGCCAAATTTAACATTGGGGTCTTATGGGGAGGCAAACTTATTTTTTTTAAAATTGGAATTTTGGCCCCGTGGGCGTCGATACTATCCAATAGGAACCCCCAGAAGATATTTCCGTCGAATTTGGGTCGAAAAAGTCAAATTAATTTTTTTCGATTTTGGCCAAATTCAACATTGGGACCTTATGGGGAGGCAAACTTAATTTTTTTAAAATTGAATTTTTGGCCCCGTGTGCGTCGATACTATCCAATAGGAACCGCTAGAGGATATTTCCGTCGAATTTGGGTCGAAAAAGTCAAATTAATTTTTTTCGATTTTGGCCAAATTTAACATTGGGACCTTATGGGGAGGCAAACTTAATTTTTTTAAAATTGAAATTTTGGCCCCGTGAGCGTCGATACTATCCAATAGGAACCCCCAGAAGATATTTCCGTCGAATTTGGGTCGAAAAAGCCAAATTAATTTTTTTCCATTTTGGCCAAATTTAACATTGGGACCTTATGGGGAGGCAAACTTAATTTTTTTAAAATTGAAATTTTGGCCCCGTGAGCGTCGATACTATCCAATAGGAACCCCCAGAAGATATTTCCGTCAAATTTGGGTCGAAAAAGTCAAATTAATTTTTTTCGATTTCGGCCAAATTTAACATTGGGACCTTATGGGGAGGCAAACTTAATTTTTTTAAAATTGAATTTTTGGCCCCGTGTGCGTCGATACTATCCAATAGGAACCGCTAGAGGATATTTCCGTCGAATTTGGGTCGAAAAAGTCAAATTAATTTTTTTCGATTTTGGCCAAATTTAACATTGGGACCTTATGGGGAGGCAAACTTAATTTTTTTAAAATTGAATTTTTGGCCCCGTGTGCGTCGATACTATCCAATAGGAACCGCTAGAGGATATTTCCGTCGAATTTGGGTCGAAAAAGTCAAATTAATTTTTTTCGATTTTGGCCAAATTTAACATTGGGACCTTATGGGGAGGCAAACTTAATTTTTTTAAAATTGAAATTTTGGCCCCGTGAGCGTCGATACTATCCAATAGGAACCCCCAGAAGATATTTCCGTCGAATTTGGGTCGAAAAAGCCAAATTAATTTTTTTCCATTTTGGCCAAATTTAACATTGGGACCTTATGGGGAGGCAAACTTAATTTTTTTAAAATTGAAATTTTGGCCCCGTGAGCGTCGATACTATCCAATAGGAACCCCCAGAAGATATTTCCGTCAAATTTGGGTCGAAAAAGTCAAATTAATTTTTTTCGATTTTGGCCAAATTTAACATTGGGACCTTATGGGGAGGCAAACTTAATTTTTTTAAAATTGAAATTTTGGCCCCGTGAGCGTCGATACTATCCAATAGGAACCCCCAGAAGATATTTCCGTCGAATTTGGGTCGAAAAAGTCAAATTAATTTTTTTCCATTTTGGCCAAATTTAACATTGGGACCTTATGGGGAGGCAAACTTAATTTTTTTAAAATTGAATTTTTGGCCCCGTGTGCGTCGATACTATCCAATAGGAACCGCTAGAGGATATTTCCGTCGAATTTGGGTCGAAAAAGTCAAATTAATTTTTTTCGATTTTGGCCAAATTTAACATTGGGACCTTATGGGGAGGCAAACTTAATTTTTTTAAAATTGAAATTTTGGCCCCGTGAGCGTCGATACTATCCAATAGGAACCCCCAGAAGATATTTCCGTCAAATTTGGGTCGAAAAAGTCAAATTAATTTTTTTCGATTTTGGCCAAATTTAACATTGGGACCTTATGGGGAGGCAAACTTAATTTTTTTAAAATTGAATTTTTGGCCCCGTGTGCGTCGATACTATCCAATAGGAACCGCTAGAGGATATTTCCGTCGAATTTGGGTCGAAAAAGTCAAATTAATTTTTTTCGATTTTGGCCAAATTTAACATTGGGACCTTATGGGGAGGCAAACTTAATTTTTTTAAAATTGAATTTTTGGCCCCGTGTGCGTCGATACTATCCAATAGGAACCGCTAGAGGATATTTCCGTCGAATTTGGGTCGAAAAAGTCAAATTAATTTTTTTCGATTTTGGCCAAATTTAACATTGGGACCTTATGGGGAGGCAAACTTAATTTTTTTAAAATTGAAATTTTGGCCCCGTGAGCGTCGATACTATCCAATAGGAACCCCCAGAAGATATTTCCGTCGAATTTGGGTCGAAAAAGTCAAATTAATTTTTTTCCATTTTGGCCAAATTTAACATTGGGACCTTATGGGGAGGCAAACTTAATTTTTTTAAAATTGAAATTTTGGCCCCGTGAGCGTCGATACTATCCAATAGGAACCCCCAGAAGATATTTCCGTCAAATTTGGGTCGAAAAAGTCAAATTAATTTTTTTCGATTTTGGCCAAATTTAACATTGGGACCTTATGGGGAGGCAAACTTAATTTTTTTAAAATTGAATTTTTGGCCCCGTGTGCGTCGATACTATCCAATAGGAACCGCTAGAGGATATTTCCGTCGAATTTGGGTCGAAAAAGTCAAATTAATTTTTTTCGATTTTGGCCAAATTTAACATTGGGACCTTATGGGGAGGCAAACTTAATTTTTTTAAAATTGAAATTTTGGCCCCGTGAGCGTCGATACTATCCAATAGGAACCCCCAGAAGATATTTCCGTCAAATTTGGGTCGAAAAAGTCAAATTAATTTTTTTCGATTTTGGCCAAATTTAACATTGGGACCTTATGGGGAGGCAAACTTAATTTTTTTAAAATTGAAATTTTGGCCCCGTGAGCGTCGATACTATCCAATAGGAACCCCCAGAAGATATTTCCGTCGAATTTGGGTCGAAAAAGCCAAATTAATTTTTTTCCATTTTGGCCAAATTTAACATTGGGACCTTATGGGGAGGCAAACTTAATTTTTTTAAAATTGAATTTTTGGCCCCGTGTGCGTCGATACTATCCAATAGGAACCGCTAGAGGATATTTCCGTCGAATTTGGGTCGAAAAAGTCAAATTAATTTTTTTCGATTTTGGCCAAATTTAACATTGGGACCTTATGGGGAGGCAAACTTAATTTTTTTAAAATTGAATTTTTGGCCCCGTGTGCGTCGATACTATCCAATAGGAACCGCTAGAGGATATTTCCGTCGAATTTGGGTCGAAAAAGTCAAATTAATTTTTTTCGATTTTGGCCAAATTTAACATTGGGACCTTATGGGGAGGCAAACTTAATTTTTTTAAAATTGAAATTTTGGCCCCGTGAGCGTCGATACTATCCAATAGGAACCCCCAGAAGATATTTCCGTCGAATTTGGGTCGAAAAAGTGAAATTAATTTTTTTCCATTTTGGCCAAATTTAACATTGGGACCTTATGGGGAGGCAAACTTAATTTTTTTAAAATTGAAATTTTGGCCCCGTGAGCGTCGATACTATCCAATAGGAACCCCCAGAAGATATTTCCGTCAAATTTGGGTCGAAAAAGTCAAATTAATTTTTTTCGATTTTGGCCAAATTTAACATTGGGACCTTATGGGGAGGCAAACTTAATTTTTTTAAAATTGAATTTTTGGCCCCGTGTGCGTCGATACTATCCAATAGGAACCGCTAGAGGATATTTCCGTCGAATTTGGGTCGAAAAAGTCAAATTAATTTTTTTCGATTTTGGCCAAATTTAACATTGGGACCTTATGGGGAGGCAAACTTAATTTTTTTAAAATTGAAATTTTGGCCCCGTGAGCGTCGATACTATCCAATAGGAACCCCCAGAAGATATTTCCGTCAAATTTGGGTCGAAAAAGTCAAATTAATTTTTTTCGATTTTGGCCAAATTTAACATTGGGACCTTATGGGGAGGCAAACTTAATTTTTTTAAAATTGAATTTTTGGCCCCGTGTGCGTCGATACTATCCAATAGGAACCGCTAGAGGATATTTCCGTCGAATTTGGGTCGAAAAAGTCAAATTAATTTTTTTCGATTTTGGCCAAATTTAACATTGGGACCTTATGGGGAGGCAAACTTAATTTTTTTAAAATTGAATTTTTGGCCCCGTGTGCGTCGATACTATCCAATAGGAACCGCTAGAGGATATTTCCGTCGAATTTGGGTCGAAAAAGTCAAATTAATTTTTTTCGATTTTGGCCAAATTTAACATTGGGACCTTATGGGGAGGCAAACTTAATTTTTTTTAAATTGAAATTTTGGCCCCGTGAGCGTCGATACTATCCAATAGGAACCCCCAGAAGATATTTCCGTCAAATTTGGGTCGAAAAAGTCAAATTAATTTTTTTCGATTTTGGCCAAATTTAACATTGGGACCTTATGGGGAGGCAAACTTAATTTTTTTAAAATTGAAATTTTGGCCCCGTGAGCGTCGATACTATCCAATAGGAACCCCCAGAAGATATTTCCGTCGAATTTGGGTCGAAAAAGCCAAATTAATTTTTTTCCATTTTGGCCAAATTTAACATTGGGACCTTATGGGGGGCAAACTTAATTTTTTTAAAATTGAATTTTTGGCCCCGTGTGCGTCGATACTATCCAATAGGAACCGCTAGAGGATATTTCCGTCGAATTTGGGTCGAAAAAGTCAAATTAATTTTTTTCGATTTTGGCCAAATTTAACATTGGGACCTTATGGGGAGGCAAACTTAATTTTTTTAAAATTGAAATTTTGGCCCCGTGAGCGTCGATACTATCCAATAGGAACCCCCAGAAGATATTTCCGTCGAATTTGGGTCGAAAAAGTCAAATTAATTTTTTTCCATTTTGGCCAAATTTAACATTGGGACCTTATGGGGAGGCAAACTTAATTTTTTTAAAATTGAATTTTTGGCCCCGTGTGCGTCGATACTATCCAATAGGAACCGCTAGAGGATATTTCCGTCGAATTTGGGTCGAAAAAGTCAAATTAATTTTTTTCGATTTTGGCCAAATTTAACATTGGGACCTTATGGGGAGGCAAACTTAATTTTTTTAAAATTGAAATTTTGGCCCCGTGAGCGTCGATACTATCCAATAGGAACCCCCAGAAGATATTTCCGTCAAATTTGGGTCGAAAAAGTCAAATTAATTTTTTTCGATTTTGGCCAAATTTAACATTGGGACCTTATGGGGAGGCAAACTTAATTTTTTTAAAATTGAATTTTTGGCCCCGTGTGCGTCGATACTATCCAATAGGAACCGCTAGAGGATATTTCCGTCGAATTTGGGTCGAAAAAGTCAAATTAATTTTTTTCGATTTTGGCCAAATTTAACATTGGGACCTTATGGGGAGGCAAACTTAATTTTTTTAAAATTGAATTTTTGGCCCCGTGTGCGTCGATACTATCCAATAGGAACCGCTAGAGGATATTTCCGTCGAATTTGGGTCGAAAAAGTCAAATTAATTTTTTTCGATTTTGGCCAAATTTAACATTGGGACCTTATGGGGAGGCAAACTTAATTTTTTTAAAATTGAAATTTTGGCCCCGTGAGCGTCGATACTATCCAATAGGAACCCCCAGAAGATATTTCCGTCGAATTTGGGTCGAAAAAGTCAAATTAATTTTTTTCCATTTTGGCCAAATTTAACATTGGGACCTTATGGGGAGGCAAACTTAATTTTTTTAAAATTGAAATTTTGGCCCCGTGAGCGTCGATACTATCCAATAGGAACCCCCAGAAGATATTTCCGTCAAATTTGGGTCGAAAAAGTCAAATTAATTTTTTTCGATTTTGGCCAAATTTAACATTGGGACCTTATGGGGAGGCAAACTTAATTTTTTTAAAATTGAATTTTTGGCCCCGTGTGCGTCGATACTATCCAATAGGAACCGCTAGAGGATATTTCCGTCGAATTTGGGTCGAAAAAGTCAAATTAATTTTTTTCGATTTTGGCCAAATTTAACATTGGGACCTTATGGGGAGGCAAACTTAATTTTTTTAAAATTGAAATTTTGGCCCCGTGAGCGTCGATACTATCCAATAGGAACCCCCAGAAGATATTTCCGTCAAATTTGGGTCGAAAAAGTCAAATTAATTTTTTTCGATTTTGGCCAAATTTAACATTGGGACCTTATGGGGAGGCAAACTTAATTTTTTTAAAATTGAAATTTTGGCCCCGTGAGCGTCGATACTATCCAATAGGAACCCCCAGAAGATATTTCCGTCGAATTTGGGTCGAAAAAGCCAAATTAATTTTTTTCCATTTTGGCCAAATTTAACATTGGGACCTTATGGGGAGGCAAACTTAATTTTTTTAAAATTGAATTTTTGGCCCCGTGTGCGTCGATACTATCCAATAGGAACCGCTAGAGGATATTTCCGTCGAATTTGGGTCGAAAAAGTCAAATTAATTTTTTTCGATTTTGGCCAAATTTAACATTGGGACCTTATGGGGAGGCAAACTTAATTTTTTTAAAATTGAATTTTTGGCCCCGTGTGCGTCGATACTATCCAATAGGAACCGCTAGAGGATATTTCCGTCGAATTTGGGTCGAAAAAGTCAAATTAATTTTTTTCGATTTTGGCCAAATTTAACATTGGGACCTTATGGGGAGGCAAACTTAATTTTTTTAAAATTGAAATTTTGGCCCCGTGAGCGTCGATACTATCCAATAGGAACCCCCAGAAGATATTTCCGTCGAATTTGGGTCGAAAAAGTGAAATTAATTTTTTTCCATTTTGGCCAAATTTAACATTGGGACCTTATGGGGAGGCAAACTTAATTTTTTTAAAATTGAAATTTTGGCCCCGTGAGCGTCGATACTATCCAATAGGAACCCCCAGAAGATATTTCCGTCAAATTTGGGTCGAAAAAGTCAAATTAATTTTTTTCGATTTTGGCCAAATTTAACATTGGGACCTTATGGGGAGGCAAACTTAATTTTTTTAAAATTGAATTTTTGGCCCCGTGTGCGTCGATACTATCCAATAGGAACCGCTAGAGGATATTTCCGTCGAATTTGGGTCGAAAAAGTCAAATTAATTTTTTTCGATTTTGGCCAAATTTAACATTGGGACCTTATGGGGAGGCAAACTTAATTTTTTTAAAATTGAAATTTTGGCCCCGTGAGCGTCGATACTATCCAATAGGAACCCCCAGAAGATATTTCCGTCAAATTTGGGTCGAAAAAGTCAAATTAATTTTTTTCGATTTTGGCCAAATTTAACATTGGGACCTTATGGGGAGGCAAACTTAATTTTTTTAAAATTGAATTTTTGGCCCCGTGTGCGTCGATACTATCCAATAGGAACCGCTAGAGGATATTTCCGTCGAATTTGGGTCGAAAAAGTCAAATTAATTTTTTTCGATTTTGGCCAAATTTAACATTGGGACCTTATGGGGAGGCAAACTTAATTTTTTTAAAATTGAATTTTTGGCCCCGTGTGCGTCGATACTATCCAATAGGAACCGCTAGAGGATATTTCCGTCGAATTTGGGTCGAAAAAGTCAAATTAATTTTTTTCGATTTTGGCCAAATTTAACATTGGGACCTTATGGGGAGGCAAACTTAATTTTTTTTAAATTGAAATTTTGGCCCCGTGAGCGTCGATACTATCCAATAGGAACCCCCAGAAGATATTTCCGTCAAATTTGGGTCGAAAAAGTCAAATTAATTTTTTTCGATTTTGGCCAAATTTAACATTGGGACCTTATGGGGAGGCAAACTTAATTTTTTTAAAATTGAAATTTTGGCCCCGTGAGCGTCGATACTATCCAATAGGAACCCCCAGAAGATATTTCCGTCGAATTTGGGTCGAAAAAGCCAAATTAATTTTTTTCCATTTTGGCCAAATTTAACATTGGGACCTTATGGGGGGCAAACTTAATTTTTTTAAAATTGAATTTTTGGCCCCGTGTGCGTCGATACTATCCAATAGGAACCGCTAGAGGATATTTCCGTCGAATTTGGGTCGAAAAAGTCAAATTAATTTTTTTCGATTTTGGCCAAATTTAACATTGGGACCTTATGGGGAGGCAAACTTAATTTTTTTAAAATTGAAATTTTGGCCCCGTGAGCGTCGATACTATCCAATAGGAACCCCCAGAAGATATTTCCGTCAAATTTGGGTCGAAAAAGTCAAATTAATTTTTTTCGATTTTGGCCAAATTTAACATTGGGACCTTATGGGGAGGCAAACTTAATTTTTTTAAAATTGAATTTTTGGCCCCGTGTGCGTCGATACTATCCAATAGGAACCGCTAGAGGATATTTCCGTCGAATTTGGGTCGAAAAAGTCAAATTAATTTTTTTCGATTTTGGCCAAATTTAACATTGGGACCTTATGGGGAGGCAAACTTAATTTTTTTAAAATTGAAATTTTGGCCCCGTGAGCGTCGATACTATCCAATAGGAACCCCCAGAAGATATTTCCGTCAAATTTGGGTCGAAAAAGTCAAATTAATTTTTTTCGATTTTGGCCAAATTTAACATTGGGACCTTATGGGGAGGCAAACTTAATTTTTTTAAAATTGAATTTTTGGCCCCGTGTGCGTCGATACTATCCAATAGGAACCGCTAGAGGATATTTCCGTCGAATTTGGGTCGAAAAAGTCAAATTAATTTTTTTCGATTTTGGCCAAATTTAACATTGGGACCTTATGGGGAGGCAAACTTAATTTTTTTAAAATTGAAATTTTGGCCCCGTGAGCGTCGATACTATCCAATAGGAACCCCCAGAAGATATTTCCGTCGAATTTGGGTCGAAAAAGTGAAATTAATTTTTTTCCATTTTGGCCAAATTTAACATTGGGACCTTATGGGGAGGCAAACTTAATTTTTTTAAAATTGAAATTTTGGCCCCGTGAGCGTCGATACTATCCAATAGGAACCCCCAGAAGATATTTCCGTCAAATTTGGGTCGAAAAAGTCAAATTAATTTTTTTCGATTTTGGCCAAATTTAACATTGGGACCTTATGGGGAGGCAAACTTAATTTTTTTAAAATTGAATTTTTGGCCCCGTGTGCGTCGATACTATCCAATAGGAACCGCTAGAGGATATTTCCGTCGAATTTGGGTCGAAAAAGTCAAATTAATTTTTTTCGATTTTGGCCAAATTTAACATTGGGACCTTATGGGGAGGCAAACTTAATTTTTTTAAAATTGAAATTTTGGCCCCGTGAGCGTCGATACTATCCAATAGGAACCCCCAGAAGATATTTCCGTCAAATTTGGGTCGAAAAAGTCAAATTAATTTTTTTCGATTTTGGCCAAATTTAACATTGGGACCTTATGGGGAGGCAAACTTAATTTTTTTAAAATTGAATTTTTGGCCCCGTGTGCGTCGATACTATCCAATAGGAACCGCTAGAGGATATTTCCGTCGAATTTGGGTCGAAAAAGTCAAATTAATTTTTTTCGATTTTGGCCAAATTTAACATTGGGACCTTATGGGGAGGCAAACTTAATTTTTTTAAAATTGAATTTTTGGCCCCGTGTGCGTCGATACTATCCAATAGGAACCGCTAGAGGATATTTCCGTCGAATTTGGGTCGAAAAAGTCAAATTAATTTTTTTCGATTTTGGCCAAATTTAACATTGGGACCTTATGGGGAGGCAAACTTAATTTTTTTTAAATTGAAATTTTGGCCCCGTGAGCGTCGATACTATCCAATAGGAACCCCCAGAAGATATTTCCGTCAAATTTGGGTCGAAAAAGTCAAATTAATTTTTTTCGATTTTGGCCAAATTTAACATTGGGACCTTATGGGGAGGCAAACTTAATTTTTTTAAAATTGAAATTTTGGCCCCGTGAGCGTCGATACTATCCAATAGGAACCCCCAGAAGATATTTCCGTCGAATTTGGGTCGAAAAAGCCAAATTAATTTTTTTCCATTTTGGCCAAATTTAACATTGGGACCTTATGGGGGGCAAACTTAATTTTTTTAAAATTGAATTTTTGGCCCCGTGTGCGTCGATACTATCCAATAGGAACCGCTAGAGGATATTTCCGTCGAATTTGGGTCGAAAAAGTCAAATTAATTTTTTTCGATTTTGGCCAAATTTAACATTGGGACCTTATGGGGAGGCAAACTTAATTTTTTTAAAATTGAAATTTTGGCCCCGTGAGCGTCGATACTATCCAATAGGAACCCCCAGAAGATATTTCCGTCAAATTTGGGTCGAAAAAGTCAAATTAATTTTTTTCGATTTTGGCCAAATTTAACATTGGGACCTTATGGGGAGGCAAACTTAATTTTTTTAAAATTGAATTTTTGGCCCCGTGTGCGTCGATACTATCCAATAGGAACCGCTAGAGGATATTTCCGTCGAATTTGGGTCGAAAAAGTCAAATTAATTTTTTTCGATTTTGGCCAAATTTAACATTGGGACCTTATGGGGAGGCAAACTTAATTTTTTTAAAATTGAAATTTTGGCCCCGTGAGCGTCGATACTATCCAATAGGAACCCCCAGAAGATATTTCCGTCAAATTTGGGTCGAAAAAGTCAAATTAATTTTTTTCGATTTTGGCCAAATTTAACATTGGGACCTTATGGGGAGGCAAACTTAATTTTTTTAAAATTGAATTTTTGGCCCCGTGTGCGTCGATACTATCCAATAGGAACCGCTAGAGGATATTTCCGTCGAATTTGGGTCGAAAAAGTCAAATTAATTTTTTTCGATTTTGGCCAAATTTAACATTGGGACCTTATGGGGAGGCAAACTTAATTTTTTTAAAATTGAATTTTTGGCCCCGTGTGCGTCGATACTATCCAATAGGAACCGCTAGAGGATATTTCCGTCCAATTTGGGTCGAAAAAGTCAAATTAATTTTTTTCGATTTTGGCCAAATTTAACATTGGGACCTTATGGGGAGGCAAACTTAATTTTTTTAAAATTGAAATTTTGGCCCCGTGAGCGTCGATACTATCCAATAGGAACCCCCAGAAGATATTTCCGTCGAATTTGGGTCGAAAAAGTCAAATTAATTTTTTTCCATTTTGGCCAAATTTAACATTGGGACCTTATGGGGAGGCAAACTTAATTTTTTTAAAATTGAAATTTTGGCCCCGTGAGCGTCGATACTATCCAATAGGAACCCCCAGAAGATATTTCCGTCAAATTTGGGTCGAAAAAGTCAAATTAATTTTTTTCGATTTTGGCCAAATTTAACATTGGGACCTTATGGGGAGGCAAACTTAATTTTTTTAAAATTGAATTTTTGGCCCCGTGTGCGTCGATACTATCCAATAGGAACCGCTAGAGGATATTTCCGTCGAATTTGGGTCGAAAAAGTCAAATTAATTTTTTTCGATTTTGGCCAAATTTAACATTGGGACCTTATGGGGAGGCAAACTTAATTTTTTTAAAATTGAATTTTTGGCCCCGTGTGCGTCGATACTATCCAATAGGAACCGCAAGAGGATATTTCCGTCGAATTTGGGTCGAAAAAGTCAAATTAATTTTTTTCGATTTTGGCCAAATTTAACATTGGGACCTTATGGGGAGGCAAACTTAATTTTTTTAAAATTGAATTTTTGGCCCCGTGTGTGTCGATACTATCCAATAGGAACCGCTAGAGGATATTTCCGTCGAATTTGGGTCGAAAAAGTCAAATTAATTTTTTTCGATTTTGGCCAAATTTAACATTGGGACCTTATGGGGAGGCAAACTTAATTTTTTTAAAATTGAAATTTTGGCCCCGTGAGCGTCGATACTATCCAATAGGAACCCCCAGAAGATATTTCCGTCAAATTTGGGTCGAAAAAGTCAAATTAATTTTTTTCGATTTTGGCCAAATTTAACATTGGGACCTTATGGGGAGGCAAACTTAATTTTTTTAAAATTGAATTTTTGGCCCCGTGTGCGTCGATACTATCCAATAGGAACCGCTAGAGGATATTTCCGTCGAATTTGGGTCGAAAAAGTCAAATTAATTTTTTTCGATTTTGGCCAAATTTAACATTGGGACCTTATGGGGAGGCAAACTTAATTTTTTTAAAATTGAATTTTTGGCCCCGTGTGCGTCGATACTATCCAATAGGAACCGCTAGAGGATATTTCCGTCGAATTTGGGTCGAAAAAGTCAAATTAATTTTTTTCGATTTTGGCCAAATTTAACATTGGGACCTTATGGGGAGGCAAACTTAATTTTTTTTAAATTGAAATTTTGGCCCCGTGAGCGTCGATACTATCCAATAGGAACCCCCAGAAGATATTTCCGTCAAATTTGGGTCGAAAAAGTCAAATTAATTTTTTTCGATTTTGGCCAAATTTAACATTGGGACCTTATGGGGAGGCAAACTTAATTTTTTTAAAATTGAAATTTTGGCCCCGTGAGCGTCGATACTATCCAATAGGAACCCCCAGAAGATATTTCCGTCGAATTTGGGTCGAAAAAGCCAAATTAATTTTTTTCCATTTTGGCCAAATTTAACATTGGGACCTTATGGGGGGCAAACTTAATTTTTTTAAAATTGAATTTTTGGCCCCGTGTGCGTCGATACTATCCAATAGGAACCGCTAGAGGATATTTCCGTCGAATTTGGGTCGAAAAAGTCAAATTAATTTTTTTCGATTTTGGCCAAATTTAACATTGGGACCTTATGGGGAGGCAAACTTAATTTTTTTAAAATTGAAATTTTGGCCCCGTGAGCGTCGATACTATCCAATAGGAACCCCCAGAAGATATTTCCGTCAAATTTGGGTCGAAAAAGTCAAATTAATTTTTTTCGATTTTGGCCAAATTTAACATTGGGACCTTATGGGGAGGCAAACTTAATTTTTTTAAAATTGAATTTTTGGCCCCGTGTGCGTCGATACTATCCAATAGGAACCGCTAGAGGATATTTCCGTCGAATTTGGGTCGAAAAAGTCAAATTAATTTTTTTCGATTTTGGCCAAATTTAACATTGGGACCTTATGGGGAGGCAAACTTAATTTTTTTAAAATTGAAATTTTGGCCCCGTGAGCGTCGATACTATCCAATAGGAACCCCCAGAAGATATTTCCGTCAAATTTGGGTCGAAAAAGTCAAATTAATTTTTTTCGATTTTGGCCAAATTTAACATTGGGACCTTATGGGGAGGCAAACTTAATTTTTTTAAAATTGAATTTTTGGCCCCGTGTGCGTCGATACTATCCAATAGGAACCGCTAGAGGATATTTCCGTCGAATTTGGGTCGAAAAAGTCAAATTAATTTTTTTCGATTTTGGCCAAATTTAACATTGGGACCTTATGGGGAGGCAAACTTAATTTTTTTAAAATTGAATTTTTGGCCCCGTGTGCGTCGATACTATCCAATAGGAACCGCTAGAGGATATTTCCGTCCAATTTGGGTCGAAAAAGTCAAATTAATTTTTTTCGATTTTGGCCAAATTTAACATTGGGACCTTATGGGGAGGCAAACTTAATTTTTTTAAAATTGAAATTTTGGCCCCGTGAGCGTCGATACTATCCAATAGGAACCCCCAGAAGATATTTCCGTCGAATTTGGGTCGAAAAAGTCAAATTAATTTTTTTCCATTTTGGCCAAATTTAACATTGGGACCTTATGGGGAGGCAAACTTAATTTTTTTAAAATTGAAATTTTGGCCCCGTGAGCGTCGATACTATCCAATAGGAACCCCCAGAAGATATTTCCGTCAAATTTGGGTCGAAAAAGTCAAATTAATTTTTTTCGATTTTGGCCAAATTTAACATTGCGACCTTATGGGGAGGCAAACTTAATTTTTTTAAAATTGAATTTTTGGCCCCGTGTGCGTCGATACTATCCAATAGGAACCGCTAGAGGATATTTCCGTCGAATTTGGGTCGAAAAAGTCAAATTAATTTTTTTCGATTTTGGCCAAATTTAACATTGGGACCTTATGGGGAGGCAAACTTAATTTTTTTAAAATTGAAATTTTGGCCCCGTGAGCGTCGATACTATCCAATAGGAACCCCCAGAAGATATTTCCGTCAAATTTGGGTCGAAAAAGTCAAATTAATTTTTTTCGATTTTGGCCAAATTTAACATTGGGACCTTATGGGGAGGCAAACTTAATTTTTTTAAAATTGAAATTTTGGCCCCGTGAGCGTCGATACTATCCAATAGGAACCCCCAGAAGATATTTCCGTCGAATTTGGGTCGAAAAAGCCAAATTAATTTTTTTCCATTTTGGCCAAATTTAACATTGGGACCTTATGGGGAGGCAAACTGAATTTTTTTAAAATTGAAATTTTGGCCCCGTGAGCGTCGATACTATCCAATAGGAACCCCCAGAAGATATTTCCGTCGAATTTGGGTCGAAAAAGCCAAATTAATTTTTTTCCATTTTGGCCAAATTTAACATTGGGACCTTATGGGGAGGCAAACTTAATTTTTTTAAAATTGAATTTTTGGCCCCGTGTGCGTCGATACTATCCAATAGGAACCGCTAGAGGATATTTCCGTCGAATTTGGGTCGAAAAAGTCAAATTAATTTTTTTCGATTTTGGCCAAATTTAGCATTGGGACCTTATGGGGAGGCAAACTTAATTTTTTTAAAATTGAAATTTTGGCCCCGTGAGCGTCGATACTATCCAATAGGAACCCCCAGAAGATATTTCCGTCAAATTTGGGTCGAAAAAGTCAAATTAATTTTTTTCGATTTTGGCCAAATTTAACATTGGGACCTTATGGGGAGGCAAACTTAATTTTTTTAAAATTGAATTTTTGGCCCCGTGTGCGTCGATACTATCCAATAGGAACCGCTAGAGGATATTTCCGTCGAATTTGGGTCGAAAAAGTCAAATTAATTTTTTTCGATTTTGGCCAAATTTAGCATTGGGACCTTATGGGGAGGCAAACTTAATTTTTTTAAAATTGAAATTTTGGCCCCGTGAGCGTCGATACTATCCAATAGGAACCCCCAGAAGATATTTCCGTCGAATTTGGGTCGAAAAAGTCAAATTAATTTTTTTCCATTTTGGCCAAATTTAACATTGGGACCTTATGGGGAGGCAAACTTAATTTTTTTAAAATTGAAATTTTGGCCCCGTGAGCGTCGATACTATCCAATAGGAACCCCCAGAAGATATTTCCGTCAAATTTGGGTCGAAAAAGTCAAATTAATTTTTTTCGATTTTGGCCAAATTTAACATTGGGACCTTATGGGGAGGCAAACTTAATTTTTTTAAAATTGAATTTTTGGCCCCGTGTGCGTCGATACTATCCAATAGGAACCGCTAGAGGATATTTCCGTCGAATTTGGGTCGAAAAAGTCAAATTAATTTTTTTCGATTTTGGCCAAATTTAGCATTGGGACCTTATGGGGAGGCAAACTTAATTTTTTTAAAATTGAAATTTTGGCCCCGTGAGCGTCGATACTATCCAATAGGAACCCCCAGAAGATATTTCCGTCGAATTTGGGTCGAAAAAGTCAAATTAATTTTTTTCCATTTTGGCCAAATTTAACATTGGGACCTTATGGGGAGGCAAACTTAATTTTTTTAAAATTGAAATTTTGGCCCCGTGAGCGTCGATACTATCCAATAGGAACCCCCAGAAGATATTTCCGTCAAATTTGGGTCGAAAAAGTCAAATTAATTTTTTTCGATTTTGGCCAAATTTAACATTGCGACCTTATGGGGAGGCAAACTTAATTTTTTTAAAATTGAATTTTTGGCCCCGTGTGCGTCGATACTATCCAATAGGAACCGCTAGAGGATATTTCCGTCGAATTTGGGTCGAAAAAGTCAAATTAATTTTTTTCGATTTTGGCCAAATTTAACATTGGGACCTTATGGGGAGGCAAACTTAATTTTTTTAAAATTGAAATTTTGGCCCCGTGAGCGTCGATACTATCCAATAGGAACCCCCAGAAGATATTTCCGTCAAATTTGGGTCGAAAAAGTCAAATTAATTTTTTTCGATTTTGGCCAAATTTAACATTGGGACCTTATGGGGAGGCAAACTTAATTTTTTTAAAATTGAATTTTTGGCCCCGTGTGCGTCGATACTATCCAATAGGAACCGCTAGAGGATATTTCCGTCGAATTTGGGTCGAAAAAGTCAAATTAATTTTTTTCGATTTTGGCCAAATTTAACATTGGGACCTTATGGGGAGGCAAACTTAATTTTTTTAAAATTGAAATTTTGGCCCCGTGAGCGTCGATACTATCCAATAGGAACCCCCAGAAGATATTTCCGTCAAATTTGGGTCGAAAAAGTCAAATTAATTTTTTTCGATTTTGGCCAAATTTAACATTGGGACCTTATGGGGAGGCAAACTTAATTTTTTTAAAATTGAATTTTTGGCCCCGTGTGCGTCGATACTATCCAATAGGAACCCTCAGAAGATATTTCCGTCGAATTTGGGTCGAAAAAGTCAAATTAATTTTTTTCGATTTTGGCCAAATTTAACATTGGGACCTTATGGGGAGGCGAACAAATGTTACGGTCAAGTTTACCAAATCAAAAGGATGGCGCTCACCACCCCATGTTCCATTTAACCCAGGAACGGTCATATCACCCTTCGCTGCTTTTACCAAATACGTAAGGTTAATATTACTATTTATTGTTCTCAGTGTACCACATCTTGGGAGATGAAGATAAAAATTGCTTCTCCACGATCAATCCCCCCCCCCCCCATCTTCTCTCAGAAGCACGCGGAAATGATCGATCCAGATGGAGGACAGCCGAGCTATTATCTGATGTTGGACAAAGGTGTAGACATCCAAAGAAAGGAAAATATATAACGGTGGAAAAGGTACGGTTATGGTCGCGCACCGCGAGCTGTCACCTGCATTGTCCGCCTGAGAGAGGGGTTTTGTCCCTTCAGTTTGGCTTTCTACGTTGGACCCTGGGGGATACAATGCAGCCAGGCGTGTATACACGAGTCACGCCTCAACGTAGCATGGCTAATCACCACCCTCCCAACCAGACGTCTGCCATTGAGATCTTTAATTAACTCTCATTGTCATACTACCTCTTTACCCTGTTGTAGCACAGCATTTATCATATTGTTGGAGATGTCCCAAGAAGCATAACCATGAGATACTCCATTATTCACAATTTACTTAATGTTGGCTGGCTATGTTTAGTGTCAACGTGGATAACAACATCTGGGTTCGGATGATGAAGGATGGTCCAAATTTGGGGACAGCAGGTGATGTTGGGGAGTGGAGGCAGAGCTATCAGACTGTTGCTGATTGTAGCTTGTCCAGACTGTTCCTGGTTGCCTTGGAACCAAAGCTGGTGTTGCTTGTCACTGGACCTGCCTCCTTGATCAGCACCTGAATGACCCTACCAGAGGAAGCTTACAGTCTTCAGCTTTGGACATGTCCTCCTCTAAGGAGCATCTAGAACTGGTCAAGTTGTCTCCAATTCATCAGCAGGAAGCACATGCGATATATCGATGCATGTGATATATCGATACATGCGATATATCGATACACGCGATATATCGATACATGCGATATATCGATACATGCGATATATCGATACATGCGATATATCGATACATGCGATATATCGATACATGCGATATATCGATACATGCGATATATCGATACACCAATATATCGATACATCGATGCACCAATGTATCGATATATCCATACATCGATATATCTCATATTATCGATACCAAAAATCGAAATTGGCCCTGGACCTACCTTCATTAATGTCATCATTTTTTAATGTCAGCTTTATCATGAATTTCTCACAAACTAAACGATTAATCAGACCTCAACACGTACCAGAAAATCATGATTAGCCTGGATAATTGATAAAAAGTAAATTGCCGATTGACAGTTCACTTGAATCACATCTCCACTCGCCAGCGGCATAATTTCCGTTTATCATTAAAAGCCTCGCGCTTGACTTGGAGCAATAAAATACCAGTCTTATCATATCCCAAGCTCATTTATTTTTATTGATTCACGTGGTGATCCTAGAAATCTTGACATGAATTATTTATCATTGATTAATCGACTGGTGGATGAAAAAAAACTTCATGCAATTCATTAAACTCATGATTGCTCACTGAATTCTTGGCAATTAAGTAGAAACTCGTGATATTTCGAAATGAAGAAAAATGAGACATTAAGGTAATTGATGGACACTGTATTACTGAGAATTTTTCAATCCTCTTAATTGAAGAGCAATTACCCGCGAACAAAATGCAACATAAATTATTATGAAAAAAAAACATGTTTTTGTATGGGAACATCAGAGGAACTCGAGAGAATACGAATTTTGGTTTGGAAATGATTCATGACCTGATGGCAGTCAGAGGTTGTCGGCTCTGGATTATGCAATGCAACTGCAGCTTTCCTTCAGATCACCTTTTTTAGGAGTGAAAATTTACATCGATCATCTTCTCGTTTTCGGTCGATGATTTGAGGACTATCTCGGTTGTTTACGTGTGATTTGAGAATTTATCTATCCATCTATCTATATTCTGATGTATCTGTCTATCTATATATAGATTTATCACTTTACCTTTTTATCTCTGGATCTATTCATCTATATACACTGATGCGGATCCACCCATCCATCCAAGGATCCATGCACCCATCCATTCATCTTTCATCCAGGCAAGGATCCATGCACCCATCCACCATCCATCCATCTATCCATCCATCCAAGGATCCACCCATCCATCCACCATCCACCCACCCATCCACCATCCACCCACCCATCCACCATCCATTCAAGGATCCATGCACCCATCCACTATCCAATCATCCATCCACCATCCACCATCCACCATCCACCATCCATCCATCCATCCATCCATCCATCTATCCATCCATCCATCCATACACCCACCCACCCATCCACCCACCCATCCATCCACCCACCCATCCATCCACCCACCCATCCATCCACCCACCTATCCATCCACCCACCCATCCATCCACCCACCCACCCATCCACCCACCCACCCATCCATCCATCCACCCACCCATCCACCATCCATTCAAGGATCCATGCACCCATCCCTCCACCATTCACCCAGCCATCTATCCATTCATACGTCCATCCATCCATCCATCCAAAGATCCATTCACCCATCCATACAAGGATACATCCACCCATCTATCCACCATCCATCCACCCATCCATCTATAGATCCATCCACCCATTCACTCATCTCTCCATCCACTTGGCTGTTTCCATTGATATGCAATTTTATATAAATGAAGTACCATAACTATGTCTGTAAATGCTAGTTGAATATGATTATCATGAATAATTACTTACTCAGTGCATACCTCCGGCTTGTCCTTAGGAGATGCTTCATCCCAGGATATACAACAAACACATCAATCAATCAACCAACCAATCAATCAATTAATTTCCCTATCTACGAGACAGTGGGGCATAATGGGTGTTCAGATCCGGTAGCGGGGAACTCGTATCATTTGCCTTCTCGTCTACTATCTCCTTCAAGATGCTTTGGTATCGATTGGTCTACCTTGACTTGAATGAAATTTCTCAATCAAGAAACTTATAATTTCAGCTATTTCAAACCTATCTTCTTCGAAACATATTCCATCTTCAATACTTTTTATGTGTCACATTGGTCTGGAAGTCCCAAGGACGAATCCTTTGAAGGTCCCGAAGGACTTCATGCTGCTCGGGCCACATTGGACACCATCAACTTCAGCCTTTTCTCTTGCTGACCCATAATGGACCACGTGGTCAAATCGGGACATAGCATATCATTTTTCGGTACACATCCCATACTGCCCCATGCCCCATGGCCCATAATGTCCCATGGTCCATTATGCCCCATGGCCCATAATGTCCCATAGTCCATTATGTCCCATGGTCCATTATGTCCCATGGTCCATTATGTCCCATGGTCCATTATGTCCCATGGGCCATTATGTCCCATGGTCCATTATGTCCCATGGTCCATTATGTCCCATGGTCCATTATGTCCCATGGTCCATTATGTCCCATGGTCCATTATGTCCCATGGTCCATTATGTCCCATGGTCCATTATGTCCCATGGTCCATTATGTCCCATGACCCATTATGTCCCATGACCCATTATGTCCCATGACCCATTATGTCCCATGACCCATTATGTCCCATGGTCCATTATGTCCCATGACCCATTATGTCCCATGACCCATTATGTCCCATGACCCATTATGTCCCATGGTCCATTATGTCCCATGACCCATTATGTCCCATGACCCATTATGTCCCATGACCCATTATGTCCCATGGTCCATTATGTCCCATGACCCATTATGTCCCATGGTCCATTATGTCCCATGACCCATTATGTCCCATGACCCATTATGTCCCATGGTCCATTATGTCCCATGGTCCATTATGTCCCATGGTCCATTATGTCCCATGGCCCATTATGTCCCATGACCCATTATGTCCCATGACCCATTATGTCCCATGGCCCATTATGTTCCATGGCCCATTATGTCCCATGGCCCATTATGTTCCATGGCCCATTATGTCCCATGGCCCATTATGTCCCAATGGCCCATTATGTCCCATGGCCCATTATGTCCCATGGCCCATTATGCCGCGTGGACCATTATGTCCCACGTCCCATTATGTCCCACGTCCCATTATGTCCCATGGCCCATTATGTCCCATGGCCCATTATGTCCCATGGCCCATTATGCCCCGTGGACCATTATGTCCCACGTCCCATTATGTCCCACGTCCCATTATGCCCCATTATACTCCATGGCCCGTTATGCCCCATGCCCCATGCCCCATGCCCCATTATGGCCCGTGCCCCATGCCCCATTATGCCCCACTTTATCTCTTCCTGTATAACGTTGAACTAGGCAAACATTTTAGGCATGTATATTCACCATTTTCTTGAAATAATGCCATTTAGAATCAGGCCCATGTATAGATTACGTATCTGCGACGGACGTATTACCATTATGTACGACTTCCGTGACACACCAGTGCCAATGTTCGAGTATTCATAGCAAGCGAGCGAACAATGATGGTAGGTAAATTCAGAGGCCAATGTTTAACGATAAAACGTGCACACAGAATGAACGACTATTTGGTATTTGATGGGTCTTCGTGCGGGCATCAATCCTTTGTCCGATTGAATTGAATTATCATACGTGATAGTATTATTTGAATTTTAGATTTGGCGGGAATGGAGATATCGTGCTATTGAGACATGGCCCGATGAACTCTCGGCGCCATATTTTAGGAATAAAATTGTAGGTTTTTTTTCCTAAATACAATTTATGGAACTATTGATCACGGAAAATCGGTGGCGTAATTTTATTATTATCATCATTATTATTATTATTATTATTATCATTGACTTTTGCAATTAAGATAAAAGCAAAAATTTTGCATGACCGGAGGGTCCCTATGAAATGCCGTGGTAATTTTTGAACACCTGTCTCTGTGTGTGTGTGTGTGTGTGTGTGTGTGTGGGTGTGGGTGGGTGGGTGGATGGAGGGAGGGATTCAGAAAACTACGTGCATTCTAAATGTGGGACTGGAAAGATGGTAAAATTTGGAGTCGAAAGTTCCTTTTCCATTTTTCTCTCCGAGGCTCCCCCGCCGAGTTATTCAATTTTCAAGTGGACCAATGAGAACGTAGCTCCGCCCCCTGGACCAGTGGTTCTCAATGTAATCGTTTTAAAGTGCGAAAATTTGGGATTGTACGTCTGGAGGTCGAAGTCTGAAGTGGAGAGGTGTGCTAGGGCTCTGTGACCTTGAGGATTCCAGTTTTTGAGAATTTAAGACAGGTCAGTTGAGAACCACTGACTGAGGGGGCGGAGCCACGCGGTGATTGGTGGACTTAGAAACGTGAATAACTCGGCGGGGGGACCTCGGAGAGAAAAGTGCAAAAGGAACTTTCGACCCCAAATTTCACCCCCTTTCCACTCTCAAACTCAGAATGGACAATTATGGGACACCATGTATTCAGTTTGAGAATTTTTTCTTGGAAATGGAAAAACGGCGGCGTTGAGACCACAGCGTGACCAATTGAGGATTAAAGAAAAAATATTGCTACATTGAAATAAATACGCGGATATAATCAAGCTGCGTTGGATTAACTATCGCATTAATGTTCCAGATCAATGATTGATGACTTGTGACGCCAATCAATGTGTTTCTTGCCGACTTAACCTTCTGGCCCACAGTACGGGCAAATGGATTGCTATAATCAAATGACGCTGCATCAAATGTTGTTTTTCTCCCAGTTTTCTGTCATTAACTAAGCATTTATACTGCACATAAGTGTTTTTAGCCTGTCAATCAAGATAATTATCTCCAGTGGTAATTTTTTTCCTGTCGTATCATTGATACATAACCCCACTCTTTTTTTATTGCGCATATATAGGTAACCAGTACAGGATAATCGCGGTATTTTTTGAATTATTTTCGCTGTTCTGAGATTGGCGGAAATTTTTGAAAGTTCAGGACTGCAATGTCCGAACATGGAAAGTTTCGGAAATTTGAAACATGGTGAAAATTTCGAAATATTCACAAATTGCGGAAATTTCCAAAATTTCCCAAAATCTCCAAAAATTTCCAAAATTTCCAAAACTTCCAAAAATGTCCAAAGATTTCCCAAAATTTCCTGAATTTCAAAAATTTCGGAAAATGTCCAAAAAATGCAAAAAGCTTCGAAAAATTTCCAAAAATTTCCAAAAACGTCCAAAAATTTCGACAATTCCCAAAATGTCCAAAACGTCTAGAATTACACGGAAGCCTACCGACTTAAGTCCCGCGCAAATTTCCCTATAACCGTCGTCCAATTACGCGGCATTACGCTCCCATTAACCAAAATGTCAACGTAACGGCACATATACATTAAAAATGGGATAACTATATGTTTCCCCTATCGCCAATTTTTTTTTTCTCACGATAATTTTTTTTTTTTTTTTCGAACACCACTTATAGCACACGTATCGCGAGGTATATCTGCACTTGGCAATACGTCAAGTATATATTAACGTTCTAACGGCCGCAAATTACCGACAATTACCGGCTTTTACTCGGCATAAAACAAGGACTTGGACTCGTTGATCCACTTTGCTACATGTAGTTATTAATTTCTCAAAAGTCAAGTTGTAGATTGGCGCGATTATCTTCTCATGGTTACCTGGGCACGATAAGAAAAAAAAGTGGAGCTATGTATCAATCATATATATATATATATATATATATATATATGTATACCTTGATTAGATGTGTTTCACTTATAAAATTTTTGAAATGTGTGAAATTCTTGAAAATGTGTGTGTGTATGTGTGCGTGTGTGTGTGTGTGTGTGTGTGTGTGTGTGTGTGTGTGTGTGTGTGTGAAGTTTCCAGAATTTTTGCAGATCATTCCGTTCAAATAAAATGATCGTATATTATACCGATATCTGACCGGTTGTCATTTTATTTCAAGTAAAACATTTTTTTCCCCAACTCTTACCTCAGCTAATTGACGCTTATTTATGACAAATAGCGCATTAACAAGGTTTCTCCCCGGGAGTTATTATGAATATTTTGTTATTGATTGAACGAGTCTTGTTCGACTACGTGGATATCGATCTCCACCTATTTGCATCGGCAGGAAGCGAGGGGATTTAGTAGTCGTTAAAAACGGGTTGAGACTTTAATATGAGCATGAGATGTGTTGGACGATCGTTGTTGAATTGCTGGTTTTCTTGGTGGTAATTAGTTTGAGAGGGCTCATCAGCTCTACAAAATCGGGGATGTGTGAAGAGTATCCAAAATATTTAAAACACTTCGGTTGGTGGGTGTATGAGGGGGCGGGTGGGTGGGCAGGTGTGTGAGGAGGCGGGTGGGTGAGCAGGTGTGTGAGCGAATGAGCGAGTGGGTGGGTGGGTGCGTGTGCGAGGGGGCAGATAAGTGTGTGAGGGGAGTGGATGTGTGAGGAGGCGGGTGTGAGAGGGGGTGGGTGGGTGGGCAGGTGTGTGAGCGAGTGGGTGGGTGGGTGCGTGTGTAAGGGGGCGGGTAAGTGTGTGAGGGCAGTGGATGTGTGAGGAGGCGGGTGTGTGAGGGGGTGGGTGGATGGGCGGGTGTGCGAGGGGGTGGGTGGATGGGCGGGTGTGTGAGGGGGTGGGTGGATGGGCGGGTGTGTCACCGGGTGCGCGAGTGGGTGGGTGGGTGCGTGTGTAAGGGGGCGGGTAAGTATGTGAGGGGAGTGGATGTGTGAGGAGGCGGGTGAGTGAGGGGGTGGGTGGGTGGGCAGGTGTGTGAGAAGGGCGAGCGTGTGAGGGGCGGGTGTGCGAGTCGGGTGGTTGTATGAGAGGGCGGGTGAGTGTGTGAGGGGGGTGGGTGGGTGTGTAAGGGGGCGGGTGAGTATGTGAGGGGGTGGGCGGATGTACGGGGGGGGGGACGATCTGTCTCTGGGTGGCTATGATTACGTGTGTGTGTGTGTGTGTGTCTAAAATTCCTGAAAATGCAGAAATTTCAAATTCTTACAATCCACAATTTATAACTTATAAAGACCGATAAACTGTCTTAAAATTCAACTTTAGAGTAAGACGTTATAGAAACTGTTCTGCATAATTCCTCAATTTCTTGTAACTCCAAACTTTTTTTTTCTAATATCAGGTTGTTAATAGATGTTGATAAAAACGGTAAAATATTTTCACGGCAATAAATAACGATAATAAGTCAGTTGGCCTGTGATTTCTCCCCTATCTATTTAATCGAACTTCTCCGACCACTCATGGGCCAATCGCGAAGGCGTGACTGAGAGGCGTGACGGATAGAAATATATATATTGAACCTATATATATATAGGGAAAACTGTAAGAGAAATTAAATGACGAAGGGCCTATTTCTAGAAAAAAAAATCCTCAACTTAAATATTTATCTAAAATTTCATAATCGTTTTTGTAAATACAAAAAAAAATTTAATCTCAAAAATCCAAAAATATATATAGTAAACATCCCCGAACTGCGGATAATTTATCGTCAAATTCGGAATAATTGGGTATCAGGGATATTCATCTCGCCCAAAAAGTGATATATTATATCCCTGAGCCGGAATTTTTTTTTTGGCACTAGGGAATATGCATAAGGGGTTAGTGCGAGGTATACCTATAGAGATGTCGGGAAAAGTGAATGTACCCAGTCCTTCTTGTCTAGCATACAAATGAAGAATATAAACATGTCGTCATTATCTAGGGGATTTATAACGTAGATATAAGCACGGGGAAAATTGACGCGCAGGTGGCTCAACAGTGGTTCCCATTTCTCAGTATAATCGTGGGAAGTCTACAGGTGACTACAAAATTAATAGAGTTGAGGATAGGAGTTATATGTAGTTATAGCAATTCGTGGTTGACACCGTCATTGCGGAAATGGAATTTAGAGAGTTTTAACGGTTCTCTAGAAATTCTTGTACTGAGCTTTTGATGAATTGTGGGTCCATGTGTGTGTGTGGATGTGCAAGTGGGTGGGGGATTGGGTGGGTGGGTGGGTGGATGGGTGGGTGAGTGGGTGGGTGAGTGGGTGGGTGGTGGAGTGGGTGAGTGGGTGGGTGGATGAGTGGGTGGGTGGGTGAGTGGGTGGGTGAGTGGGTGGGTGAGTGGGGGATTGAGTGGGTGGGTGGGTGGGTGAGTGGGTGAGTGGGTGGGTGGGTGAGTGGGTGGGTGGGTGAGTGAGTGGGTGGGTGGGTGAGTGAGTGGGTGGATGGGTGACTGAGTGGATGGATGGGTGTGTGTGTGGGTGAGTAGCTGGGTAGGTCTGTGTGTGGGTAAGTGGGTGGGTGTATGTGTGGGTGGGTGACTGGGTAGGCTTGTGTGTGTATGTGGGTGGGTGGGTGTGTGTAAATGGGTTGGTGGGTGAGTGAGTGAGTGGGTGGGTGTGGATGGGTGGGTAAGTGGGTGGATGGGTGGATGGGTGGTTTGTCAAAATTTATGGAAATTCGGGAAAACTGGAATTACAAAAAAACACAGGACTCAACATTTTCCAAATTTTGGAAAACTGATACATTCAAAAAATTTCAGAAAAAAATTCAAAAATATCGATATTTTGAGAAAATAAAAAATGAAGGGCAATGGCTAAAATCCATGAAATTGCGATGGGAAATGTGAACTTTATTCCATGGCAATAAATATTTCAATACTCCGTTAAATTACCTCCTTGGACATTTTCACCCCTCGACTTCCTTCCCGTACCTAAACTGCTCTATGTCTTTCACAGTCTTTTTCCCGTTTGCCTGAGCACTCGTATATACACGAGAGAGTTGCATTGCCCTGAAGATACATTTATCCGCTCGAGTTTTCGGTTGAGACGTTACCCTTATTTATGGGGTCGTTTATCAAGGTGGCACCCCCCCCCCCCCTGCCCTCCCGAACCACCCACACTCGGGTGACTATCGTTCGGTGATGTAGACCATCCAACAGTGAGTAAGCCAATCCGCAGATATATATCACCAATCCCGAGCCCTACCCCACTCTCCCCCCCCCCCCCCACGTGATGGGGGGGGGGGGGGCATTCACATGTCGAACCGCGTATTCACTTTCCACACATTCCAAATTTTAGGAAGCTAAAAAAACGAGTATACTTGGGAAATTGAAGATATATAATTTTTTTTTTCGTGCAATAGATTTTCAAAAATTGAAAATTTTGAAAATTTTGGAAATTCCAATATATTGGAGATTTCAAAATCCCAAAACCTCAAAAATTTCAAAAATTTTAAAAATTTCAAAAATTTCAAAAATTTCAAAAATTTCAAAAATTTCAAAAATTTCAAAAATTTCAAAAATTTCAAAAATTTCAAAAATTTCAAAAATTTCAAAAATTTCAAAAATTTCAAAAATTTCAAAAATTTCAAAAATTTCAAAAATTTTAAAAATTTCAAAAATTTCAAAAATTTCAAAAATTTCAAAAATTTCAAAAATTTCAAAAATTTCAAAAATTTCAAAAATTTCAAAAATTTCAAAAATTTCCAAACCTTCAAAAATTTCAAAAATTTCAAAAATTTCAAAAATTTCAAAAATTTCCAAACCTTCAAAAATTTCAAAAATTTCAAAAATTTCAAAAAATTCAAAAATTTTGAAGATTTCAAAAATTCCAAAAATTTAAAAAAATTCAAAAATTTCCAAAATGTCAATAATCACTGCAAGTCTTTGAATGATTCACACGAGAGTACAACTTGAGACTGGCGTTACATCGAACCCTCCAAGTGTCATTGATTCCAGCTCTCAGAGTGTTCACATCCGAGAAGAAATGAAAGATTAAGATTCGATGGTGCGAGGCGCCAGCTGGGGCTCGCCGAGGGCGCCTGGTCGCCATAAAACTATCGGGAGCCGGGGTGGCCAGATATACGTTGGACCTAGGATCAAGATCTTAAAAAAACCCTTCCCTCTGACGATCATAACATCGGGATGAGACGATACCATTTAGAGATTATGCAAATTTTTTTTTGCCAAAAAAAAAAAAAATTCAAATCCGAAAATTTGCAAAATTAAATTCCCCCCCCCCCCCCAAAATGAAAAATCCTAAATTTGTGTTTTTTCAAATTTCACAAAATTCAAAATTTCCCAAAGCTTTCCAAAAAAATTTCCCAAAATTCAAGGAATCGCAATAAATTAAAAAACTTCGAAAATCCAAAATTTGAAATTTTTTCAAAAATCAAAATACCAATCGACACTAAAAAAAAAACCGAAGTCTGCTTCGCACGAGAGCTCGGAGATAATAAAATTGGCATTGGCGATGGGGGAGATAGGGTTTGGAGGTTACGGGTGTATCAGCTGGTCTGTTAATTAGGATAGATGGTGCGCACGCCCTTAGGCGGGAAAAAAAACTTCATCCTCTCTTTCTGAGAATTGGATAACTTGTCGTTTTATCGGGGTTCCGATAATTCAAAGGCGTTCTGGTAATCTTTTTAAAAAAGTGCCTTTGCAGTTGATACCCAGTGCCATCACCTTCGATTATTGCGGTCCGGGGGGGGGGGCAGGGGGGGGGGGGAGGGGGGTTGCCCCCCCCCTAGTGTGCGCGTATGTGTGTTTTTTCCCCCGACCCCCTTGTGCTGCCCACGGTAGCTCCCCTTCAGCATTTCCCGAGTAGGCCCTACCGGACACCCATCCACGCACCCGGCTCCGACTTTCGCCATTGAGGCCATCGTATTTCTAACCACATGGTAAGTCACCAGACACAACTGTGCTCCGATGACGGTCCCCCGTAATGGATCCTCCCCCTGCATCGGGTTAGGTTCCCGCCCGGCCTTGCGCTCTCATTTCATGGGTACCGCCGATAGGACAGACGGGAACATTCTCCGGCAGCTACGGGCGAACTCAGATACTCTACGCACTATACCAAAGCCCTGACTCCTGTGTGTTTGTGTGTGCTACCGGTGGTGCCAATGGCCCTGGTAATCCAACGAGACCGCTAGGCCGGACGGGAACCCAAATTTCCAAAAACCCCAATTTACTTCCTCACTGGCCTATCCGCCTCTGGTGAAGCTATAGGGGTAATCTGGCGACTCGTAAAACGTGTCGGGACGTCCAACAAACACCTACTCATTAGCCCAGGCAGGTATACACCAGTGGTAAGCCCGAGTGGAAAAAAGAGAGCGTCCCTCGAGGTAGGTAGGATTACACAGGCGCGCATTAACTTGGCCTCGGTAAGTTATGGTCCCAGGAAGAGTATAATTCACCCGTGGCCAAGAAAGTGTGTTCTCCCCCACCTCGCGCCACAGCCCCCCCCCCCTCCCTCGCCCCCCCCCCTTCCGCGCCGACACTGAAGTGTTTATTTTTTCACGTTGGTATTCACTGTCCCTCTCGCTCTCCTTCTCCATAACCGAAGTTTTTTTTTTTTTGAGATATCGCACACCGCAGCTACCTCGTTAGTTTATCGTCCTGGCTTGGCCCAGCCCTCGGGTTAAACACTGTATGTGTGCCTAATTGAAACTCGCGGTTTTTTTTTTCGCCCCCACGATTTTTGTTTCAATTCGCCGAGCTTCATGAATTTATTGGACGTGTAAGATGACACTACTATCGAGGATAATGGTTGTTCGTTTGGATGGAAAGAGATGTGAGTCTCGAATTGGTGGGAGGTTAATAATCGATTAGTCGAAAATGATGGGAATCGATAGTATCGATAGGTAACAGGTTCGATGTTGGCGGGGAGGATATCGATATGGAACAATCGATCAATCGAAATCGAATGGGAATTCGATTATCGAATGGGAATTCGATTATCGAATGGGAATTCGATTATCGAATGGGAATTCGATTATTGAATGAAAATTCGATTATCGAATGGGAATTCGATTATTGAATGGGAATTCGATTATCGAATGGGAATTCGATTATCGAATGGGGATTCGATTATCGAATGAGAGTTCGATTATCGAATGAAACTTCGATTATCGAATGAAACTTCGATTATCGAATGAAACTTCGATTATCGAATGAAAATTCGATTATCGAATGAGAGTTCGATTATTGAATGAGAGTTCGATTAGCGAATGAGAGTTCGATTATCGAATGAGAGTTCGATTATCGAATGAGAGTTCGATTATCGAATCAGAATTCGATTATTGAATGAGAATTTGATTATCGAATGAAAAAGCTCGATTATCGAATGAAAAATATCGATTATCGAGTGAAAAAAAATCTCGATTACTGATCTCATAATCGAAAGGAGACTCGCAAAGTGTATGGAAAGGGTCAATCCTGTGCGGTAACAAATCGATTTCACGAATCGATCAATCGAAATCGATTCCTTATGTGTGAAAAACGTAACTCTCGAATCGAACGATAATCGCTTAATCGGAAAGGATGGTTCTTTATCGATCCTATTGAACCATATATCGATATGTAACAATCGATCAATCGAAACCGTCTTCTGTGCATTAAATTAACAACCGATTTTTTTCTTATCATTTTCTACTGAATTTCGAGTATAATTATCTGACATTTGTTTCAACTTTTGCAGTTTTGGCAACATTTTTGGCGTGTTGAGACCCCAAGGTCTCAACCTTCAATGAGCACAAAGTTTAGGAAAGCAAATTTTATGTTTTGGCAACCCTGTTGTTTTTAGCCTCTTGTGTGTACAGAAAAGTCGCAAGTGGTTGCCCATACATGTAACAGTAAATGCGGTCGTGATGTTGGCTCACTAGTTAGGTGTGCAGGAAGCTGGGCAGATAGACATCTAGCATGGATTCTTGGGCCAGCGCTGTCTAACTAATTGGCTACTGAATTACTAGACGACACGAACCAATGTTTAATGTGTATCACCTAGGCTGCTCTATAGAATTTCACTCCATAAAACATGAAGTTTTTTCATTGATTTTTCATGGGGGGGGGGGGAGTGGGTGGTGGGTGGGGGTGGGGGGGGGGAGGTGGGTGGTCAAAATAACTTGGAGTACAAGTGGACAAATGAAAACACACACAACACACCCACCCACTCACCCACTCACCCACCCACCCACCCACCCACCCACCCACCCACCCAACCACTCACCCACCCACCCACCCAACCACTCACCCACCCACCCACACACCCACCCAACCACTCACCCACCCACCCACCCACCCACCCACTCACCCGCCCACCCACCCACTCACCCACCCACTCACCCACCCACACCTACACTTCCATCTGATGCTTCCCTCGTTTTCGTAAAAGAAAAACACACACGCTTATGCTTCCATCTTTCTCTAAAAAAAAAATACTCGCACACACATACACACACACACCAAAATTGTCCTGAAAAACTATAGTACCTTTTAAGGATTCAACTGAATTTTGGCTATCATCTAGGGATGACGTAAGCACGCTATTGATCACCTTTCCGGATAGGGAAAATGGGTGGTGTGGGGGGGGGAGGGGGAGGGGGTGTCCCCGTGTTAGTGATACAATGGCCACTAAAAGGCTTAACGAGCATCTTTGCTGAGGACACGAATCACCCGCGGGCGGGAGTAAACAGGACGTGGCTTATCTTGTCACGAAAAATCTTGCGGAAGGCTGCGCTCTCTCTGCTGACTCGAATTTATCTTTCGTACGAGGTTTAGTTTGTTAATTCGGCGTAGGGAAGATTTCTCAGTGTGATTGTTTTATATTGACAAACTTTGCACAATGAGAAATATTAGAAAGAAATTGTTTTGCAACGGAACGGCATTTTTTTTACATGGAATAACTTTTTTGAAAATGTAACAATCCATACAATATATGTCTACAAACGTTCACATTTAAAAAACCACAAATTAGATATATTTATTACAACCCGGAGTTATACAAATTAATCACAAGCCATCGTTGTCTAACGAGCAACTTCATAATTCAGACCCGGCTATATCTTAATCACAGCGCCATTGGTTATGCCCGGTATACCTAACGAGTGTCTGGATAATTCGTTGAAAAATCTACAGGGGGAAAAAAATATTGCCTGCAGCGGCAATTAGCTCGATATCTTCTTCGACTGTTCAAAACCATGTGTAATATGCAGGAAAAAAAAATTAAAAATATAGAGGCGAGTGGGGCATAATGGGACACGTACGCGAACTGGGACAAAATGGTGCGCCTCCCGGCCCATAATGTCCGCCGTCCCATAATTCCCTCTGTCCCATAATTCCCTCTGTCCCATAATTCCCTCTGTCCCATAATTCCCTCTGTCCCATAATTCCCTCTGGCCCATAATTCCCTCTTGCCCATAATTCCCTCTGTCCCATAATTCCCTCTGTCCCATAATCCCCTCTGTCCCATAATTCCCTCTGCCCCATAATTCCCTCTGTCCCATAATTCCCTCTGTCCCATAATTCCCTCTGCCCCATAATTCCCTCTGTCCCATAATTCCCTCCATCCCATTATGCCTCCCACCCCATCATTCCCCCCCCCCTCCCCCGTCTCATCATACCTGCCATCCCATCATTCCGCCGTCCCATAATACCTGCTGTCCCAATATGCCCCACCTGCCATTAACAAATAATTTTGTTTGCACGAATAGCGAAATTATTCTTTAATTATTCTACCAATAAAATTAATTTGTTGATAAAGTAGATCCCTCTTTTACCGACTGTAGATCATGTAGATCACTACTTGATCTACATAATCTACATAATTCTAATTTCTCGTAAAATAAATTTGAGTACTATGTTACCGAGTGTAGATCATGTAGATTAAGTAGTGATCTACACATCAGTGATCATGTAGATCACTACTCGATCTACATAATTCGAATTTTTCATAAAATGAATTTCAGTGCTATGTTACCGACTGTAGATCATGTAGATCACTACTTAATCTACAGTCGGTAACATCGTGCTCTATCGCCGGGATAAAAAATGTTGGATCAATAAGATAGTAGTGATAACAATAATCATTTTTTCAAAACGTGGAAAATGATAAAAAAAATGGAATTCAGATATATATTAGATTTTTTTTTCAATGGAAAATAGTTAAGGATGTCGTCAACCAGCTTGAAATTTTTCCAACGGCTTAGTCAAGATTAGCGGCTGTTGATCGTTTCTAAATAATACATGCAAATTTTATTCGGAATTTTCCTCTTCTCATCAATCTCACTACACCCTCATCTCACGATGATTAATGCGACTCTTGATTAATTCTCGCTGCATTCATCCAACATCTGGGACGATTGCCTTCCATACTTGAGATACTTGATTTTTTAGGGTAGCTGGCATTGAGGAATTACTCTGCATAGCGTTTTGAAAATTTTAGAAATTTTTGAAAAAAAAATATTTTAGAATTTTGAAAATTTTGAAAATTTTGAAAATTTTGAAAATTTTGAATTTTGAAAATTTTGAAAATTTTGAAAATTTTGAAAATTTTGAAAATTTTGAAAATTTTGAAAATTTTGAAAATTTTGAAAATTTTGAAAATTTTGAAAATTTTGAAAATTTTGAAAATTTTGAAAATTTTGAAAATTTTGAAAATTTTGAAAATTTTGAAAATTTTGAAAATTTTGAAAATTTTAAATTTTGGAGATTTTGGACAATTTTGGAAAATGTTGGAAAATTTTGGAAAAGTTTGGAAAATTTTGGAAAATTTGTGAAATGTCAATGAACTTGGAAATTAAGATTTTTTTAGTGCCATCAATCTTGAGATGATTAATTCAGCACATCCACCATCTGGGATGATTGTCTTTCATGCTTGAGATATTTGACTTTTCAGGGCAGTTGGCATTGAATTATTACCCCGCTGAATCCATCACACGTATTTTTCTGCTTCTTCGATGTTTTTTACGAGGGGAAAAAAATATAGCGGCCTCACCCTATCGCTCTTTCACTCGTTATATTATTCATCTGCCCGCATATATTTTCGATTCGCTTCGTCAGGGAGTTGTATAAATCAAGATGACGACAGCTAGAACGAGCGGAGTGACACGAAACTTTTTTCTATGGGCTTTTCTTCGCGGTTCCCATGCCTTTTCACATCATTTTAAATACAATTCATTTTTCAGGCGGAGCAAAAAACAAATTCACGATTTCTTTCTTATTTGATAAATTGATAATTTTGACAATTTTGACAATTTCGACAATTTTGACAATTTCGACAATTTTGACAGTTTTGACAATTTTGACAATTTTGACGATTTTGAGAGTTTTGACAATTTTGACAATTTTGACAATTTTGACAGTTTTGACAGTTTTGACAATTTTGACAGTTTTGGCAATTTTTGCAAATTTGACCATTTTGAGAGTTTTGACAATTTTGACAATTTTGACAGTTTTGACAGTTTTGACAGTTTTGACACTTTTGACAGTTTTGACAATTTTGACAATTTTGACCATTTTGACCATTTTGAGAGTTTTGACAATTTTGACAATTTTGACAGTTTTGACAGTTTTGACAATTTTGACAGTTTTGACAGTTTTGATAATTTTGATAATTTTGACAATTTTGACAATTTTGACAATTTTAACCATTTTGACCATTTTGAGAGTTTTGACAATTTTGACAATTTTGACAATTTTGACAATTTTGACAATTTTGACAATTTTGACAGTTTTGACAGTTTTGACAATTTTGACAATTTTGACAGTTTTGACAGTTTTGATAATTTTGATAATTTTGATAATTTTGACAGTTTTGACAATCTCGAGGATGTTGACCATTTTGACATAAATAAATTGTGCCAATAAAAGCAGAAATCCGATAAAAATATTGCTCTTGTTTTGAATCCAATTCTTCTCCCCCCTCACCCACCGCCGCATACTTTATTGCCCCAATCAATTTATCTGTGAGTGTATGGGTACGAGTAGTGACGGTAAAAAATGATAATGCACGTGATGGAGCATCCTCCTTCCGCAATGGACCCGTTTGGCAATCTTCAAGGGGTCTACATGTTGAAACAGGGTCGTGGGATTTTCCAGTGGGAAGCCACCATTTGTGGGACTAGGGATGAGACAAATGGCTCCAGTCGAATGTGAAGTACTTTGTAGCGACTTGAGACAAATAACCGGGATCATCAGTTGTAGTGTTAAAATTGAGAAAAACTAAACTGCTGGGGTAACAGTGACAGATACAGTGATGCACACCACTCCACACCCACACACAACCTCACCCATCTACCTCCATCCACAAACTCACCCACCTACCCACCCCAATCCACACACTCACCCACCGACCCACCCCCACCCACACCCACACACTCATCCACCCACCCACACACTCACCCCCACCCACGCAATCACCCACCTACCCACACCAATCCACACACACACCCACCGACCCACCCCCACCCACATACTCAGCCACCCACCCACCCCTACCCACACACTTACCTACCCACCCACCCACTCACGCTCATCCACCCACCCACCAACCCTCACCCAGCCATCCACCCTCACCCACCCCCACCCGCACAATCACCCACCCACAAACTCACCCCCTCCCACGCACTCACCCATCCACCTACTCCCACCCACACACTCACGCATCCACGCGGCCCCACCCACCCACCCAGCTACACACACCCGGCCGCACCCACACCCACATACACCCACACCCACATACACCCACACCCATATACACCCACACCCACTTACACCCACACCCACATACACCCACACCCACATACACCCACACCCACATACCCCCACACCCACATACACCCACACCCACATACACCCACACCCACATACACCCACACCCACATACACCCACACCCACATACACCCACACCCACATACACCCACACCCACATACACCCACACCCACATACACCCACACCCACACAGACAAGGCGGAAGAATGTTTAACAATGACTCCAACCGCCAGCAGGAGCATTCCGTGTGTCCTGTCGGCGGTCCCCGTAAAATGAGACGGCAAGGCCGGGCGGGAACCTAACCCGATGCAGGGGAGGTTCCATCATAGGCGCCCGCCATCGTGGCACAGGAGTTTCTGGGGGTTTACCCTGTGTTCAGAAATACGATGGTCTGATTGGCGAAAGTCGGAGCCAGCTACATGGATGGGTGTCCGGTAGGGCTTTTCGAAGAAATGCTGAAGAACCGCTACCGTGGGGAAAACAAGAAAAAGGGACGGTGGGACCACACACACACACAGACAGTCTGTCTCATTTAGGAATTAATTTACTCCGAATATCACTGAAGTGTTCCTGGTGACCACGTGATCATCAGTGGATTATTGAATCTTCGGAGAACTGACTCGCGAGAAAAAAATGTAATGCTCAATTGAAATGCAGGAGGGCGCATGACTGGTAATGTGTACGTATATGGCGTAGAGGATAAACGAGCTGTGAATTCGTAATGTTGAGTGGTTTTGCTGCCAAGCGTGTGACTCGTTGAAGTTAATTGTTCAGTGGTTAAGTCCAATGCGGTAATGACTGGCAATGATTTCATTAATCATTTGTGATCATTTACTGATCAAATGAATCAATCAGGATTAATGGAAAAATGACAGCTGAATTGATAAGCCAAAGCTTTTTAAAATTTTTGACAATTTCAAAAATTTTCAAAATTTTCACAATTGTCGAAATTTTCAAAATTTTCCAAATTTTCCAAATTTTCAAAATTTTCGAAATTTTCAAAATTTTCAGTTTTAAAAATTTCCAAAATTTTCAAAATGTTCAAAATTTTCAAAATTTTCAAAATTTTCAAAATTTTCAAAATTTTCAAAATTTTTAAAATTTTCAAAATTTTCAAAATTTTCAAAATTTCTAAAATTTTCAAAATTTTCAAAATATTTAAAGATTTCAAAATTTTGAAAAAATAATCAAAAAACAAATTTTTGAAAATGCGCAAAATCTTTCAAGTCTAAAAAAAATTGGGTCATTTCTCAGGCTTTCCAATTTTTCCATGTTTTTCTGCAATTCCAGAAGAAAATAAAATGCGAAATTGGAGTTCCTGGAGTTTGATAGGAGTCTGGAAAGTGGTTAGACGATCAATCAATGTTTGTTGAATGGTGTATCTTCTGGGAGAAGCGACCTGTGAGTCTCTGATGACCGATACGATGGTGATAGAGGCCAGTGGGTGGCAAGATGTTGGATGGACTGGGCTTGTCAAAATGACAAATGGCTGTGATCGATCAGACTCCATTCAACTATCCTTAAGTACGGCACAAAAAGGAAATTAGGAAAAATGAGACACATCTAGAAAGTCATGACCTTAAGATGACAAACATGTTATCCTATTGTATTTTTCCATATTTAGAAAATTTGGAAATTTCGGGACATTTCGGAAAATTTGGGAAAATTTAGAAAATTGGGAAAATTGGGAAAATTTGAGAAATTCTGAAAAATTTGGAAAATTTGGAAAATTTGGAGAATTTGGAAAACTTGGAAAATCAAGAAAATTTAGGAAGCTCGGAAAATTTAGACAATTGGGAAAATTTGAGAAATTCTGAAAAATTTGGAAAATTCGGAACATTTGGAAAATTCGGGAAATTTTGGAAAATAGTGGAAAATTTAGAAAATTTGGAAAATTTGGAAAATTTGGAAAATTTGGAAAATTTGGAAAATTTGGAAAATTTGGAAAATTTGGAAAATTTGGAAAATTTGGAAAATTTGGAAAATTTGGAAAATTTGGAAAATTTGGAAAATTTGGAAAATTTGGAAAATTTGGGAAATTCGGAAAATTTGAGAAATTTGGGAAATTTGGAAAATTTGAAAAATTTGGGAAATTTGGGAAATTTGGGAAATTTGGAAAGATTTGGGAAATTTGTAAAATTTGGGAAATTTAAAAATTTGGGAAAACTGATAATTTAGAAAACTAACTCCTATTGACTATGTAATCTGTTAGACTTTTGGGAGTTTTTCGAAATTTTAAAAATCGGAAAAGTCGGAAAAGTTTTCAAATTAAAATTTTTTTTTCTAGAATTTCCAAATTTCTGTAAATTTCTAAGATAGTAGATCACCTGATAAACTCGCCAAATTGTCCTAAACGTCAAGCTCCTAATCACACAAACGATGTCGTCACGTTCCTGGTCGGAGCGAAGGCGTCCGAAAGCGTTCGGGATTTTTCCTTGAAATACAGCCGGAAAGGTCATGGAAGGGTTTCACAAGTCGCGTTATCGTGATGTCGGTGGCGCACGGTCGCAGTAAAGCCCGGGGGTTGCCTGTGCGCATATATATACCTATACTGAAATCCATGAGTGCGAGTGGGACGGAGCTAAGAGAGCGCGGCCCAGAGTGATTTAGTGGGGTGGGCACTCGACGACTGACCGAGATAACCTGCCTGTCCACGGAACAATCCCATTTGTCCAATGTCTTCCGCTACAAAACTGCCTGGTGCCCTATGCCCTTTGAATAATGGTTCCTCGACGTCTTCCTGCACTTCACTTACTCGTACCAACTTGAATTATGGAAAAAAATTTGATTGCTATTTCTTATTGCGTTTCAGTCTCAGCTGAAGTAGACTTTGACATGTATGTGTGTGTGTGTGTGTGTGTGTGTGCGTGGTTGGATGTGTGTAAGTAATTCGTGCGGGTCGATGAGTGGGTTGACAGGTGCGGGGGTGGGTGGGTGGATGTGGGTAGGTGGATGGGTGGGTGGCTGAATGTAAGTAGGTGGAGGGGTGAGTGGGTGAATGTGGGTAGGTGGATGGGTGGGTGGGCTGAATTACGTAGGTGGTTGGGTGGATGTGGGTAGATAGGTGGGTAGGTGGATGGGTGGGTGAATGTAGGTAGGTGGAGGGGTGGGTGAGTGAATGTGGGTAGGTGGATGGGTGGGTGGGTTGAGTTACGTAGATGGATGGGTGGGTGGGTTGAGTTACGTAGGTGGTTGGGTGGATGTGGGTAGATGGGTGGGTGGATGTATGTGGGTAGGTGAATGGGTGGGTGAATGTAGGTAGGTGGAGGGGTGGGTGGGTGAATGTGGGTATGTGAATGGGTGGGTGGGTTGAGTTACGTAGGTGGTTCGGTGGATGTGGGTAGATGGGTGGGTGGATGTATGTGGGTAGGTGAATGGGTGGGTGAATGTAGGTAGGTGGAGGGGTGGGTGGGTGAATGTGGGTATGTGAATGGGTGGGTGGGTTGAGTTACGTAGGTGGTTCGGTGGATGTGGGTAGATGGGTGGGTGGATGTATGGGGGTAGGTGGATGGGTGGGTGAATGTAGGTAGGTGGAGGGGTGGGTGCGTGATTTAGGCAGGTGGTTGGGTGGATGTGGGTAGGTGCACGTGTGGGTAGGCAGGTGGATGGGTGGGTGCGTGAGTTAGGCAGGTGGATGGGTGGATGTGGGTAGGTGCACGTGTAGCTGGGTAGGTGCAAGTGTGGATGGTTATCGGTAGGTGGATGATTGGGTGGGTGGGTGTGGGTGGAAGTGTCCATTACATTCTAAAATTAGAAAACCAGAGAAAAAAACGCAATTGGAAAAAAATGTTCCCAACAATTCTCGTATCCCAAATTAGGTTTTTCTTGAGAAAGATACCAAATAATGGTCTCTTCATGGCGCAATCAAAACGCCATCTAATTAATTTCATCCGGTTATATTTTCGGTAATAAAAATCCCCGGTTACCATAACAGCCATCATCCATAAAGTACAAATTAACTGAGGCTTTGAAAATAAAATGAATAGTCATGTCTAATAGCCGTGCTAATAGAAGCCCATGCCGAAAAATCCCATCAGAAAGAACGAGAGAGAGAAAGAGAAAGAGAGGTCCAACGAATTGTATGGGAAATGATTGTGGGCCTCTCTTTATGGATTTATATCTGAGCCCAGGCACTTTGAGCCATCAGCGGCTCGTTTGAAGTGCGCCGCAGTCGAGCAGACGTTATAAAGACAAACTATGCCTCGGGCATCGTCATTTTATGCCCCTCCACTTTATGCTATAACTCTCAGTTGCTGATTCTACGCTTGCTGCTTCAAGATTGTAAGTAACATCCTGAAATGTTTCTCTTCATTGAATGAAACTTACAAATTTTAACAGAAATTTTAGACGTTTGGACCAAGCTATATTCCAATGTTGGCAGGCCGATGTTCGGCCAACATTGGATCAACGAGTTTGCGGTGACATCGGATTGCCGACATTGGGCCAACCTTGGCACGTCAACATTGTCTCAATGTTGGTCGGCCAACATTGCCACGTCAACATTGCCCCAATGTTGGTCAGCCAACATTGCGCCAATATTGACCAACTTCACGAGAAGTTCTAAATTCCGCATTTGGAAAAACTCTTAAAAATCGTGGTAATCCTATACCCCTTATCCCATAACTCTCAGCCATATATAGCTTGTCCATTCGCAGCTTCAACTTTATGACTAATACGCTGGAGCCTGAAATGTTCCTCTTCATTGAATGTCTACTTGGCCGTCGTCTAGCCGTCGCCTAGTGGTGTTTCTGTACACAGAGGTTATGTTGCTGAGTGGCTCGGTTAGATGTCTCGTTGGGCCATCAACAACACTCTGCCAAGCGGCTGTCTCTGTATACTCTCGAGCGTCGGCCACTTGTGCTCCCTTCACGCTTAGTGGCTCAAGTTATAAACATGGTGTTCTGAGTGGTTTCTGCACTTGGGCTAGACAACGTATCTCAGCTAGTCAATAATTTCCGTTATGACAAAATTATCTGGTATGAAAATGTAGTCCTTGCATGCCATAGTGCTATCAAAAAATTGGAGACATTTGTATGCACTTTATGTGGGATTGGCATTTGTGATCCAAAGCGTAATTGAGATACACAAATATATATATATATGGATACAGATACGCAGGTATACATAAATACACACACACACACACACACACATTCATGGGTGGGTGTATGGATGGGTGAGTGGGTGAGTGTATGAATCGGTGGGTGAGTGTATGGATGGGCGGGTGTGTGGGTGTATGGATGGGTGGGTGGGTGCATGGATGGTTGGGTGGTTGGGTGTATGGATAAATGGATGGGTGGGTGTATGGATTCGTGGGTGTATGGATTCGTGGGTGGGGAAGGGGGGTATGGATGGGTAGGTGGGTGTATGGATGCATGCGTGAGTAAGTGGGTGTATGGATGGGTGGGTGAGTGTATGGATGGGCGGGTGTATGGGTGGGTGGGTGTATGGATGGGTGGGTGTACTGTATGGATGGTTGGGTGGGTGGGTGTATGGATAGGTGGGTGGGTGGGTGGGTGTATGGATGGGTGGGTGGGGGAGGGGGGTATGGATGAGTAGGTGGCTGTATGGATGCATGGGTGAGTGAGTGGGTGTATGGATGGGTGGGTGTATGGATGGGTGGGTGGGTGTATGGATGGATGGGTGGGTGGTTTGGTGGGTGGGTGTGTGTTCGTGTGTGCTTATAGGTAAAACTCCCTCGGCCTGCTCTTTTTGATATTGCAAAATAATGCAGAGAGTAGCATTGGACGCTAGAGGCGGAGTCTGTGGGCCCAACGTGGGCGGGGCTAACGCCAATTATTCTTGGGCACAAGATGGCGTGTGCAGGGCATGCTTGAGTGCACTGGTCATGCGTCGTTGCCCGTCGCTACTGCGCATGCGCGCGTGCGATTAGCCACTTTGCAGCCACACAGCAGGTGGTTGTCTATGTTACTCGCGAAGCTCCAGTATCAGATGTTATACCTGTCCTTGATTTTTTTTCACATTTTGAACCACATTGCAAAAAATTTCAAAAATTTGGAGAATTTCAAAATTTTTATTTCAAACACCAAAAATTTTCCACTGTGTAAAAAAAAACACAAAAAATTTCAGAAAACTAAAAATTTGTAAAAGTCAAAAGAATTTTTAAAATGCAAAACTTTCATAAATTGAAAGAATTGAGCGACTTTCAAAATGTCGAAAGTTGAAAAAAAATTGATACCTGGGTTTCAACTCGCGTCAACTGATTCCACACAAGAACTAATGTTCTCCCCCCCCCCCTTCCCCCCCCCCCCCCCCGTCACGCTCTTCTTAACCCCCTCTGCTATTCGCCACAAACATGTGATGCGTTCGATGGTTAAATAAAACAAAAACCACAACTACTTGCACACCCGCGTTCCCCATCGTGTTCCGAATCGATTAGCAGAATTCCTCAACCATTTACGGAAAATCCCGAGTAATGATTCGTATCACGCTCGGGAATCCCAAGATTTTTGCTGAGTACAAATCCCAACAGCGTTTTACCTGCTATGAATCCATTTACTCCTTAATGATTGTTCACCACAAACATGATTTATTCTACTTACGGAATTCAACTTTCAAGTTTTACACGCAACAAAATGCGTAAACCTGTCTCGTTAATTTTCCCACTTTTTTAACATCCTGATGTTGAGAAGTAATTGTCTGTGCAAGCTGTGAAGGTGGGTGCATGAGTGTAGGTGCATGGGAGGGGGGGGGAGGAGTATAGATGTAGGTGGGTGGATGGGTGTAAAGGTATGGGTGGATGGGTGTGGGTGAGTAGATGGGCGGGTGTATGGGTGTGGGTGTACGGGTGTGGGTGGGTGTATGGGTGTTGGTGGGTGTATGGGTGTGGGTGGGTGTATGGATATGGGTGGGTGTATGGGTGTGGTTGGGTGTATGGGTGCAGGTGGGTGTAAGGGGTGTGGGTGGGTGTACGGGTGTGGTTGGGTGTACGGGTGTGGGTGGGTGTATGGGTGTGGGTGGGTGTATGGATGTGGGTGGGTGTATGGGTGTGGTTGGGTGTATGGGTGCAGGTGGGTGTACGGGTGTGGTTGGGTGTACGGGTGTGGGTGGGTGTATGGGTGTGGGTGGGTGTATGGATGTGGGTGAGTGTATGGGTGTGGTTGGGTGTATGGGTGTACGGGTGTGGGTGGGTGTATGGGTGTGGGTGGGTGTATGGATATGGGTGGGTGTATGGGTGTGGTTGGGTGTATGGGTGCAGGTGGGTGTAAGGGGTGTGGGTGGGTGTACGGGTGTGGTTGGGTGTACGGGTGTGGGTGGGTGTATGGGTGTGGGTGGGTGTATGGATGTGGGTGGGTGTATGGGTGTATGGGTGCAGGTGGGTGTACGGGTGTGGTTGGGTGTACGGGTGTGGGTGGGTGTATGGGTGTGGGTGGGTGTATGGATGTGGGTGAGTGTATGGGTGTGGTTGGGTGTATGGGTGCAGGTGGATGTATGGGTGTGGGTGGGTGTACGAGTGTGGTTGGGTGTACGGGTGTACGGGTGTGGGTGGGTGTATGGGTGTGGGTGGGTGTATGGGTGTGGATGGGTGAATGGGTGTGGGTGGGTCTATGGGTGTGGCTGGGTCTATGGATGTGGGTGGGTGTATGGGTGTGGGTGGGTGTATGGCTGTTGGTCGGTGTGTATAGCTGTGGGTGGGAGGGGGAGGGGGTGTATGGGTGTGGGTGGGTGACACTGGAGTGAGTGGGTGTAGGTGGGTGGGTGTGTGTGTGGGTAGTTATATGTGTGTGGGTGTATGTGAAAGTTGTTGCTCATTTTTTTCTCCAACTCCCATATTTCAGAAGATATCCCCTCTCACACTGTAACAAACGAAAAATAGGTTTTTGAGCTTCTTTCACCGCTCGACCATTAGTTTTTGCTTTGTTTACAGGAAGATACGGTTCTGTATACAAGCCCGAGATTCAAGTGGCTTTCGCCCAGAATCTACACTTGGGCTTTTGGCATTGTATCTTGCAAGCTTCGAGACAGGGACGACAGCCCGACGTAGTATAACTAAACCTCGAGTAAGGGGGTTGTAGGGGGTTGCGACAGTTTTATAGAGATGGATTCACGTCGTAAAAATGTCCGGAAAACTTACATTGTTACGATGTCTGCGACATCCAGGCTTTGTTTAATACTATGAAAATGAAAATATATCCACAATTTTGGAAAACTTCATTATTCATGTTTTGGAAATCTCAAAAATTTTAATTCAGATATTTTTGACATTGCTCACATTTTTGACATTTTTGCTATTTCTGACATTCTTTACACTTGTGACATTTTTGACACTTTTGATATTTTTGAAAGTTCCGATTTTTTTGACAGTTTTGACAGTTTTGATATTACTGACAGTTTTGACATTATTGACAGTTTTGACACTTTTGACACTTTTGACAGTTTTGACAGTTTTGACAGTTTTGACAGATTTGACAGTTTTGACAGTTTTGGCAGTTTTCACACTTTCGACACTTTTGACATTTTTGACAGTTTTGACAGTTTTGACAGTTTCGCCAGTTTTGACAGTTTTGACAGTTTTGACAGTTTTGACACTTTTGGCATTTTGACATTGTTGACATTTCCGACATTTTTGACAACTTCCAAAATTGAAAAGCAATGTCAAAAGTTGGGACAATAAAAAAGAAACGACCAAAATCAGCAAAACCCTCCCAACTTTACATAAGTTTCCCAGCTTCCCAAGCCCGACAACCCCGCCCCCAAAAATTGTCCAAAAATTTCATCCGACGCGCGTTGCTCACTAATCAGCATTGAAGCCTTTCCCAGACATAGTCGGGTTTCTTTGATGTTCCTTGACATGATCCAGGTGGAGGCCTCCGTAGAAACCCATCCAACTGAAGATATACGTCTCCAGTCGCGGTCGGGCCATCGTCTTCCATCCGGAATTTTATATGTCCAACAGTTGTAGCACATGCCATAGCCCCTGAATCTGACTGTGCTCGTTCGTCCCAGCTCTCCGGCAGACATTTCAGATTGTGCACCGAAGAGCCGACAAGTGGTGATACCAGAGTTTCCCATGTGAAAGACAAGGATAGGATGTAGCGGCTCTGCTTTTACAGTGGACCATAGCTGTCCACGTGCACGTGACGATTGATGGCAGACGGTTACGTGCGGACTGCTCCAACTGTAAACATACACTCTTTGGATTTCAACATTCATGGAATATCTCCAAGTGTCCAGGTCCAGGTCCCAATCACTTGAAATGAGAAAACAGTTGGACCAAAATAATCTCATCATCTCCATTGATAGCTTATCCAATCCCATCCACCTCATCTCCATCATCCCCAGCATCTCCAAACGGTCCACCATTCTCATCCCCAAAATCAATGACGATATCATCCTGAGAAATAAATCATGGTGAACAAGAATGGCCGATAATCACACATTTTAATTCAGACCTCCAGGAAATAATTCAGTAGCGAATGGATTCGCATCGCTGTTAATTACGCTGGTAGCAGGATGCCTTTGATACGGCTTGCCGACAATGGCATCGCGCTGGTGGAGATGGGTCCCCCTCCTCCCATTGGGGAATCGGACAGTTGGAGAGACGAAGATGGGGGAGATGCTGTGTTACAGAAGCGGCAACAAGACGCTGATCGATTGGCAATGGAACGCTGACCTTGACCCTGGCGGATAGCAACTGACAGTCTGGACATTAGCTCGATGAAGCCTTTAAGGTGCAATGGAGGCTGCTTCAAGTATTAGCATGGTTCCATAATTTTCAAAATTATCTCCACATATAAAAATTCGCACAGCTTGACTGGTTTGCCAGGCCGGAATTGCGTTAGTCCCAGATCTGGCTGTCTCGCCGGCTGAGATAAGCATCTTTGGGCGAACGGAGTGGAGCTTTAATGACGGCAACGTGACGGACGGGTTGTATGGTAGCGCTGTATTGAGAAGGGATCAAGGGAAAAGGGATACCCCATGTCTCTTCAACGACGCCGCAAGATCTACGAGGCCAACATTATTTCCAATGGATTCCTGTCGTTTGGAATTCACTAACCCATGCTACAGGTGATTTGTGATTGTGAGGTGAATGCTGGCATTATTTTCAATGTAGTTGGGTAAGTAATTTTCCAGCAAATTATGAGAGACTGGTTTGTGGTAATAAATGTATGAGGTGGGTAAATATGGAAGGTTGGCCTTGGTGAAATGTAAGTGGGATTCTGCTGTGGAGCTCAGCCATTGTATGCTGTCTGATTGTTGATGACAATTGTTGATAGTCAAATCTATCCTGATTGTTGATGACAATTTTTGGTCAAGCATGGTGATGAGATGAGAGAATTTGTTGAAGGGAAGAGCTATCGTTGACCTATCGTTGCTGGGTCATCGACAATCAGCATGGGCAGTGGAAAGCTGGGCAAGGCAGAAGCTTCTCAACAGATCTGGATCCTAGACTGTACGGAATTGCCTTCTAGATCTGGATCAATAGATACGTTCTAGGTTGAACCAAGGGGTCCGATCTCCAACATGTGGATGTCCGATCTCCAACATGTGGATGTCCGATCTCCAACATGTGGATGTCTGATCTCCAACATGTGGATGCCGAATTTCTGACATGTGAATGTCTAATCTCCAACATGTGGATGTCCAATTTTCAACATGTGGGTGTCCGATCTCCAACATATGGATGTCCGACCTTCAACATGTGGATGTCCGATCTCCAACATATGAATGTCCGATCTTCAACATGTGGATGACCGATCTCCAACATGTGCATGTCCGATCTCCAATATGTAGATGTCCCATCTCCAACATGTGGATGTCCGATCTCCAACATGTGCATGTCTGATCTCCAACATGTGGATGTCCAATCCCCAACATAAGAATGTCCGATCTTCAACATGTAGATGACAATCTCCAACATGTGGATGTCCCATCTCCAACATGTGGATGTCCAATCTCCAACATGTGGATGTCCGATCTCCAACTGTGGATCCATCACGGTTCGTCCAACCTTGGAGTCTATGTTCAGCCAGTGGCTATGTGGAAGCTTGACAAGTCCCGGTTCCCTCATGTTGTCCCAATCCGATCATCAACAGATTTGGTATTGAGGTTTCGCTGAACCTTCCCGAAAAATCCCAACTATCAGCTTGCATAGCAACTTCTCTCCATTGGTCAATCAGCACGTTTTGCACAATGTTGATTCAGGTTTCTGATTATTGCTTGGCAATCCAAGCCTTCATCTACCTGGTGTCCATCATTCCACCTTGGAATTTTCCACCTGGCCAGTGATTGGATGAAAATCATCCGAGATAATGAAATCATTAGACATCGCTGTCACGTACGCTTCATCGAAAAGACTGCTGACGTATTTACACGCAACTGTCTCGTCCCTTTGACTCGATCGTTCTCATACCATCGTACAAACCTCTGTCCAGTTGTCTCTCCCCACTGAAATAGTGTACACCAAGCCTTAAATAGCACATAGAAAATTCCGGTAGTCTTGGACATCCACACATACGGAGAGGAAGGGAAAAAAAAAGAATTGGCGGAAGGCAGGATGGGGGGGGGGGCGATCAAAGAAAGCCGACACCACTGAGGAGGCTGAAATTGTCCAACTGTGGGCACTGCTGAGTCCCTTCACGTATTGGACGTTGAAAAGGTAATAGATTGCCCACTGTCCGACTTTTATTGTAGCAGAAGACTGTCACATCCCCATGGCCTGAGGAGGTCTGTTAACAGAACAAAAATATTGTCATACTGACATTCAAAAGTCGATTCATTGGTCCTTTTTTTTTTCTTTGGAATTTTTAGGATCTTTCAGAGAAATTTTAAGACTTCTGAAATTCTAGAAATGGGGGAAAAATTTGGTCACGTGATCTCTTGGGGAATACATAACAAGACCTGTATCCGAAAAATATTGTGGTATTTCGGAGATCGGTAAGTCACCCCAAATATAGCTTTCCCAAGCAGCACAAGAATTATTCCATCATCATGTGGTCTGGTTCACGTCATGGAATTTAGTTATGACAATCAATGAATATTTCATGAAGTTGAACTCATACAGTTGTGGATAAATGTGAATCAGCTTTCACCGTGATTCCAACATCCAATTTCCATGCTCATTAATTAATCAAGATGAACGAAAAGACAGTGGAACATTCAGACAGTCAGAGCTGCCATTCAATATGTCAGTTAATTTCCAGAATAACCACGGATATTGTAATTTGGAAAGAAAAATTTCATTCGATTTTTTTCTCAATTTTTTTGATGATTACCGAGCCACCCACCCACCTGCCCACCCACCCACCCACCCACCTGCCCACCCACCCACCCACCCACCTGCCCACCCACCCACCTGCCCACCCACCCACCTGCCCACCCACCTGCCCACCCACCTGCCCACCCACCCACCTGCCCACCCACCCACCCACCTGCCCACCCACCCACTTGCCTACCTACCCACCTAATCCACCCACCCACTCTACCCACCCCATCCACCTACCCACCTAATCCACCCACCCACTCTACCCACCAGCCCACCCACCAACCCACCAACCCACCCACCCAATCCACCTAATACACCCACTCACCCAATCCACCTCATACACCCACTCACCCAATCCACCCGCTCATCTAATCTACCCACCCACCCGCCCACCCACCCAAACCACCTGCCCTCCCAATCCACTCAACCCACTCATCCGCTCACCCAATCCACCCGCCTAATGCACTCACCCACCCACCCACACAAATACACACACAAACACACACACACTCACATACATACACACACACGGCCACATACGATCGCAGAAACTTGATCAATATTAAATATAAGTTTCGTAATAAATGGCATACAACAAAATGATGAATGTAAAAAAAAAACCACTTCCATGTAATTACATGGAATGACACTCAGCACCTAGGCTGATGTGAGTCTAATGAGTGCTGGCGCAAAACTTTGGTAAAAACGAGCCATAAATTGAAGACAACTGACGGGCCGAGGTCAGCGATGCCAACAGTAGAGCTGTCATTATCATGCATACACCGTACAGAGATACGTCGGGTAGATATATTTAACTCGTCTTAGTCCTCCATCCTTCTATGAGTACTTGGACTGAGATACCGGGTGCTAAACGATGATGGATTGCTCGTATAGCTGTCACAATCCACAGCTCCCGGTGAGCCTTTCCCGTATCTTGATTTAGTGTGTGTATCTTTTTGCAGAATTATAATTTTTTGCAAAAAATTTTTTTCAAAATTTCCAAAATTTCCAAAAATTACCAAAATTCCCAAAAATTTCCAAAGATGTCCAAAACTTTCCAAAAAATTCCGAAAATTTCTAAAAATTTCCAAAATTTCCAAAATTCTCAAAATTTTCTAAATTTTCAAAATTTCCAAAAATTTCCAGAATTTCCAAAAATTTCCACAATTTTCAAAAATTTTGAAAATCCGGAAAAACTCGAAGAATCATCAAAATTAGAACCAAAAAAAAATTTGAAAAACTCTGAACGTGAATTTTAAAAATGTCAGAAATTTTAAAAAGTTAAAAAAAAAAATTTTTACGTCAATTTGCAAAACACGACCCGCGACAACACTTCCCCGCATATCTTGATTTACTATATACATCTCCACTTGTGGTTTACTCAAGGCATTACCTGCGGCAATATTGCATCAATGACTGAGTCACACTTGTGATGATGACCCAGTCGCAGTTGCTGCAGCGATCGAAAGAGTGTCTTTACGGGGCCCATATATTTTTTCCCCCATATCATAAAAGTTCGTTTGCATTTAATTTTAATAATATCTCTTAGTAATGACGTTCATAAATCACGTCGATAGCTAAATAAGACGATGATGCTTGGTGTAATCATGCGCAGAGGTGGTTTACATAAATTCGTCAAGTCATAAAATTCATCATTCCAAAAGATGAATTTTAACACCCGAGAGAAAGGAGTGAATACCAGGAAAATGGGCAGTTATCAATTCCACGGGGTTCCATAAAATTCGAGAAATTTATTGGAGTCTTCAGCGACTAATCACAAACTATGAGACAGCGTTCTCCACTTCTTGGTTTTCTTCATTTCTGGTGCAACCAATTTTCCACTTTTCAATTCTTAGCATTGGTCATTATTAGCCCTGGTCTCAGCTGCTTTTCAAACCCACCCACTCATCCACCCGACCACCCACTTACCCGTCCAGCCACTTATCCGCCCACCCACTCACCCACCCACCTACTTACCCACCCACACACTCACCTACCCACCCACTCACCCAATCCAACCGACCACCCACCTACTTATCTACCCACCCACCCACCAACCCACCCACCAACCCACCCACCAACCCACCCACCCACCTACTCACCGACCCACCTACCTACCCACCCACCCACCTACCTACCCACCTACCTACCCACCCACTCACCTACGCATCCACCCACCTACCCTCCAACCAACCTACTCACCCATCCAACCACCCACCCACCTACCTACCTACGCACCCACCCACCTACCTACCTACCCACCCACCCACCTACCTACCCACCCACCCACCTACCTACCTACCCACCCACCCACCTACCTAGCCACCTACCTACCTACCCACCCACCCACCCACCCACCCACCCACCTACCCACCCACCCACCTACCCACCCACCTACCTACCCACCCACCTACCTACCCACCCACCCACCTACCTACCCACCTGCGACGGGGCTTTGGCGTAGTCGGTAGAGTGTCTGCCTACTATTCTAAAGGTCCCGCGTTCGATTCCCGCTCACTGCAAAATATTTTTTCTGAAAAATATTTTCTCACGGACTCCGACCGATGGCAGGAACATTCCGTGTGTGCTATCGGCGGTATCCATGAAGTGAGACCGTGAGCCGGGACCGAACGCGACCCGTCGCGCGGGGGGGGAGGGAGGGTTCCATCGTAGACGCCCGCCATCGTATCACAGGGGTTTTCTGGAGGTTTACCCTGTGATTAGAAATACGATGAGCTGAAATGGCGAAGTCGGCCCCAGCCGCAATGGGTGGGTACTCTGATCCGTAGTATTGCCCATGTAGTAATGCTTACCAGCGGGGACGTGGGTGAATACGAATAGAGAAAGAGTAAAAAAAAAAAAAAAAAAAAAAAAAAAAAAAAAAAAAAAAAAAAAAAAAAAAAAAAAAAAACCTACCTACCCACCCACCCACTCACCTACGCGTCCACCCACCCACCAACCAACCTACTTACCCACCCACCCACCCACCTACTCACCCACCCACCCGCCAGCCATCCGCCCACCCACTCGGGAACCCATCCACCCAGTTCCAAATATGGTCGCACAATGTCAGTCCTACATTTGATGGAATATCTGAAATGTGAAGCGTTGCCAACGGCAGTAAGTGCCCATACCAGTACGGCTTACACCTATCTTCAGAAACTGGGTCTCATTTATAAGCTGGATGACGTTTCACTGTCTCCACTGCTATGTGAATTACGATGCGATCATCAATCTTCGATGACGATAATTTAAGACCCTCAGAGTAGCTGCCCACTTGGATGAAAATGCCCGCGAGGTATTTCAGCCAATTGTCAACATACCTAAGTGCTATTTCAATGCTGAATGAATCAGCGATGATCAATTGAGATTTTACAATGCTTTGGAAATTACAAGCATCGGTTTTTCCAAATTATCACAACTAAGTGCTATTCTGTGTTCATCTAAGTGCTTATAAGTGCTCGACTAAGTTCTCTGGTTTTCACCTAAGTGATTATTTAAGTGTGCGCCTTAAGTACATGATCATCTAAGTGCTGGTCTAAGTGCTCGACTAAGTTCTTTGACTCTTCATCTAGGTGAAAATATAAGTGCTTAAGTAAGAGCTTATATAAGTGCTCAACTAAGTTCCCATCTGAGTCTTCACTTAAGCGATCACCTCGGTGTTCCTATAAGTGCTCCTCTGAGTGTTCATCTAAGTGAACACATAAGTACTCAACTAAGTGCTCAACTAAGTGTTCATTTAAGTGATCAACTAAGTGTTCATCTAAGTGCCCAACTAAGTGTTAATCTAAGTGTTCATCTACATGCTCAACCAAGTGTTCATCTAAGTGATCAACTAAGTGCTCAACTAAGTGTTGAACTAAGTGCTCATTCTCTTTAATAAAAAAAATTTTCGGTTAACCCTGCTTTGGAATTTGCAATTGAATTATCTCGTGCAAAAATTTGTCAATCCATTTGAAATTTTGTGAGTATTTTCAGGATATGAGTCCATGTACTTTTTAATTTTTGCCGAATTTTATCACCGTTTTTTTCTAAACGGAGATCCTTCAAGTTCCTCCATGTCTCAATTTGAAGTTCTCAGAAGAAGAAAAAAATGTTATCCCTTCATTTATTTTTATTTTCTGAATCTCCAGATTGAAATTGAAAGTTCATTTTAGGTACAAAAAAGGACCTCCCATCAGCCGAATTGAATCAGCGTTTATGAATTATCAATCATGTGAAAACTGACCTCCCCTGTGATGAAAATGAATAGATGTGGTGGTGTATCCTTTGCCATGCACTGTCAGAGAAAAAAAAAATGAAATGAGGATGACGCGAGAAAGCTGTCGGCCTATTCTAAATTACATTCGATGAGTATACGGGGCCCCCACAAAGGCCCGTGTTTTGCTTCTTCACTCTAGGCCCATTTATTTCGCTCGGCGCTCACAATGCGCTCCGGATTTGACACATCTATCAATGTACAATGCGCCGCTTCGACCGTGCCCATGCTACTCCATTCTTCACCTTTTTCCAACTGAACTTCAGCCACCTTCCACCTATCCTTCCAATCCTATATTGACTATTTTTTCCACCAAAATTTTCCTTGCAATTCTTCGATATTTTAAAATTTTTTTTTAACCTGATTTCATTTAATTTTTCATTTCATCTTGAGCGATTTTTAGGCGTCTTCCATATTTTTGTCAATTTCGGATTGTTCAAAAGGCTGTATTGCGAGAACGGTTAGAGATAGAAGAAAAAGTTTGAGACAAACATTATTCCTTGCACGGAGATGCACATATAATGTTTTATGACTTTTTTTTGTAACTCGCATAATTTGAGAGATGAACGTGGTTTAAGGGGCGCGGGAGGGGCAACGTGGGATGTGCGTGATGGGGGCGTGGCCCTGAGCGACTTTTGCAGGAGGACACAGAGACACACACACAAGCACACACACACACAAGCACACATACACATAAGCACACATACTGGCACACACACATACACATATACTGGCACACACACACACACACATATTTTACAGGGTGCAAAAATTTTCAAAAAAATTTGAAAAATTGGGAAAATGAAAAAATTTCAAACTGAGAAAAAAGTTCTAGGTGAATTCTGCGTGAGACCAACTGGCGTTTTGACTTCTATTTTCGTACGAGGCCAGAAGTGGAATGATTTATATGGAGCAAGTGCATCTGCAGTTGGGGCCGGTGCAACCAGCCGAGTCGGTTGCATCTTCATGGTGGTAAATGTGTGATATACCGATGGCGGATGGATCTTCAACAGTTGGATTATTGTGGGGCTTTATTCCACCGTTGATTTTACAGTTTATGGGAGACACCAATCTCGCTCGCGAGTAAATTTCACGAAAATAGAATGTGGTTATGATATTTAATCACGTTTTTTTTTTCAAGGAATTTTTTGAAAACACTTTCCAAAAAAATTTTTCAAAAACATTTTCCAAAAAAAATCTTCCAAAAAAATTTTCCAAAAAAATTTTCCAAAAATTTTTCGAAGGAAAAAATTTTCCAAAAAAATTTTCCACAAAAATTTTCCAAAAAAATTTTCGAAGGAAAAAATTTTCCAAAAAAATTTTCCAAAGAAATTTTCCAAAGAAATTTTCCAAAAAAATTTTCCAAAAAAATTTTCCAAAAAAATTTTCCAAAAAAATTTTCCAAAAAAATTTTCCAAAAAAATTTTCCAAAAAAATTTTCCAAAAAAATTTTCCAAAAAAATTTTCCAAAAAAATTTTCCAAAAAAATTTTCAAAAAATGTGAAAAATTGTGAAAACAATTTAGAAATTAAAAGAAAAAAAAAATTTCACATTCACCCTGACCTTCAGAATTACGTGGAAGACGTTGGTGGGGCGGAGTTGACCCGTGTCATTCAACCGAGACAAAAGTTGAAGAAAAAGTGTCCAAGGGCCGGCGAGGAAGCGTGGTCCGCTCATAAATCTTGATCCTGTTTTTACGTGTTTGACTCTGAGTTACTTTCAGCGTTATTAGGCGTAACTTGAACACTGCAGTCAAAGGAATTTTCGTGAAACCACAAGTAACCTTGTACCCAATGGCTGAAATGCCCCATTGCTCACTCTTTCTTCTCCATTCTCATTTCCTTTTGCCTTCACTTTGGTCAGTTAGACGCGACACCTGGAAGAGCTTTCTCAACAGCCGACAAACTATACACTACAAAACAAATCAATTTTTATGTCCTCAACTAATTGAGAAGTATACGGATCTCACAAAAAAACTTGCAAAATTTGTAAAAATTGAAAAATTTGAAAAATTTGAAAAATTTGAAAAATTTGAAAAATTTGAAAAATTTGAAAAATTTGAAAAATTTGAAAAATTTGAAAAATTTAAAAAATTTGAAAAATTTGAAAAATTTGAAAAATTTGAAAAATTTGAAAAATTTGAAAAATTTGGAAAATTTGAAAAATTTGAAAAAATTGCAAAATTTGAAAAAATGGAAAAATTTGAAAAATTGGAAAATTTCAAAATTTTGAAAATTTAAAGATTTGAAAATTGGAAAAATCGGAAAAATTCGAAAGTTTTTAAAATGTGAAAATTTGAAAATTTTGAAAATTTGAAAATTTGAAAAATTAAAAAATTTGAAAATTCGGAAAAAATGGAAAAAATTGAAAATTCGAAAATTTTGAAAATTTGAATTTTTAAAATTTTCAAAGATTTCAAATTTTTCGGATTTTTGAATCTATAATTTAAAAATTTGAAATTTTGAAATTTTGCAAATTTGAAAAATTTGGAAAATCTTTAGATCCTAAAAAACTTGCAAATTGTGGAATTATAAAACAAAGCTAAAAAAAAATGAAAATGCAAATTTCCAAACGTGAAAAACCCCAAAACCTAAAAATTCCAAAATTGCACAAAGTTCGCACTTCAAGACATTCCAAGAAATGATTACCTCACCCTCATGACCTTCCGCCGCTGCGTGCAATGCAAGCCATTGCAGCGGCCCGTAACACCCGGCAATCCATAAAACCGTCAAAGACGGAAAAATAAAGAAACCGAGGAGAAGCGGTTTTTCTCGCTAACTGCGCTATAGCATACTCCGGTGAGACATGACGCATGCAACCCCCGAGACCTTCTGAACACCCGGGTGAGTAACGCTCCGCATAATATTACGATGACAGTAATTGCTGCTTTGATCAATGCGGCGAACGTGAACCACTGCCGTTAGACGCGCCACCACTTATCTCCTTCTGGAGCCTCCAGCCGTCGTCGAAAAAAATAAATAATGTACCCAAAATACTTTGCAATACTGCACGAACACCTCCAATTTTTTCCCCATTTTTTTCGAGTTATTAAAGGTATTTTTGCTCAAAGGAAACTGCCGACCTTGCGCCAACATTGCTCTGTCGAATGGAAGCAAGGTGGCTGGTTCAATCAATCTCGCTTGACTCAATCAAGCTCATGCCCTACTTCAACGCAGCCCTGTTTGAATAAACTTGTTTTTTCCAACTCACCCATACTTGGATCAAGTTGTTATCTATAATTAATTCAAATTGTGATCCACAATTGAATCAAGTTTTGATTCCACTGTTGCATCAAGTTGCAAACCGGACTAGAGTCAAGTTGTGGACCATACTTGAGTCAACTTGTAAGTCATACTTGAATCAAGTTTTGACCCCTACTTTACTCAAGTTTTGACACATACTTGCATCAAGTTGTGAACCGTACTCGAGTTAAGTTGTGACCCATACTTGAATCAAGTTTTGATTCCACTGTTGCATCAAGTTGCAAACCGGACTAGAGTCAAGTTGTGGACCATACTTGAGTCAACTTGTAAGTCATACTTGAATCAAGTTTTGACCCCTACTTTACTCAAGTTTTGACACATACTTGCATCAAGTTGTGAACCGTACTCGAGTTAAGTTGTGACCCATACTTGAATCAAGTTCTGATTCCACTGTTGCATCAAGTTGCAAACCGGACTAGAGTCAAGTTGTGGACCATACTTGAGTCAACTTGTAGGTCATACTTGAATCAAGTTTTGACCCCTACTTGACTCAAGTTTTGACACATACTTGCATCAAGTTGTGAACCATACTCGAGTTAAGTTGTGACCCATACTTGAATCAAGTTTTGATCCATACTTGAATTGAGTTCTGACTCCAGAATCAACTCCAGAATTTGAATCAAGTTGTGAGCCATACTTGAATCAAATCTTGACCCATACTTGAGTCAAGTTTTGACCCACACTTGAATCAAGTTGTGGCCCGTTCTTGAGTCAAGTTGTGGACCATACTTGAGTCAAGTTGTGGCCCATACTTGAATCAAGTTTTGACCCATATTTGAGTCAAGTTGTGGACCATACTTGAATCAAGTTTTGACCCATACTTGAGTCAAGTTGTAGACCATACTTGAGTCAAGTTTTACCCACACTTGAGTCAAGTTGTGACCCATATTTGAGTCAAGTTGTGCCCCATATTTGAATCAAGTTTTGACCCATACTTGAGTCAAGTTGTGAACCATACCTGAGTCAAGTTGTGACCCATATTTGAATAAAATTGCAATCCATCCTGGAATCAAGACCTATACTTGGCCGTTCTGCTATATCTCAATACTATGTTCATCTAAATTATACTTTTTTCCCCCCTTTTTTTCGGGTAATCAAAATTTATGATTGAATTTTAAAGAGCTTCCAGCAAATAACGCTGCGCTCGAACGACCCAGCGATTCACCAGATACATCAATTTTCATCGCCGAAAAGTGCTCGTTTCGTCGTTGGAGACAACAAAATCGGCATAGCAAACTTCACTTTATGAAGCTAGAATAGATTAATGACCTCGTTTGTTCGTAATGGCCACGATAAATTATCTTAATAGTCTGCCACGACTATAAATATATTCAACGAGTTGCTCTTAACGCTTGTTTTCTCCGCTCCACTTTGGCCCCGCATTTTCGTCTCGATAATATTCCAACTTTCCCAAATCCAATAAGTTCTGCCCTGACTTTTCCACTTTGCAGATTAAATAGAGTTTAAGCATGTAAATTTTATTTTTTTTCGTTGGAATTTTTCCAGCAATTGTTTTTGAATTTTGAAATTTTTTTCTATATACAAAATTTTTTTACATTGCAATTGCGCGATTGTACTTTGATGTTTGCACTTGGATTATACTTTGTTGTGCCGCAATTGGTAGACGCTGAGTGTTTACATTGGCGAGCACTTAATGCCTAAGTTGGTTGATAGTTGCCGCTCACAACAATGTACAGGGTCAGGGGCATCACGAAAATAAATTTTATTGTCATCAGTAAAATTCTTTCGTCAAATTTCTCTTAGAGGAAATTGAATGTTGCAGATTAAATTTTTTTTCATGTTTTGGAAAGTACTGAAATTGTAAAAGGCACACATAGGAGTACACACAGATAGTAATGAGCAACCCACCCCCCTCCCACCCACTCAACGCACCGACCCAACTACTCAACTCACCCACTTAACCCACCCACTCAACCCACTCACCCCACCCACCCTTCCACGCACCCAACTCAACCCACCTACCCACCTACTCAACTCACCCACCCGCTCACTCAACCCACCCACCCACGCACCCAACTCAACCCACCTACCCACCCACTCAACCCACCTACACAACTCACCCACCCACTCACCCAACCCACTCACCCAACCCACTCACCCAACCCACTCACCCACCCACCCACTCAGCCCACCTACCGACCCACTCAACTCACCCACCCACTCAACTCACCTACACACCCACTCAACTCACCTACTCGAAACCACCCACCCACCCATTCAACCCACCCACTTGTTCCACTCACCCATTCAACCCACCCATTTGTTCCACTCACCCGCTCACCCATTCAACCCACCCACTCAAGCTGCTACCCGCCTACTCACATACACACCCACCAATTTCATTGCAACATTAAGCCGTCATCCACAAACACGCGATTCACCCTATCTCCAATTCGAAAAACTCTTCTGCACAATTTTCATTCATGCTGTGTACAACAGAATAATGCTCCACAATCCTCGATTTCCTCGCAATCTTGAAAAAAAGGGGAAGCCGTGTCCTTAGGGTCCGCAGAAGACTATATCCCCGGCCAGAGTCGTAGACGTCGACCAAGACCTCGTAAACCCGCGCAACGGCCAATTAAACGAAACGAGCGGGCTCACTGATGCACTCGTTGGACGGCTGCCCTGGGCCGCACTAGCGCCCTCTATTTCTGCTCCTCTCCCTCCCTCTTTTTTTATCTCTCTCTATTCCTCTCACTCTCCCGCGTTTTCCCGAGCTCTTCTCTCTGCGTTGATCACTCTGTTTCACATACACACTCTCTCCCTCTCGCTCTCTCTCCCTCCCTCTCGCTCTCCAACCTAACTTGGACCGGCATTACCAAGGGTTTATACGACTTGCGGAATTACCCTCAAATTGCACAGTTGGCTCCAATGTGTGCACTTCTCGCGAGGCCCCAAGGCTTTTACACCTTTTCCGCACCTACTCTGAGCCTCTAACAGCCACCAGTACTTTACTCCTGCACTAGTTATACGCGTACTTACGCGCAAAACGAAGGAAGGTGCAAAATAAAATAATGGAAATGAGTATTTTGTGCGTTTTGCCCCCACGCCCATCGTTGAAAAGCTGATGCACAAGAAATTACCGGTTCGCGAGCGTTTAGAGTGTTTCGAGCGCTTGTGAGTGGCTTGTGAGTGGTCTCGCTCACAACGCATCCTACAAAGTGCTATAATTGCGAAGTGCCTGGAGCAAAAAAATGTATTATCTGTGAGGACTGTAAGAGTGTTTTTCAGTTGGAGGATGAAGTTGATGAGAATATTTTTCTCGCTAGAGTTTGCTATGCGATCATGCGCTGAAAATTGGAGAGCGTGATGAGCGGGCGAATAGGGAGCTTGCATGATTTTTTAATGCTTGGATTATGAGCATACGGCTTGCATGATCGATTCTTCATGACGTACCGATAATTACTTGCCAATATTTGAGATATTCTTGATTTGCAAGGCGTTAGAGCTCTTAGAGCGTTTGTGAGCGGCTTGTGAGCGGCCTCGCTCAGAACGCATTCTACAGGGTACTATGATACCCAGAGGCTTGAGAAAAAAACTGTATTGTCTGTAAGGACTCTACGAGATTTTTCTAGAAGATGGAGTTGATTTGGAGGATCCTTTCTCTTTTAGTTCACAATGAAAACACAATCATGCGATGAAAATCACACAAATGCCAAAAATTGTCAATTGGCCACCAAAAATTTGGCATGATCATGCACACAGACACATACACACACCAATGAAAATTCTGGTCCAGGAATGTTGGTAATGTAAACGTCGGTCCAACTTCGCTGCGACGTCGCGGCGACCCAAGCGCGAGGTTGTGCGAAAAAGTGGCGCCGAGACCTTGCTGCGATGTTCGTTGGGATGGTCATACAAAGGCACATACAAACATACACCTGAAAATGTAGAGAAATTATTTCAGTCATTTGAAATTTTTTTTTTCGTAATGCAAGGTGTCACAGACTTCATAATTGATGGAAAATTACAGAGTGTTAGTATACCAGTGTAGTGAATAAAATAAAGAAAGCAGGAACGTATAAAAGGAGAATTGGACTGTCGGGAATGCCACGGTAGCCGGTTAACGAGGAATCCACGATGCCCGAAAGAAATCCCCCAGGACCCATTCCTCAAGCTTGTGCAACAAACGCCGACGCGCCGGCGCATTGTTGTCATATATATGAATTTTGTGATTCTTTGAACGGACCCAAGCTGTAGTGAATTTTTTTATACGGTTTTATTTAACTTAATCTTATACGGTTCTACTGCTGGAATCTTCCATTGTCATTTCTGGGCACACAAAATTAAGATAATTTTTTTTTTTTAATCAATTTTTCAAATCTCAAAATTTTTCAAGATTGAAATTTCGTTTTTCCAAATTGAAACTGCAAAAAAAAATTGATAATTGCAAATTGACGATATTTCTCGTGCTCTTATTTTATACATGCGCAGTGTTTTCCGTTTTTTTTTTATCAGCGTTCCGGGCGGCGTCGAATACATTAGCGACTCCTAGCGGCAGGCGGGCGACGTAATGAATGTTTCCGGTGACAGCCGACAGTGGAGAATGCCGCGCGACAAACAATGCGACTGCATTCTCCTCATTCGGGGCCCTAGCCCGATTCCACTCACGCGGATTGAAAACTCGCCCGCTCCCCCCCTCTTTATTTACAAACACCGGCGCGATTCATTTTCGGAAGCTTGTGGCGGCAGAGCTTTGGTGAGGATGGAAAAGAAAAACAAAAACAGAGTCGAAAGATCGAAGGGAGCGCCACACGCAGTGATTCCTCGAGGGGGACGGCAACTGAATTGGAATTTGGTATGTGGTTGCGGAAGAATTTATTGCGCTTCTATTTTGAGATTTGAGGGTGGATAATATATTTCGGGGGTAAACAAATGAGATCAGTTTTGCACCATTCTGAGAGGAAGTCTTTTTTTCCATCATAATATATGTTTTAAAGAAGAGTTACATTTTCCCGCCGTAACAGCTGATCGCACAGGCGGCGCCATGTTGGTTTCCGTTCCGGTCCGTTCCCCAAATCCGCGGAGAATCCGTTGATGCCCAGGTGAGAAGTACCAAGCTTCAACAATCGGCCCAAGCTTGGGACAGTCTTGTTTTACTAAGTCTCAGCATCCTAGGTTGGGCTTTGCTTGTACCAGTGGTGATACCAGTCTTTTGCCAAGGTTGCCAACCAAGGCCACGGATACTAAACTTGGATCAGTATTGGCACAGGGCTGGCACCCAAGCCTGGCTATTGCCGGATTAGTACCAGCCTGAATCCACAATCACATTTTACGTTAAGGCTTACTTGCCAGCCTTGGTACAGCCTAGGACCAGGTCCGGAGTTCAAGGGTCGGTTAAACCACGTAATTCTCGATCAGGCCTGGCGCTCGCCAATCCTTAACTTGGTCGCCAGACTTGTCTCAGTCTAAATATCAAGCTTGGCCCAGGCTAAATTACCAGTCCAATTCCCATTCTTGGGCCTAGCTTGATCCAATGTTCCAAACAAGACTGGCACCGGCTCGTTTGCCAAGACTGGGACCGGCCAGGCAAGGCTAGGGACTAGCCTGGGCCGGGCCTGAGCCAGTTGTCAATACTTACCTGGGTAGATCCCAGCATTGTAAAACGAATTAGGTGAACTCACATCCCGTTCATTCTTCCCCAAAATTTCTGATTGTATTTTCCACCAGCGAGACACCTACATCAGTCATCCTGGAAAATTCACCGCAGAACAATTCACATGAGAATGCGGAAAATTCAGGCCAATCGACACTCAACTACATTCACAAGCGGGACATACCATCATCCACCGTGCATACACCACTAGCAGATTCCATTGACATAACCAAAGACACATCCACATCGTATCACCTAGCCCAACCATATAACACCAAATTTCATCCGCAATGGAATGCCATCGGACTTCATTCTGCACTCGGTGAGACACTCGCGCCACACGTGGTGGCGTGGGTGAATTCCCACTGCCGTTGTATCGTTGCTTGCACAAACCCCGCGCACCTTGCAAATTACTCACTTGGAATTGCGGGAATTATTCGTTAGGTGGAGGAGCACGGTATTCTCGCTCACTCGTCAAGAATATTTCACTACAACACTTGGCTGAGGGATTTTCTGCGTTTCAAGTGAGTACATCGATACTAACCTCAAAAAACACTTTCCAACGTCGGGCGTGGATACATTCGGGGGAATATCTCGGCAATGACTGGCCCTAGGCAAAAAATGTATAAAACACTTATTGTAGAGCATTCAATTTTCAAACTAAAACCTCTTACGTCATTTTTCTCTAAGTCGGCCGGTTCGTGAGATATATCACGGTAAACGGTGGAAGACCCTTAAGCTGGTATATTCGATACTTATGTGCTATATGTCTCCAATTTTTTAGAAAAAAAAAAAAAATGCAATACTCTTCGAAGGTTTTACAATTTCAAGAGAATTGGAAAATTTGTTACCTTGCTGCGTAATTCAACTGCTACGACCAATCTTCCAGTAAGTACACTGTTAAGCCCCCCCCCCTCCCACCCACCGCCCCCCATCCACCACCCCCCACCCACCACCCATATTATATTCACCTATAAAACTCGAGTCCGCGATTCACCGGGAAATAACAGTCATTTAATTCGAATATATGTGCCCTCTGGGTGTCCCATGTTGTAGCAACCATGTCATGCTGACTGTTATTTTCTCTATTCACTCGGCTTCACACAGACATGATGAACGACTCTGATGCTTATCCGTTTATGTTTCGTTCTCTATGAAAATAATAACGATGAAAAAAGATGTTTAGATGATTCTGCTTCGCCACAGACTATATGCACTATACAGGGTATTTCAAAATAACCTTTCGAACGCAACTTTTATGAAGGTGTTTTTCCGCCAATTTTTTTTAAATAGAAGAAAATGAGATGGAGTGATGATATTTGGGGAAAGCAGGGGACATATATTCGAGTAGCCTGTAAAAAAATTTCATAAAAAAATATTGATAAACAGCGGCACTACGGTCATTCTGGTGGAGGCCGTAAACTGCGAGACCCGGGTTCGAATCCCCTTAGGCAATAATTAATACTGTAGAGAGAGCGTGGAGGGTTTAAAATATGCGAGCGGTTCTGAAGTCAGGGCGAACTAGAAAAAGATTTCTGGAGGATATTGTGTGTGTGCGTGTGTGTAGGTGTGTGTGTGTTTGTGTGTATGCATGCAGGGTTCTAAACATATGGCAAAATTTTGGCAAGCAGGGAATGGGAAACTCAAAGTTTTGGGGCGAATCACACTTCACCCATCCTGCCCCTCATACAAATCTACAGGGTGTTTCAAAATTACTTCCTCATTTTTTTTTATAATAGAAGGCAAGTAGATTGAGGAAATTCGGAGCAATTAATGGGCATATATAGTAGCAATCTGTCATGAAAAATCGGCAAAAAAATTTTGAATGGCCCTGTAGCCATCGTTCGAAGCACGGTCAAGTGCGAGACCCGGGTTCGAATTTCCTTAAGTAGTGATATCGAGCACATTCCACGACGGGTTTATTCAGGAGATCATGACGGACTGTAGAAATACTCAAGATTTCGAAATCACAATTTTTCTGGAGGGTAGTGTGTGTACGTGTGTGTTCGTATTTTCTTGTTTATAGTGTTCTAGAGAGAGAACCGTTGGTCGTACGAAACAAAGTGCTAAATGAAAAATGTTCCTCACATAAAACTACACATTTTTTGTTACATACTTTTTTTTCGTACTCTCGTATTTTCAGAGATATGGACCTTGGAAGCTGCAGAGCATAATTTTTTTTTGGTGTTACTTCGAAGGTTTTGAGACACCCTGTATAAGTTGAGCTGAATGGAGGGGGGGGGGGGCTCGAGGATAAAAGAAGCCGACAGGGCCCGTGCAATAATGCATCCGACTACGGTTTAAGTAAATAAGCGACACCCGCAGTATGCGGTCCCTACCCATATATATATGCGTATACATACCGACAACCAACTTGCGACAGGGGGCGGGGCAAAACGGACCCAGCGGTTTCCCATCATGGAGAAAAGATTGACGATTTAATCCCAACGTGAATGCGATTTTTTTCTGATTTAGTGTTTATGGGTTCTGGAAAATGGGGCCAATGTCGCTGAGGTACAGCCCATGCTCAGATGTGACGATTTATTGACCTGGAAAGGCGATAGCCAGCCATTTAGAGTTTTGGAAAATTGATATAATGCCAGTGACAAATCTGAAAATTCCGGAAAATTGAAAAAAAAATTGGAAAATTTGGAAAATTTGGAGAATTTGGAAAATTTGGAAAATTTGGAAAATTTGGAGAATTTGGAAAATTTGGAGAATTTGGAAAATTTGGAAAATTTGGAGAATTTAAAAAATTTGGAAAATTTAGAAAATTTGGCAAACTTAGAAAAAATTGGAAAAAATTGGAAAAATTGGAAAAATTGGAAAAATTGGAAAAATTGGAAAAATTGGAAAAATTGGAAAAATTGAAAAAATTGGAAAAATTGAAAAAATTGGAAAAATTGACAAAATTTGGGAAATTTGGAGAAAATTGTAAAATCTGGAAAATTTAGAAAAAATTTGGAAAAAATTGGAAAATTGGAAAAATTTGTAAAATTGGGAAAATTTGAAAAATTGGAAATATTTGGAAAAAATGGAACATTGTTTCTCGCACTTCGAAAATGTGTTTCGACTTCACATTGACTAGAATATGTCATGATATACTGGCAAATGAAATTCATGAGAGAGGTGGATCATAAGCTCCCCCACCAACTCGACGGGATTTGATCCTGATATTTATGGGCGCAAGGACATGGGACTAAATTAATGCGATACAACCGAGCCGGGGCTTATGCTAGGCGATTTTCCAGCGCTGTACATCCCAGTTTGAGAGGTTTATACTGAGGGGCAGGTGAGAGTCAGGTAAATTATGCATTGGAATGATTGCCGGATAAGTGCCGGAGTTGGTTCGGATTTTCAGAATTTTTTCTAACGCTATTTTTTTTACATGCGCTTTCCAGGAAAAAAACCCAAAATTTTGAAAATTGTCAGAATTCGCAAAATTTTCCAAATTGCCAAAATTTTCAAATTTTTCAAAATTCTCAAAATTGTCAAACTGTCAAAATTGTCAAACTGTCAAAATTGTCAAACTGTCAAAATTGTCAAACTGTCAAAATTGTCAAACTGTCAAAATTGTCAAACTGTCAAAATTGTCAAACTGTCAAAATTGTCAAACTGTCAAAATTGTCAAACTGTCAAAATTGTCAAACTGTCAAAATTGTCAAACTGTCAAAATTGTCAAACTGTCAAAATTGTCAAACTGTCAAAATTGTCAAGCTGTCAAAATTGTCAAACTGTCAAAATTGTCAAACTGTCAAAATTGTCAAACTGTCAAAATTGTCAAACTGTCAAAATTGTCAAACTGTCACAATTGTCAAACTGTCAAAATTGTCAAAATTGTCAAAATTGTCAATATTGTCAAAATTGTCAAAATTATCAAAATTCGTCAAAATTTCGAAAATCTCGAAAAATTCAAAATTTTTAATTTTTTGACAGTTGCCAAAAGTGTCAAAAATTCCGTTCTTCTTAAAAAGAAAAAATATTGAAAAACGCAGTTACACATTTTCCTGCCATCATTGCTTACATAACCAAACTCATAGAAAATAATTTCAAATTTATTCCAGATAATCGTTAATCCCCCCCCCCCCCTTCCGACATTGACTTCTCAGAAGCTTTTATTGGTCCTCATGCTCACTCCACTACTCATAAATTATATTTATGATTATTAATGGCCTACGGATTTATCACTAGGGGACTACAGCTGCTGGTATCCTTTTCGAATGGATCGGGAGGGGGCGTTGAGACTGAATCGTAAAAAAAGACAATATTTATATGAAGTAGAAATAAACCTAAAAGGTATGAAGTCATAAATTCAATTAAAAAACGTTGAGATTAGCGCACTCGTAAGCTTCACCGTCGCGTAATAAAATATCTTTTGACATTTAGTATTATTCAAATGGATTCTCGTTACGGCAGTGTCCTCTCGCAATTTTTTTTTTTAAATTCCAAATCCCTGAAGCCCACGATAAATTGCGAAATTCTCATCACGGTTGACTAATCGATAAAGGACGTGTGCAATATTTTTTCCATGATTTTTGGTTATGTTGATAATTTTAGTTATTAAGTTTGCAATACGAGTTACTGGGATGATCCAGATTTGAATAATCGTATTTTGGGGGCTTAAATGACCTTTTAGAGGTACTCTGTATGTGTGTGTGTGTGTGTGTGTGTGTGTGTGTGTGGGTGTGTGTGTGTAACGATCGCCCGAACCAATCACGTGAGTATATACCGATTGTCATAACCAATTTGAAATGTTTGGAGCGCCGTATCTCCGCAGCGGTTAGAGATAAAAAAAATTGTTTCAAACAAATAATGTTCCTCTGGTAAAACTTCATATTTCATGTCATATGACCTTTTTTCCTAAGATGCATAATTAAGGCGTAATCGCAAGTAGATACTGTGGCTGGCGCGTGGTGGTTTAAATCTAGCGCGCGCAGCTGCGCGCGCATACCGACGGTGTCATCTCCTTGAGATTTTGATAAACCGGCGGCAAAGAGTATATCAATGCACAGGAAGGATCTCTTTCGATGTTTCGAATTCGAAAGATCGTTAAGGGCCACCACTGGCCCTTAAATCTACCATTGTACATTTAAGTGTGCACAGCGAAGCAAGCTCTCTCACCTCCGTAATTCAAATCGATACTGCAAATACTGTATTGTTATTTCCCTTTCAACAAATATCTAGTAAACTAGCTGTCAAGTGAACCATTCCATATCGATCACTTCACATTCAATTCTCTTCACCCCGCCACTTGCACACCGACTTTCAATTCTCCCGAATCTCCCGCCAAAAAACAGCTGCTCAAGCGCCGCCATCTTGATTTTCGGTTTCCCGCCAATTTCTACGGCGCATTATAAACATGACCAAAAGCCCCATGGGAAATGGTCATGAAATGTCCGACAATATTTTTTTTCACTATTTTAGATAAATAAAATAACAAAAATAATGTATTAGGTAATTTAAATATACTTCACAGAGAAAATTTACTGTTCACATAAGACGCGCGTAAAATTCGGGTTTATTAATATTTGTAATATTTGTAGCTCTGAATTGCAATTTTGTAGCACGAAGCTACTTTATATATATACTTTATATATGTAGTAGTAGTATATTTCCTTTATTCCTTTTTACAGGCTAATTTTGACTCCCATTTCTTACAACTTTCCATATTCAAAAATAGTTACAAACCAGCAGGCAGGTTTATTGTTACCTTAAAATACTTATAAACAATAATTAGCATATTTAACTAGGTACTATACAAGTTGCTGTATCGTTTAAATGAATGAGGAGGAGGGGACCTCCTTATTATATATATATATAGATATATTGAGATATGGATTTGGAATTCCATATATATATCTATATATATATATACATGACTTTAGCCGTCAATGGATTTGATCATCAACAATGTATGATGCCCCTGAAATGAGTAGCAAATTGTATTAACTGTAATTAATGAAAGATGATTAAGGTTCACGCACACAATATTCACAAAGTCGATAATTTCACGACTACATGGGAGCTACTGCTCAAATTAACGCTCAATTGCGTAACGCGCTTGATTAAACTGACGAAAATAACTGCCGGCAAGATAAATAAAATAATAAATCCGCAAGAGTAAAAAAAAAAGAAAAGAAGAAATCAAGCGTCGGTAGTACGAGACATTAATCGCTCTTATCCGTACGAACAAAATGTCAAGAGTGTCAGTTGATAATGCGCGGCAGATAAATCAAGACTGCTGAAAAGATGACGGTGATAAATGTAAACACGCCTTTGGGGCTACGTGTGGTGAGGCGGCGGAAATGCGGAGAGAGAGAGGCCACGGACTTGCCAAAGAGAGAGAGAGAGAGAACTGACGCAGGAGAGAGAGAGAGAGAGAGAAGGATTGATTGATTGAATTCAAAAAATTCAGGGATCTTGCAAATTTTTGGAAATTTTTCAAAACCTCAAAATTTGCAGATGCAACTGACCTCAAGTACGTCGAACAAATATGTCAATTTTTGAGAGAATGTAAAATTAAAGTGTAAGCCAGACTTCTGATGAAATGTTATTAACAAACTGTGAATTTTAATTGTTTAAAACGCTCTTCCGAGAGAAATGTTGGAGGGAGAAGAAAATGTGTATGACAAAAGTTGATCCACGTGTAAAAATGCATATTTTAGGTTATATGACTTTTCACGCTATCTCGCATAGTTAGTGAGATATTGCAAATTGTTGCTAAAAAAAATTGATGAAACTAATCAATTTTTGGAACGGGAATCTACGGGTGTATCTGTGTGTGTGTGCAGGATTAATAGGACAAATAGTGCAATAATGTGCAACGGACACGTATCGGGAAGTCATTGGTGCGAACCATCAACGGTCACATCCCGTTTATTTATTTATTTTTCTTTATGAAATATGAAGAGAGATAGCTCATGGAGATATAGACTGAGTGAGCGTTGGCCAGCGGGTCATGACTGATGGCGATGTCATGGGATGCGGTATCATAATAATTCATGAGTACCGTAGCCCCTCTTAATCGCTGATTAATGAAACAACGACCTCGTCACGATTATCGGATTTTTTTTGTTTACTCGAAAAATTTTAGTGCTTCATTCAGTGCTTGACATATGTTTTGAAAGACATATATGTCAATTAAGCTCCGCCGGAGACAAGCTATTGCGGCTGTCTGCCTGTCTTACGACAGCAAAATTTCAAAAATTTCAAAAATTTCAAAAATTTCAAAAATTTCAAAAATTCCAAAAATTTCAAAAATTTCAAAAATTTCAAAAATTTCAAAAATTTCAAAAATTTCAAAAACTCCAAAAATTTCAAAATTTCAAAATTTCCAAAATTTCCAAAATTTAAAAAAAACATTGCAAAGCTGCAAAAATCCCATAGACTCCAAAAACTGTTCCAGTCAAGAATACCGACTTGCCGACCGAGCCCACAACAATCCCACATTTCCCCCGATCCGTCACTGATCCCTTCAAAATAACAGCGGTTTTAGTATAAAACACGTAGACCCATAGGCTGCGTGCCTCACGGTAATCACGCTGCGGGATAAAGTTATTCGAGAACATAAATAACAACTCATGTCAGAAAATAAGGCATTAATTTATGTTATTTATCGCCCATTAAGCGCCGAGGCAAACTGGGGGAGAAATAATATTTTTCTTTGAAATAATGTATCATTTCAATGGACACGCTCAATGCCCCGAAGCCTCGCTACAAATGTTGGGAAAGCCTGCATATTGCCTCACTCCATGATTGATTTTCGGACAGACCCCAGATCCCCCAAGAAATTGACGCATTGAGGACGCGCAATTGACCGCGCGGATTGTGCCCCAGGAACCCTCCGCGCAACATTCACTGGGCCCTATCTCATAAAATATCGAAGATAGAAAAAAAAGCTCTAAACATAAAATGTTCCTCATCTCATAACGAATCACTTATGTCCTATTCATGATACCCCTATCTCCAATACTTTCTGAGAAAACGGGGTTTGAATCTCGGACGTCGTGGGAACTCGCTTCGCGGATGGGTGTCCAGTGCCCCCTCTCCGAACAAACGCTGAAGAGTAGATACGTTGGGACTCCCAACACAAGAGAACGGAGACAACACACACACACAGACATTTTCTCAAAGACAAACCTACAGTCGGTAAAGTAGAAATCGACTTTCTCCGCGAGTGTAACGTTTTTGCAACGTACCCCCTACAAATGCCCATTTTTCCACCTCATTCGTTTTGCCGTCTTCTTTTGTGCCGCTTTAAACGCGCCAAATTTCCCGGCTCATAAATAAAGAATGAGAGTGGGGGGGGGGGGGAAGGGGGAGGGATGGAGAAAAAAAAGAGGGGAGCCTCGGAGTTTATGCTGTATAAATAAAGGAAGCTGAAAGACGACAGGAAGAAAGGAAGATGAATAAGAGCGACCGGTGAAAATTTACAGTCAGCAACCACCGGTTGGTTAGCCGACGCTAATTGCGCATTGTGAAGCCATTTTACAAGCGTTACCACAGAGTCGAGGTGAGGTTGGAGAGGTACTGAGAGCAAAAGAGGAGTGAGAACCTGTGGGTCGTGGTCCGGGCACTGGTGAAATTTATAGTCTTCCGGAAGAGAAGTGGTCGGTGGGTGAGTTGAAAAAAAAGAGGAATGAGAGAAATGTGAAAGAAGGTACCATCACTTCACTCGTATCCTTCACTTCCTCAATTTTTCTTTCTTTTTTTGTGCACTACATGGAACTACATTTTCCACATAGATCTACTGTTGGTGGGGTCAGTCTCTACTTACACCTACCTGTCGGTAGGTGTAACGCTCCCGCAACGGTAACGGTAAAAGAAAACTTTACGACTCTAGTCAAGTTAACTATTAGCCCAGGATTGGTCCATATGGATTGGTCCATATGGATTGGTCCGTATTGATTGGTCCGTACTGATTGGTCCATATAGATTGGTCCGTATTGATTGGTGCATATGTATTGGTCCGTATTGATTGGTGCATATGGATTGGTCCAGATGGATTGGTCCAGATGGATTGGTCCATATGGATTGGTCCAGATGGATTGGTCCATATGGATTGGTCCATATGGATTGGTCCATATGGATTGGTCCATATGGATTGATCCATATGGATTGATCCATATGGATTGGTCCAGCTGGATTGGTCCAGATGGATTGGTCTAGATCAATTGGCTCAAAGTTGGATCAATATTGGTCCACTGTCACTTCAATATTGACTCAAGGTCATATCCAATAGTTCAAATTCAGGCTTCATTCAATCTGAGAAATTAGGTGAAAAATAAATCGAGGACTGGGAAAATCGTGCAAGAGGGAACCATCACTTGACTCGTATCTTTCACTTCCCTTTTTCACTTTCGCCATTTTTCTCTTTTTACCCGGGAATACCCAATTCACGCGGTGCAGGATAAAATCGAGAAAGCTACCCTGGGTGGGTGGGGGGGGGCGAGGGGGAGGAAAAAAAGGAGAGACCCCCATCGGTACTAGTGTAACTTTCGACTCTGCGGGCAGGCCAATATTTCAAGACCCTAGCGGAACCAAGATTGAGGTTAGGAAGCAATGGTGGCTGCTGACCGCGGTTGAGATAAATTTGTTCCGCAATTGAGGCGGGCGTGACGCTGTAAATCTTTCTCTATTAGGGTATATCTTTCACCTTTGCTCGACTACACGCCATCACTACTGCTCGGGGTTAAATTTATCGGGTTGGGTTGGGGGGGGGGGGGGGGGGGGGATTTTTATTGCAGTTAACCTTACTCTTCATAACGTTCCGCCGTGGGGAGGGGGGGAGGAAGAGGGAGGGGGGTTGATCAGATTTCGGGAGGATCTTTGGAGGTCCCAATGGAGAATGTCAGTCGAAATCCAAAATTTCCAAAATTCCTAAAACGTCCAAAATTTCTGAAATTTCCAAAATTTCCAAATTTTCCAAATTTTCCAAATTTTCCAAATTTTCCAGAAATTTCCAAAAATACCCGAAATTTCAAAAATTTCCACAATTTCCAAAATTTGCAAGATTTCCAGAAATTTCCAAAACTTTCCAAAATTTCCAAAACTTCCGAAATTTCCACAATTTCCAAAATTCCTAAAACGTTCAAAATTTCCGAAATTTCCAAAATTTCCAAAATTTCCAAAATTTTCAAAATTTAGAAAATTCCCAAAATTTCCGAAATTTCCAAAATTTCCAAAATTTCCAAAATTTCCGAAATTTCCAAAATTTCCGAAATTTCCAAAATTTCCAAAATTTTCAAAATTTCCATTTCTAAAAAAAATTCAATTTTGAAATCCTCGAAATATTCAGATATTCCATTTCTCGTACCGAAGGGAAAGGTATATTCAACTTTACGACCTGGTGCCCCTCTGTGCACAGCCATCAGTAAGGTAGTGGGGATAGTTCCAATTTATAACGCGGTTTCTGGAGCCATTGTCCCCGAAACCGAGCGTGGCACCGAAATATAGTAACAATGAGTTACGAGGGGTGCTGCACCATGCCCAATGGAAAGTCGGGATATTTAGAGTGTTTAGACAGGCTGTCAGGCGCCCGACAATGGCTCCAGTCCGCGGCGGGGGGTGGGTGGGTGTGAGGGGGGGGGGAGGGGGTGGAGGAAAAAGGGGGGTCAATAAATACTGGGGCACGGGGACAAGCCGACGATTCAGATGTCCTGGGGTTTTCCTCCAATAGCCGCCAGGTACTTTTTGGACACTCCAACTGAGAAAACGACAGAGAACTGAAAATTGTTTGAATTTCTAAACTACCCTCCTGAGTTATGAAGGTCATTATAGGAATAAACAGTTTCATGACTAAATATTATGGGGCCATTCCATCATGGCTTAATTTCTTAAGACCATTTGTCTTCATTTCAATTATTCGAGATATACATATATACTCCACCATTGGCGATTGACCCGTACCGAGATCGAGTCTGGAAGTCAGGACTAAAAAAAAAAAAAAAAGTCAGGACTGACAAGTCTTAAGCACTTGAACCACGATTTAAGCTGCCCGGTCCACACTTACGACTTAAGCCAGGCGTACGGTCTTAAGTATGCAATTCTGGACTTGGGGCATGGTAATGTCTTAATTTAAGACACCCGTAAGCCTTGACTTAAGACCCCCTTAAGACTTAAGTTAAGACGTGGGGTCTTAACCTAGGACACGGAGACGGCTTAACTTGAGATGTTCTATGTCTTAATTTAAGTCACATGGTCTTAAATCACGTCTTACGCAGTTTTGAAATTCGGGGGTTACTTAAGTCATACGGTCTTAATATAAGACACGGGCCCTAACTCAAAGTGTCTTATGTCATAACTTAAGTCACATGGTCTTAATTTAAGTCTTACGCACTTCTGGAAATCGCGGGTGGCAATTTGAGACATCGATACAGATTCGCTTAAGACGTCTTGAGGTCTTATCTTAAGACCCCCTTACGGCTTAACTTAAGTCCTACGGTGTTATGAGTCACGAACTCCTGAATGGGAGCCACTGCAGAATCTCAATTTGATGGACCGACTCGCCTTAATTTAAGACCCCCGAACGTCTTAAGTTAAGACCCCCAAATGTCGTAAATTAGGACATAGGGCCTTAAGTTATGTACTTACGTGATATAAACTCCATTATTAGTCAACAAGGCACAACAAAATTTGTCGAAAAACAATTGATTGATGGACCATCCAATCTTGCCCACCCACCCACCGAACCTCGCCCACCCACCCACCGAACCTCGCCCACCCATTCACCCACCCACCCAACCTCACCCACACACCAGCACCTCCCCCCCCCACCCCCCCACCATCACCCCACCCTTAGCCACCCACCCACCCCCTCCCCACGCCTCACAATTTTGAAAAATATTGAAAACTGTCACAATTTTTTGCAATTTGGAAAAATGTAATGTTCCGAAACTTTTTCCGAAAAAATTTTCAGAAAAAAAAATGAAAGTACGTGATTTGAAAAACCCCTCTGAATTCAATATTTCCAATTGACTTCCACTCATTGCATTTACCTAACAAATTCTTTTAAACTGTAAATATTTTCCCTGGAAATTGGCGAATAAAACAGAAAAAAAAATCAAGGCTTCCCCCAGGAGCTCTTTACCCCAAGAAGTCGCTCCAGAAATAGCTACACTCAGCATAAATTCAAGACCCAAAAATTTCCTTTCGAGGTTTTATTATCGACACTGGGGCTTATTGCGGTCTAGGGGTACTTACTGTTTCGTTGTGGAGCGTGACGGTTTTATGGGCAGCTACTTGGGTAGTCAGCTGATTGCCTTGGACTCACCTTGAGCGCTACAAGCATTACAAATGCCTAGCGAGAAAATTTTACTATTATTATTACTCGATAGTTTGTGCCCAATTATCCCCAAATTGGAGCAAACATTTTCTACCTCACTTTTGCCAGAAATAATCATCATGTTTTTCCTTGAAAAGCGACCAGACTCGTTCGAAATTTAAACACCCTGCAATTGGCGAAAACGGTCAGGAAGTCAGGTGAATTCGAAAAGTTTTCCTCCGGTTGACCTCCTGGCTGTGGGTTTGTGTGTGCTCTCCCGTCCCAGTCTTCGCAAACGAGCCGATGCCAGTCCTGTTTGGAACATTGGGTCAAGCTTGGTCCAAGGATGGGAATTGGATTGGTAATTTAGCCTGGGCCAAGCTTGATATTTAGACTGAGACAAGTCTGGCGACCAAGTTAAGGATTGGCAAGCGCCAGGCCTGATCGAGAATTACGTGGTATAACCGACCCTTGAACTCCGGACCTGGTCCTAGGCTGTACCAAGGCTGGCAAGTAAGCCTTAACGTAAAATGTGATTGTGGATTCAGGCTGGTACTAATCCGGCAATAGCCACGCTTGGGTGCCAGCCCTGTGCCAATACTGATCCAAGTTTGGTATCCATGGTCTTGGTTGGCAGCCTTGGCAAAAGACTGGTATCACCACTGGTACAAGCTAAGCCCAACCTAGGATGCTGAGGCTTAGTAAAACAAGACTGTCCCAAGCTTGGGCCGATTGTTGAGGCTTGGCACTTCCCACCTGGGCAGGGTCTTGGACTAGGATCCGGAGCAGAATCCAGGTTAATTATACAAACTTATTCTACTTTTTTTTTCACCATGTCAACTTGTTGATGGTGATGAATGACTTTAGCCACCATCTTGCCTATTAGAACGATTAATGGTGGATGGTTTTGGATGCTGTTAATGCTGTTCGTCTCTATCCGGCCAGCGTTTGACATCATTGAGAACAACATTCAGAACTGCATGTGGGCGGTGCCTTGGATAGATAATTAGCAATGGCTGGAGCAAGTTTGGCGCTAGATACGGGAACAATGGAGAATCCAGGGTACGTGTATTGGTGAGTGACGAGGCAAATGTGAGGAATGAGTGAGTATGAGGCAAGGAATGAGTGAGTATGATGAATGAATGGGCTGTCGTGGTCATCGTGGCTGCACCTATATGACTATAGCTATCTCCCTCTTTCATCGCAATCCTCTCTCCTCCCCCCCCCCCCCCTCCCAGCAGCACACCAACAACCATGATTGATGATCGTCCATTGCCTGTCCCTAATTATTTCATACTTTGCAATCAGTACGATAATCCATCCCGCGAACCTGTCATTGATAAATCATCCGTGGCTATCGGGACAACTGGGCGATTATCGCTCGTTGCGAAATTTCTAGATGTTATTGCGGGGTGGCTATTTCGGTTTATTGCGAAAGAGGGGGGGGGGGAGAGGAATGGGGGCTTGAGAGTAGATATATAGATAGACTGATGAAAGCAATTATTGATGTCCTAAGAAGTCTCTATGATGGTGCGGCTAGTCTGTGTGTGTGTGTGTGTGTGTGTGTGTGTGTGTGTGTGTGTGTGTGTGTGTGTGTGTGTGTATGTCTGTCTGTAAGTTTTTCATCGTGTGTGTGTGTGTGCGTGGGTAAGTAGGGGGGTGGGGGCGTGAGTGGGTGGGTGGGTAAGTGGGTGAGTGGGTAGGTGGGTGAGTGGGTAGGTGGGTGAGTGGGTAGGTGGGTGAGTGGGTAGGTGGGTGAGTGGGTAGGTGGGTGAGTGGGTGAGTGGGTAGGTGGGTGAGTGGGTAGGTGGGTGAGTGGGTAAGTGGGTGGGTGGGTGAGTGGGTGGGTGGGTGAGTGAGTGGGTGGGGGAGTGGGTGAGTAGGTGGGTGGCGGGGGGAGTGGGTGAGTAGGTTGGTCCCTGGGTGAGTGGGTGCGCGTGTGTATAAATTTTTTTTACGAACGATCGTAAACTGATTACAAATATTATTTGAATTTCTGTGCCACAATTTTAAAGATTTATCATTTGTGTCAGTTGTCATCCGCTCATTAAGATAAGGAAAGAAATATGACGCGTATGTATGCGTATATTATGAATCGTATCAATGAATGAACGAGAATGAGGCGAAATAAACGAAAAATGACAACACTAATATTTTTGCACCAAAAAAAACATTGTGCTTACGGTGAGGTTAACATATATCTTTCTTTTTTCATTTTCAAAATTCTCAACGACGTCCAAATTTGCAAAAAAATTTGTATTGAAATTTTAAATATTTTCGAATCTCAAATGATTTTGACATTTTGAAATTGGGTTGTCAACGGGGTTTTTTCATATCTTCCATAAAGAAGTTTCAGTCAAGAAAAATTCATAGGGGCAATTCAAATGTTGCAGGTTCGTTCATAAATTCAGTGACGCATAATAATAATGCCTTGTCAGTTTCATCGTTCCGCACACAGGCATCCTCCCCCATTTCCCATAGATTTACGATTCCTTCCACTTTTACGAGTCCCCGGCTGCTATATACAGGTTCAACAATTTTCTATTTCCATTAATTTCTCCTCTATCGTTATTTTCTCCAATTTACTTATTCAAAGTAACTTTATTTCCAGCCGTATACTGTTAATTTTTAATAAACAATATCTGTGGGTGCGTGTGTGCGTGTGTGAGAGAGAGTGCATGTGTGCCTGTGTGTGGATGTGTGAGAGAGAGTGCATGCGTGTGTGTGTGTGTGTGTGTGTGTGTTAATAACTGCAACGAATAACATGCGTCACCAAGCACCTCCTTTGATTATAACATCCTATCACGACAACAGTTGATAATATCAAAAAAAGTCTCTAACAAACATTGATCTACATACAAAACTCTACATTTTATGTTATATCAACTTTTCCCCTATCTCCCATAGTTAGCCCCATAAAACGCTATGAGCACAGCAACTCCAGGAGACGCTCAGTAAATCTCAAGTCGCCGAAATCTTGCGAACCCGTGGACATAGAAAAAAAAGTGTATAACAAAAATTGTTCGTCATTCAATAAGGAACATTTTATGTCATACAAATTTTTTTGTATCTCTAATTGTTTTCTTGCCAGAGCGCTAGAAACAATTGAAATTACAGAGAATCCTGAATTCACGTTCGGGGGCTCTGGATTTAGGGTTTAATGGCGAAAATTGAGTCTTGCGAATTGCATAAATTATTTTGCGCTGTTCCCGATTTCGGATAAATTGTTTCAAATTTTGAAAATATTTTTTTTTTTTTTTTTTTTTAATTTTTTTTGTACCGTGCAGATACATACCTGCACTTTATGGGTGCCCCAGTGCAAATTAGCCATTGTGCGAGATACAAAAATTGGATTTTCCAAGTCAACAATAAACCCATTTTGCCCCCCCCCCCCAATGCACAGTAATACTTCACCATTTGGTGGGAGGGAAAAAACAAATTGTGATATTTCAGTTTTACGATGCTGCCACACCTTTTCCTGCTGACTCGTAAATTCAACACTGCAACATGCACACTATATATATGTGTAGGTTGTTTTTTTTTTATCGTTATTTAATGATCCAGCAGGAAAGTAATGCTCTGCCCTGAAGTGCGGAGAGAGTGAATTGCTTTGGGGGAAAAATATGTAGCCCTTGAAGGCCGAACGAACGGCGCCTGAATTTATTAATTTTGGGTGCTGGCACTTTACGGAGAATTTTTGAAAAAATTTTGGGGGTTTTGTACTATATATAGTCACAAATATACAATTAGATTTTTTTTATTGACAAATTTCAAAATTAAAAAAAAAAAAATTTCTCTTAATTTTTTTTTGAAAATTTGTTAAAAAATTTTTTTTTTTATTTTGAATTTTTTTTTTTTCAATTTTTTTTTTTGAAAAAAATTTGTTTGAATTTTAAAAAAAAAAATTTTTTTGAAAATTTTTTTCTGCATTTGTTTTTTGGAACTGAATAATATGAAAAAATAATAAAAACGTGAATGAACAAATTTGTAAAGAAAAAATAAGGTATATATTATTTTTTTAGTGATAAGGAACGGCATTTTTTATTTACTCACTTCCTCCGCCACGTCGGCGCCGTGGAGAAAATTGGACGTTGTAAAGACGTCCCGAAGGATAATAACACAGTTATGTTATTTTTTTTAATGTCCGTCCGGCTTAGAGAGCGAACAAGAGAGGGATGGGGAGTACCACCTACCTCCGCCACTTAGGTGCCCTCCCAGCATCGAATCTATTTATTATGTTCCGAGGGATGAGGATCATCCCGCGTCAATTAGACACGTCGGTGTCTGATTGTTTGTACGGCGGTGCACTTTGTTGTCCGCCCTTCTCCACTTGTTAAGTTACCTCATCATCCCACACACAAATTGCCGATCTGTGTTAAGGGGGCCTAAACCCGCCCCTCGCCGTGCCGACCATAAAACGGTCTCGGAAATTTTTCACAATCCTATTTCGAAAAGTTCAAAAATATTGAAACGTTGGAAGACTTTGACGAATATTTTTCAAAAAAAATTTGAATACAGGTGATCAGATTTGTCAATGAAATCGGTAGGTTACATCGTTGCAACCAATGTTCACCCCTTCTAACGTTCTACTGCCTAAACTATCGAAGATAGCCTAAGATCCGTAAGAACCAAAGTTGTTCCTCATGCAAAAATACACATTTTATGTAAAACAAGTTTTCCTCTGCGTTGCATAATTAAGGAGTTATCGTGGGTTGAACGATCGAGCGGTCGCAGTGTTGTTGGTGTCTCGCTCCCACTCATGGCGCGCATTAGCCTCGCGACGTCGCGCTCAGCGTGCGACTGCTTGAGACTCCACGTGATAAGTGACTAGGTGTGTATGTGTGTGTATGTACCTATGCGCTCGCGCAAAGTGTGTGTGTGTGTGTGTGTGTGCATAAAAGTGCAAAAAAATCACGATCGTGTGGTGATTTCGGAATCCTCAAGGACCACCTAGTGACCTCATTTTACGATAGATAATAATAATAATAATCAGTTGAATAATTTCAATTTTTATAAATTTAAAGTTTCAGGGCTACTTTAGAACCAGTGAGTGAATCGCCTTAATAGGAAACGAAATATGAAGATAAGCTCATCTCATCTTGAAGAAGATTTTGCTGTTCCTGGACTCGAGGTCAGACGGTAAATCCCTGAGGCGAGTGTTCGGGGGGGCCCCCCAGAAAGAAAGGTGCCATGTACCTTATCGTAAATGTCTCATAAGGACGTCTCGGCTATAATGACGCGTGACACACGACGACATTACGGAAAAAGGACTTCAGTGTCGTAAACCCGAACCGCAATCCCTTCGTTGTCGCTTTATGGGCATGGAGAGCTGATTGTCATCGTGCTGACGTCATAACACATGACAAATAACTTCAAAGGGGTCGCCGTCGGTTTGATTGACAGCTTGGGAAAAAGAGAAATAATTATGTTCCATATTGTATGATCATCTAGAGAAACTCAAGTTTTAACTCCTAGAGTCATATTTTTTTTTGTTTTCTGGTTTTGGAAATTTTGGAAATTTTGGCAATTTTGGTAACTTTGTAAATTTTGGAGATTCTGGAAATTTTGGAAATTCTGGAAATTCTGGAAATTTTAGAAATTTTGGAAATTTTGGAAATTTCGGAAATTTTGGTAATTTTGCAGATTTTGGAAATGCTGGAAATTCTGGAAATTTTGGGATATTTTGGTAATTTTTGAAATTTTGGAAGTTTTTAAAATTTTTGTAATTTGGGAAATTTTGGAAATTTTATAAATTTTGGAAATTTTAGAAATTTTGGCGATTTTGGTCATTTTTGAGATTTTTGAAATGTTGGAAATTTTGGTAATTCTTGGATATTTTGGTCATTTTGGAGATTTTGGAAATTCTGGAAATTTTCGGATATTTTGGTAATTTTTGAAACTTTGGAAGTTTTTAAAATTTTTGTAATTTTGGAAATTTTGGAAATTTTGAAAATTTTGAAAATTTTGGAAATTTTGGAAATTCCGGGAATGTTGAAAAATTTTCACCGAGACCTCCAACGAACACGTGACGTAATTGAAAAGGAAAATATTCCATAAACTCTCATCAATTTTTCAGTTTTGACACCCCGTCAACTCCCACCCGTGATTGAACACCATGCCACCCGTCTCTACTGATTAATGACCATGGATGATCGAGTGCTATATCTGTCACTATGGATCAATAAAAAATTGTGACAAAAATGGAGGGTCCGCTCGACAGCTCCCTTTTATCACAGTTGAATTTCCAGTCACTCATCTTTATTTAGGGAAAAATCTGCTGCGAGAATTGGGCAATAAACTGAAAAAAAAAATTATTGAGAATTTAACACGAATTTAACACAATTATTGAGAGTCCCACGTATACGGATGAATTAAAATGAATCGAAAAAAACAAATCGATTTTTGAAACTCGATCATCGATAATGATCTTTGCATGAGCTTTGCATTCGATAATTAAAATTTTGAAATCGATAATTAAAATTTTGAAATCGATAATCGAAGTTTTGAAATCGATAATCGAAGTATTGAATTCGATAATCGAAGTTTTGAATTCGATAATCGAAGTTTTGAATTCGATAATCGAAGTTTTGAATTCGATAATCGAAATTTTGAATTCGATAATGGAAGTATTGAATTCGATAATCGAAGTGTGGAATTTGATAATCGAATGATTGAAATCGATAATCGAAGTTTTGGATTCGATAATCAAAGTGTGGAATTTGATAATCGAAGTTTTGAAATCGATAATCGAAGTTTTGAATTTGATAATCAAAGTTTTGAATTCGATAATCGAAGTTTTGAAATCGATAATCGAAGTTTTGAATTGGCTAATCGAAGTTTCCAATTCGACAATCGAAGTTCGGCATTCGATAATCGAAGTATTGAAATCGATAATCGAAGTTTCAAATTCGATAATCATTTTGAATTCCTCTACGATTATGTTTTCGAGATCGATATGTATCGTGGCATCGATAATCGATTTATTTCGATTCCGATTCGATAGGTGGTGGAAGTTCAATATTATATGGCAGCGTGAGACGGACACACATATTCAGTTTGGTGCTGTTTGTTTAGGACCCGAGTTGAAGTGCACACCCCCCCCCCCCCCCCCCGACCAACTGACTACTGTGCCCTGATTGACCCCACCCGACACAAGAGACCACGTGAAAACGCTAATGGATAACGTACACAGATTGGGAGGACACTTAGCAGCGGTTAGGGCTCCCCCAACAGTTGACGGCTACTAAACTACAGAGAGCCAAGTTACGCCCGTTGCTAATACACTGGGTAAACATTTGACGAGTAAGAGCGTAGCATTGGAAATAATGAAAAGAGAAGTCAGTTAGTGTTTGCCGACAATTTTCACCCGCCTAACATGGACTATCAAATTTCAAAAATTGGCTATTTCAAAAAGTTTGAAAATCCAATATATATATGTCATAAAAAAATTTCAAAAAAATTTCTGATCAAAACGGTTTTGAGCATTGCAATTTTTTTTTAATTTTAAAATTTGACTACTGAGTACATAGCAATGAAAATGAAAAAAAAGAAATGCAGACACTATTTGCCAACAATTTTGACCCTCCTAACGTCAAATATCACAGGTTTCTCTTCCATTTGACGCCTCGGTATATTATAATTTGTTCTGCAAATGCGTTTGACATGTGGATATATTCAATAAAGTGAAGTTGGAGTCGACTAGCGGAAGACTGTAAGAGGATTATTGTGTAACTGTCGAAGGGCGAGTGTTGGATGGTCTATGGTAGGTGTATAAAAAAAATCGCATGTGTCACCAGCTGTTGCCAATGATACCTAGAATAGACAATATAGTTGGGGCAATGTCTTGCGCCCTCATATACTGTTTCTCATAAATCAGGGTAACATGATGTATATATGGCACTTTGGCAATGACGATTTTGTAAATGATATGACATGCGTACATGGAGAAGGGTGCAAACATACACACACACCCATCGCCCCCCCCCCAGTCAGTGACCAGTCCATCCATCCATCGACCCACCCACCCACCCATCGACCCGCCCACCCACCCATCGACCCGCCCACCCACCCATCGACCCGTCCACCCACCCATCGACCCGCCCCCCCCCCCGCGAACTGTCCATCCACCCATCGACCCCCCCACCTAGCCATCAACCCGCCCCCCCCCCCCCACCCAGCCATCGAGCCGCCCATCCAATCATCGAGCCGCCCATCTAACCATCGAGCCGCCCACCCACCCATCGAACCGCTCCCCCCCCCCCCCGTCATGGATCCGCCCACCCAGTCAGTGACCCGCCCATCCATCCATCGACCCGCCCACCCAGTCATCGACCCGCCCACCCACCCATCGACCCGCCCACCCACCCATCGACCCGCCCATCCAGCCATCGACCCATCCATCGAACTGCTCACCCACCCATCGACCCGTCCATGCACCCATCGACCCGTCCATCCACCCATCGACCCGCCCAACCACCCATCGACCCGCCCAATCACCCATCGACCCGCCCAACCACCCATCGACCCGCCCACCCAGACATTAACCCGCCCATCGATCCACACCCACACATCCGCTTTTCCACCAACACACACAGACACACACATACACACAAGCATACAGGGATACAATCGACAGGATTGGGAACTTTCACGTTGGACCCGTATATCCCCGCACTTGTCAAATAGGGGTGCAATAATTAATTGCCATGACCATCCTGAAAATGGTTCTCATCATCGGCCTCCCCGTAAATTATGATCGATGATTCTACTTATATCCATCAATAGCCCCACAATTGACAAAATGCAGTTTTTCTCCCCATTGAATCAGCTTATTTTCTCTCGAGTGCTCGATTGCGGTGACGAATCCAATAAATCCATGAGGAATGTAATGGGCCCCTTTTGTCGAGGTAACACAAAAGCCCGTTCTTTCGGTTTTTTTTTTTAACGCTAAAGGTCACGCCCGTACGTTCTACTCACCACACTCGAATATTTCATATTGACACTTCAGACATTAACTCCATTCGTCAGACTCTCACCACCCATTGGCATGGGCTTTCATGGTGCGACATCTGCCTCGACTCAAACTTATTATATGCATTTGGGGTAGCTCACCCCTCGGGCAAGATCATTGTCACCCCAGGATTTGGCGCTGTGTTTGGACAGCCTTCGTTTCCGCTAGTTTTCCGTTTTATTTTCCATGATTCTGACGAAAAATCAAGTTAAGGTCGAAAGCCAGAGGCAGGTGAGCTATTGGAGCCTATTACTTACCCATTATCATGCTCCAAAAAGTGATTTCATCTAATGGGTTTGTTGTTGGCAGGACCACGTGGGAGAAAGCAGATGGTAAGTATCTTGACGGTCAATTGCAGGATGTGGGAGGGGGTGGGTGGGGTGCAGAAGCCGCTCGGACCAAATCACCACCATCAAAGCTGTTCAAATTCCTGCACAGAAATTCATTCAGCCTCAAGAAGACAACCCACCTTCTCCGGCAACACCTCAGCTTATCAGATATTATCAGACAGCACCGGCCTCAAAATCACAACTTACGTTTTGAGGAGTGAGTGAAAATGGATATTCAACCCTGGTGCCGTTTTGTAAAAAGCTTTTGTGAGTTTAGCCATGTCGTAACTTCAACTTTGTCATTCTAGACGCGCTGGGATAGCACTACACGTACTGGTTGTTTTATATATCATGGAATCGTATGCCATTCCCCCCAGCCCCGGTCCAGTCGCCCACTCCACCTCCCCGCCCCGCCCACCCACACCACCTCACCCCCTCGCCCCGCCCACCCACACCACTCCCCCCTCCCACCACTCCGCCCACCCACACCTCCGCCCACCGATACCACCCCGCCCACCGATACCACCCCGCCCACCGATACCACCCCGCCCACCCGCACCACCCCCCACCCACCCACACCACCCCCTCAATGGCCGCCAAAAAGTGAGAACACACTGGACTGAGCTTCGAGCTAAAGCGGATAAAAGCGAGCGCTATGTTGAGGGAAGTAAAGAATTACGACACTCGTAACTCCCACTAAGCGCAAAAGAGCGTATGTGACAGGGTCTAGGTAGGGTGGCATAGGCCATGGGCCACTTTCCTTTTTTTCTCCCTTCCACGCTGATGCCCCAAGCTGAATATTGCTAGTGTGTTGTGCCAAACAGTTTATGGCACTCTGGTGACTGTTTCAGGGCTGCATTACGAGACGAGGTTACATGGTTCCTGCATTCGACCCAGGTCGTTTAGGATTGACGTGAAGTGAATCAGGGGTTCAGGTTTCTTCTCTTTTTATCTCGCTTTTTTGAAAGGCAATGCATTTTCTGGGTGACTTGAGAGAGAATGGACCAACGGGTGTCAAACGGTTGCACAGTGGGACATGTGACCTTGGGCGGATGCTGGACCACACACGTAGCAGATCTTGCTTCGAGAATGGTGTTCTTCTGGTCCAAGAGGCTACAGGATGATGCTAACAGGTGTCACCTCTTACCTATCCAGGTGAGATGCTTCTCCAATTGAACCATCCGATCCCAGATGAGAATTGACAAGCTGGCCCCTAGCCTTGCCTGGCCCGCCCCAGTCTTGGCAAACGAGCCGGTGCTAGTCTTGTTTGGAAGATTGGGTCAAGCTAGGCCTAAGGATGGAAATTGGACTGGTAATTTAGCCTGGGCCTAGCTTGATATTTAGACTGAGACAAGTCTGGCGAGCAAGTTAAGGATTGGCAAGCGCCAGGCCTGATCGAGAATTACGTGGTATAACCGACCCTTGAACTCCGGACCTGGTCCTAGGCTGTACCAAGGCTGGCAAGTAAGCCTTAACGTAAAATGTGATTGTGGATTCAGGCTGGTACTAATCCGGCAATAGCCAGGCTTGGGTACCAGCCCTGTGCCAATACTGATCCAAGTTTGGTATCCATGGTCTTGGTTGGCAACCTTGGCAAAAGACTGGTATCACCACTGGTACAAGCAAAGCCCAACCTAGGATGCTGAGGCTTGGTAAAACAAGACTGTACCAGGATTGGGCCGATTGTTGAAGCTCGGCACTTCCCGCCTGGGTTGCGAACGTTCTGTCAACATCTAGCCTGCCAGGCTGATGCTGCTCCAATTGGACCATCAATTTGGACGGTCCGCTCGATCCGAAATACTTTGAAATCTCAACTGTCCTCACCATTTGTCACATCGTTTCATTTTCCCCATTTCCGAGGGACTCCATAAAGGTCGCGTGTCGAACAATTTCCCGGTTGGACACCAGTGCTTGGACACCCTCCTAAATGCTTTTACTCTCTCTCGTGCGCGCGCGCTTTCCGGACCGCACACGCTGACTATCCACGGAAACATCACCACCAGTCGTTTTCTGTTATAATCCAGGACCAAAGGCAAGTCGTACCTTAACGCCGCGGTAAATCAACTCTACTGAACTCACAGTGGGCCCACGGGGTTCCAAACAATGCGCTATGGCGTGACGAAGGCATTGTCGAGTTTACGCCCCGCAGTGGCTCCACCACTCCATCTCACTCTCGAGTCCAGCGTCCAAGGGCTTCATTCAATTCACTCACCATTATGGATATAACACTGGAGGGTGTATAGAAATGGGGGGGGGGTGGAGGGGAGGGGGAGGGGGGTGGACCACCATCAATTGCGCGGGCCATTACTTACGCGCATACAGCTTTCAAGTTTTTTGGAAATTTCCGGAGGTTCAGATTCAGACTTATGGGACATTGCTTTATTTTTAGAATTTTTGGAAAACTTTTGGCAATGTTTACAATTTTTTTTTTACGAATTATGTTTTAGTAAAAATTGTGAAAAATTTGGGGGGGGGAGGAGAGGGGTGGACATCGGTTAAATTTCTGAATTTTTCTGATTTTTCCGAAATTTGAATTTTGCCGCCTTACCTACTTGCCCCAAACTAAGTCGCCAATATATTCTCAAGACCTATCATTTTTTCTGAGTAAGCCCAATGCTTAACTTGACGGAAATTTCACCTTTTGTTGGAAATTGCAGAGGACAAAACTCCACAGCCGACATTTTATCTATGAAAGATCCACAATGAGGACATAAATAACGTAATTCAGGACACAACGACCTGTGTATCCTTCCCGAAAATGTCCAATTTCGCTTTTTTTTCTTTTCCTTTTTCCCGTCCTTTTTTTCACTTCGAGGAACACCCAGAAAGGAGAATCCAAGAACGACAGCTGTCGATTTCAACTCAGCCAATGCGGCCATGCACAAGTTGACTCGGACCATAAATAACTGCTGCCTTTTTAGGAACAAGCTTGGTGAAAATTTTGTGTTTAACAAAAATTTACAAACACATAGTTATAGAGCAGTAGGCTATAGTTTGAATTATGTGGCGAATGCACGTACACACACACAGAGCGACCCAGCTACCCACCCACCCACTTGCATACACACCGACCTACCCACCCACTTACACCCACACCCACTGACCTACCCACCCACAAGCACCCACACACATCGACCCACTCGCACCCACACACACCGACCCACCCACCCACTCGCACCCACACACACCGACCCACTCGCCCACCCGGACCCACACACACCGACCCACTCACCCACCCGCACCCAGACACACCGACCCACTCACACCGATCCACCCATCCACCTGCACCTACACACATCGACCCACCTGCCCACCCACCCACCCACTTACACTGACCTACCGACCCACAAGCACCCACACACACTGACCCACCCACCCACTCGCACCCACACACACCGACCCACTCACCCACTCGCACCCACACACACCGACCCACTCGCCCACCCGCACCTAGACACACCGACCCACTCACCCACCTGCACCCACTCACACCGATCCACCCAAACACACGCATACACACACACACGAGTGCTCGCGAACTCACACACACACGATCACCCGCGAACTCACACATAGTACTGTATGTGTGCGCGCGCATACTACCCTGCACTTTCAGAAATTTCGAGAAAATTTATTCTACATAATAAAAGTTTGCGTATGATGTTACGGTTATTCCGTCCCACAATTTTCGGTGAGTTGAAGAAAGAAATCTAGGCGGGTTATAAAATATGTGATACAGAGGGGTGACCCCGCATGGTTTTATGTTCAGCCACTTTCACAGGCTATAAATATTTCCGAGGGTTAACCGACAGCGCTATAAATTACATCCCCCTTAGCTAATAAATACGTTATTGTCTGGAATACTGCGGGGGGAGCGGGGGGTTGATCTACGACCCTCGTGTTACATACGTTTCAACGATTACGTGTGTTTTCCTCGCAATTCACCGATTCCACCCAAACCCCCCCCCCCCCCCCCCCGGGATACGTTCACCCACATGGAGAACGTAAGAGACGGTTCTGTCACTTTTAGGACCGGTAGTGGGCCAAGTCACAATTTCTATGATAATGCTCCAAATTTTGGAAATTTTGAAAATTTTGGAAAATTTTGGCTGGTTTTGGAAAACTTTAGAAATTTTGGAAATTTTAGAAATTTTAGAAATTTTGGAAATTTTGGAAATTTTGGAATTTTTGGAAATTTTGGAAGTTTTGGAAATTTTGGAAATTTTGGAAATTTTGAAAATTTTGAAAATTTTGAAAATTTTGAAAATTTTGAAAATTTTGAAAATTTTGAAAATTTTGAAAATTTTGAAAATTTTAAAAGTTTTGAAAATTCTGAAAATTTGAGCAAGTTTTGGGAAATTTTGAAGATTTTCGAACCTCGAGAACATTTGGAAATTTCTGGAAATTTTAGAAATTTGGGAAATTTCTGAAAAATCTTGTGGACTTTTCAGGACCTAAAACTGTCCCCTAAAAGAAGCACAGCAATCGCCTCCGATTTTTACGAACCAGCTTTACGTCTTCAGAAGCAAGACGAGCGTGTATTTCGAAAGTCAGGTTAACTCCCAAGTTTTTGTGCTGTTTTACCCCAGAAACCATTGGAGCGTGCGAACAAGCCACAAATCTTTTCGCGCCTATATATGCCAACGGGCCAGAGCTGTTATTACTCGTGCCTGATAACGATTATGTTCGCACGAAGCCAGAGAAATGGTATTCCCGGGCATTCTAGCTATTCTGCACGCACCAAAAGAATGCCGGGAAAGTCTAAGGACTCGACAGCGGTGAAGTTGCCAAGATAGCTTCATTCGGCCTTGTTTTTCCTACCCCTAATCGTCGGCTCCCTAAATCATTACCAGATGTTCATTATGCATTATTTATCCCTTCAACCCTTTCTCTCATTTTTTTCTCAATTTTTTTCCGAAAATCGATTATAGTTGTCTTGATTATTTTTAGCAACAATTTGCAATATCTCACTAACTATGCGAGCTAGCGTGAAAAGTCATATAAGCTAAAATATGCATTTTTATACGTGGATCAACTTTTGTTATACACATTTTTTTGTCCCTCCAACGGTTCTCCCGATAGAGCGTTATAAACAATTGAAATTGTTTATAACAATTAATGCAATGGACTGATTTGAACCAAAATCCAATCAGCGCGAGACTCACTCACACACACACATATATACATATATATATATGTATATATATATATGTATATATATATATATATATATATATATATATATATATATATATATATATATATATATGTGTGTATATATATATATATATATATATATATATATATATATATATATATATATATATATATATGTATATACATATATATATATGTATATATACACAGATTTGCGCTACCTCAAAAATCTCCCGAAGTTTTTCAATTTTTTCAATTTTTTCAAATTTTTCAAATTTTCCAAAATTTTCAAATTCTTCAAATTTTCCCAAATTTTGACCCAAATTGCCGAAATTGTTAGCTCACGCACGAAATATCCATCCGAATTTATTATACTGCAAAAATATGTGGTATATGCACGAAATTCCACCATGTGGTCGTATCACCTCTACCCCCCCCCCCCCCTTCCCCCACCCCCCTACCCCAGCCCACTTCGATTTATCCGTGCTGGAACAAAAAATAAATAACAAAAAATAACATGAGAGACCCACCACGAAAACCAAACGCTGTCAACGACCCGCATTCCCCCTGTGTCAACAGTGATAAATGGATTTATATGAATTTTGATCGTAAAGCAACACTATCGCATTATGGGGCGGAACGAAAAATAAAGCCTGATGTATGGGGTGGGTTATTGTATGGCGATGGTCATGCCTGAATGATTGCATGGGATGACGAAAAAAAATTTATAGAGCGACAAAAAATCGCGATTTATCGAATTTTTCAATGTTGGCGCAATTTGCTAGAAATTTTTTGGAAATTTTTTGGAAATTTTTTGGAAATTTTTTGGAAATTTTTTGGAAATTTTTTGGAAATTTTTTGGAAATTTTTTGGAAATTTTTTGGAAATTTTTTGGAAATTTTTTGGAAATTTTTTGGAAATTTTTTGGAAATTTTTTGGAAATTTTTTGGAAATTTTTTGGAAATCTTTTGGAAATTTTTTGGAAATTTATTGGAAATTTTTTAAAAATTTTTGAGAAATTTGTGGAAATTTTTTGGAAACTTTTTCAAAACTTTTGGGAACTTTTGTGGAAATTGGTGGAAATTTGTCCGAAATTTTTTGGAATTTTTTTTTTCAATTTTTTAAAAATCTTTTTGGATCTTTGTGGAGATTTTTTAAAAATTTTCAAAATTTTGGAAATTTTTTGGAACTTTTTTGGAAATTTTTAAAAATCCTTAGAAATCCTTCCAGAATCTCAAGATTCTGGTTGGCAAAAAATTTCCAAATTTTCGAGGCTTGCCAAAAAAAAATCACTGCCAAAGGAAAAATATCGGAGTATTATATATAAAATATATAAATATATAAAAATGTATTGGTAAAAAAAATGATGATGTATATTAATTATAGAGCGTGACAGATGTCCGCCAAAAAAATAAACAATGTCTCAAAGTCCCCCGGGTCCTGCAAAAAAGGGTCCCTCAACGCGAAACACAAACACCGAGCGAAAGGGTTACATAATTATACAGCACCCGTCATTTATGGGTACGCGTAAAAAAGCGCATTAAAAAAACGGGAAACATTAAAAAATTCAAAATGTGAAAACAAAAAAAAATCCTGAATTTAAAAAAATCGAATTCATCGATTTGGGAAAAAATTTCTATGGAAATAAAAATTCGATATTTTGACGTTAGATAAATTCAAGTGTCAGGTTTTTTTATTTTAAATTAATTGCTAACATCAATCACAATTTTTTTTTTTTTTTTTTTTTTTTTTTGAAAATAAGAATGACTTTTTGAGTCATAAAACATCGGTTATCCAAACAAAGAATTGCATCGGAGGAAAATAAATAGCGAAGAAAAATGGCGATAGCGGGGGGGGGGGGGAGGCGGGAGGGGGAGAAAAAATTGTTGGCAATTCGACTGAAATATTGCGCGCTATAAATTTGTCGGTGAGTAAGTTGTTTCAGAGTTTCTGGATGTTGGAGAGCGTGAAGTATTATCTTTCGAGAATTTCGAAAATGTCATGAGCTGTGTAATTATAACAATTGAAAAAAAAAAAATTGAAACTAAAAAAAATGAAAAAATTTTTTTTCGAAATTTCGAAAATTTTGAGCATTCAAAAAATTGTTCGAATCTCAAAATTTCCCGAAAAAATTCAAAATTTCCAAAATTAATAATGACGAGAAAAATAAAAAAATCCGAAAAAATTGAAACCAAATTTTTTCCCTAAACTCCCAAAATCTAAAAATTGAAGAACGAGAAGAAAAAAGATGACTAATTGTGGGTGATAAAATATTGGTCGCAATAAATTTCCCAGTGAGTAAGTTGTTCCCGAGTTTTTGGATGTTGTAAGACGTACCATCTCATTCGCTCAAAAAGCGAGAACATTAGTTTAGGTCCGTAGTGGTCGGCGAAACATCAAAGTTCCCAATCGTCTCTGTATCAACGTTGTAAACCCGTAATTATTTTTCTACCCAGTCACCATAAAGCAATAAACGACCGGATGTGAGAAGTTGCGAAAATACAGAGCTATGGGGTCTTTTTCCCAAAAACTAACTGGTGTGTGTTGGTGTGTGTGTGTGTGTGTGTCGCGTTCACCGGGCGGTCCCTTAAGACCTATGATCTACGTGATAAGTGACTGGGTGCGCGCGGGAGCGCGCGCGTGTGTGTGTGTGTGAGCGTATGGGCGCACATATGTGTGTGTGTGTGTGTATTTGTGTGTGTGTGTGTGTTTGTGTCTGTGTGTGTGTATTTTTTTCATTAGATCTTGAAGACACCATTAACACAAAAATTAATCATAAAGAGTTGATTATCTCCTTAACAAATTTTTTTACGTAAAAATGTCATCTCATATTTTTTATAGGAAATTTGATTTCCGACAAAAAACATTAATACCATTTTTCTCTAAGTCGTTTTGTTAAAGAGATAATCAACTAAGGTCAATTGAGAAATCTGCGCTTTTCGGCGAACGCAAAAGGTTTGGACCAACAAGCGCAACACACACACACACACACGCGGAAAATAATAAGTTCCCCCATCGAAGTTTGAAAAAAGTATCTTCGTCGTATTTGTCACGTGTCAAGTGGAGCGCAATAAGCCCGAGTTGAAATCTCAAACTTCATAATTGGTCACATGAAAAGGGTAAATACAGGATTTATTTTATCGCAGTGGTTCAATATTTGCCGAGTAAAATTTACTCTGCTCTTACCCAGAGGGTGATAATTCTTTTCTGGAAGTCTTTGGGGTGCTGTCAACATAAACTATATTTTATTTTCTCATTATCAGTATTTAATTATGTGTGAGGGGACTACCATATGACTGTGCCGAAACAAAATGAAAGTTTTGATTCAGAAATTGAAAAATTTGGAAATCGAAAAATTTGGAAAATTGAAAAATTGGAAAACTTGGAAAATTTGGAAAATTTGGAAAATTGGGAAGTTGGAAAATTTGGTAAATTGGAAAATTTGGAAAATTTGGAAAATTGAAAAATTTCGAAAATTGGAAAATTTCGAAAATTGGAAAATTTCGAAAATTGAAAAATTTGGACAATTGGAAGGTTGGAAAATTTGGAAAATTGGAAAATTTTGAAAATTGGAAAATTGGAAAATTGGCAAATTGGAAAATTGGAAAATTTGGAAAATCGGAAAATTTGGAAAATTGGAAAATTTGGAAAATTTGGAAAATTGGAAAAATGGAAAATTGGAAAATTGAAAATTGGAAAATTTGGGAAATTGGAAAATTTGGAACTTGGAAAATTTGGAAATTGGAAAATTTGGAAAATCGGAAAATTTGGAAAATTGGAAAATCGGAATTGGAACCATGATTAAATTGTTCATAAACCTCTCTCCCAGCGCTAAAATTTTTTGTTGAATTTTTCGCGAAACCCCCAGTACGTCCTTAAGTCAATGAACACCTGTGAATATTAAACCAGTTAAATTACTCCTTTCCGCTCAGAAACAATTTCTTGACGAATGCAAATTATACGTCGCCGTAGACTCGGCCTAGCCTCTACTATTTTCCATGGCTTCCACTTCTTCGTAAAACAACAAAAGAAAATAAGCCTAACTGCCCGAAATACTCAGAAAGCCATAAGAAAATTGTCAGACTATGACAAATTCCCCAGCAATTTATTGATAGCCTCGCGATAATGGAGCATGCAATTACCCGAATGCGAGGTCGGTTTGTGTAACGAGCCTAGGTAGAAGCGTGGACTAATATTGAACTGAAAATGGAAACATTCGAAAATTCCATTTTCCCCATCTTCAAAAAAAAAAAAAAAAAATGGAAATTCTGAAATATTTTGGAAATTGTGAGAATCCCAAAAATTTCAAAAATTCAAAATTCCCACAATCAAAAAAAATCAAATTTCCAAAATTCCCAGAAAATAAACCATCCCTCTCATTCAACTGCAAAAACACCAAAAATTCAAATTATCTCGAGAACGCGTGGATTTTTCGTAAAGTCCCAAATGACCTTTTTTGTAAAGAATGAGATTTCCTACAAAACATGTTCTATAGTATTTTTTCATAAACCCACTCATTAGCGGGATAATTGGCATTTTCTCACGCCGCGACTGGATAGCTTTTGCTGTGTTGGGCTACCCCAGGTCCGCGCTGAGCGGCGAGAGTGGGGCAGGCGGAGGAGGGGGAATGAAGGAGTCTGTCGGCGGGGAGGAACCGAGTCGCGCAAGTTGACACGTCGTTGGCGGGGTCGGTTGTACTTGGTAAAAGCGGGGAAAAGTGTCGGTGGGGCGCGAACTGACAACGACCGCCCGGACACAACCGACATCGTGTCGCACTTCAGGGGAAGGAAGCCCAGGGGTAAAGTGGCGGGCTAAAGCGTTACGGTGGCGCCTCCGGGGGGGGGGGGCGAACAGTAGTCACAGCCGGATTTCTAACACTGCCAAAATCATAACAATAATCCTAGTAACTAGTGAGCCCAAAAAAAATCGCGATTCAATTTTCTAAAATCTCCCGAAACTCAAGTAGTCGCGGCAATCCCGCGCGCGCCAAATTCAAAAACTCGGACGCTCTGCGCAGTCTCTCCCTGCGTTTACGCCTTAACTACGCGAGTTACGAAAAAAAATCATAAAATATAAATTATGTATTTTTACACGGGGCACATTTTTTGTTACGTACATTTTTTTGTATCTGCAACGGTTCTTGAGCTATCGCCTTATAAAGCTGGCCGATGCTTTGCAAGACCAGCAATACTGGACATGAGGATCTTTGGCTTCTGAACTGAAGGATCTGAACGTCTATAATGAAAAAATGTTTTGCCCATTCGGGTTCCTCCACAGGATTTCCCCAAAAGGAGAAATTGATAACATCAATGATAATGATAATAATAATGATGATGATAATGATGATGATAATGCTAATAATAGTAGTAATCCTAGTAATGAGGTGTTTATAATTTTGTCGGATTATGAGAATCCTCTGAGGACCACCATTCAGGGGAGGGTGTGGCATAATGGGACACATTATGAAACTGGGGCGTGGGACATAAAGGTACATTCCCCGCCCTATTCTGTCCCTCCGTCCCATTATGCCCACCGCTCGGTTATTCCCCGGCCCATAATGCCCCCCCCCCCCGTTCGGTGATTCCCCTGACCTAAAGCCCCCGGTTCAGTAATTCCCCCGTCCAATTATGCCCCCCGCTCGGTTATTCCCTCGTCTCATTAAGCCCCCCCCCCACCCGCCCCCTCCCCCTCACCATGTCGGGTGGTGCCGCCATCCCACTTTCCCTGGTGCCAATCCGGGAAAATTTGGGATCAATTTTCATAGTAAGTCGGTAGGGAAAAATTAGACATTCAATTTTTTTGTTAGAACTAAAATTCTGTACAAAATGTGTTTTACTTTTTTTCTGAAAACCACTCGGTGAGGAGATAATCGAATTTTTTAAAAAATTTAGAAGAGATGGGTGGGAGGTGCGAGTTGGGATTTCTGGTTTCTGGATTGTTCCAATTTGTCGTAATATGTGTGTGTGTGTGTGTGTGTGTGTGTGTGTGTGGGTAGGTGGGTAGAGGAGTCAGTGGGTAGATGGGTGTATCGGTGAGTGAGGGTGAAGTGATGGATGTGTGTGTTTGTGTATGTGGGTGGGTGAATGGGTGGGTGAGTGGGTGAGTGGGTGGATGAGTGGGTGGGTGGGTGAATGGGTGGGTGGGTGAATGGGTGGGTGGGTGAGTGGGTGGGTGGGTGAATGGGTGGGTGGGTGAGTGGGTGGGTAAGTGGGTGTGGGTGAAATGATGGCTGTGTGTGTGTGTGTGTGTATAATTTGTAATTTCTCATCAAACAAAATTCATATCGATAATTTTTCGCGTCACCGTTTCATCAACTACAGAAAAAAAATCAATCTGGTCCACAACATATATATGTATCATTGAAAATAAAGATTTCCGAAATTTGGGAAAATATCCAAACCGGACGAATCGGAAAGAAACATGAAGCGGGGCTGTTAAGTTGTAAAAAAAAAATCGAATTTTTCTTCATTCTACACACAACGGCGCCATCTTTGAGCCCCACAGGGAAAGTGAAATCCCACGCTGCCAATGTATTGGAATTTTCGATATCTTTGTGCCCAAAATTATTTTAAAATAAATTCTAATTAAAAAAAAAATCCAATAAATTATCCAGAATAGTTTTCCGAATTTTATTTTCCACAATGTTTTTGGAGGCGTCAAAAAAAAACTAATTTCGGATCTCATAGCAAGGATGGAATACAATAATTTGAAACAACTTTTATACCCATAAAATTCCTATTCCCTAAATCACTGAAATTTCAATTTACACCCTGAAAAATTAGCACCTCCCCCCCCCCCCCCCCCTCCCACCCACTACAACACAGTTAACTGCCATTGGCCACTAGAGAAATGTATATCGACCATCTTCCCAATTATTTGCCCCCGATGTTTTATTCTGATAAAAAAAAAATCGAATAAATATTATACATATATATATAAAAAATTACACTTTGCTTCTCTGCGCGTAGGCTTTCCCGTCGGCTGGGAGGAGGGGCGGGTGCGAGTGAGACGGCATACCTGATGCGGCGGTGGTAGGGATGCCCTAGCTGCAGGAGTGGGGGAACCGGAGCTCGGTAGTCAGTCCGGCAACAGACGAGCGGCAGTCGCGACTACAGGTCCGTAGAGCCCTAGTCGCACATTTCGTTGTCCTTTTTTTTTCGTTCTGCAACGCTAACGACGATTAAGGAATTACCGATTGTGCAAACCATTGATCAAAGTGAGGATTACTTGTGAATCAGTGCTTTTAAAAACTATACAGTGCCGATTTTTTTTTTGGATTATTTGCATGTGGTGTAGGAGCCTTGACGAACCGGTCGAATGGATTCGACTGTGATAACAATTTTTGGATAGATTGCCACCAACAAGTGATCGGTCGTATTTCAATTTTTGTGCAGTGGGCTCAGGCCGGTTTACTTAATCATTGGTTCTTGGCAAAATACTTGCTATTGGATAATTTGGAAACATGCTGACTAGTGCGAATCAGTATCTCCGTCCGGAATACCTACCGCCAATGCAAACGACGGTTAGTTTCTTATTTTTTCGTTTGCGGAACAAGTAGCAGAGTGGTGGCAGTAAACCGGCCTTCGAAGGTTGCCGAAGGCCGGTTTACTGCCTTCTGGAAATTCTTTGTTGGATATCTCAAAAGCTGAGAGAGATAGAGAGATTTTTCAGAAAGCAAAGTTGTAGAGCTAATGCTGCTCTACAATAAAGGTTTTTATGAAAATCTCTCTATCTACATTTTTTCAGCAAATATGTCAGTACCAACGAAGCGCCGCATCGACTTGCGAACCCTTGACCACTCTGCTACCGATTTACGTTCTACGTTAAGTTAAGGATGATAGAATAAGCACGCGCGTTGGGTAATTCTGGAAGATTAGATCCGAATGTTCGGAAGACATCATCATCACTTGCCATTCTCGGTGACAATGTAGCAAAAGCAATGAATACATTCGTTGATTAAGAGAAGTTATCGCAAAGGCGGAATGATAATGACGGTCTTAGTGGTAACCTCTTGACCCACGATTGAACGATTGTTGGTCTTGATTGGAGACCTGAAAAATCCCGAGGTTTAGCAATGACATGTAGGTTTTCTAAAATGTATAATCCGTTGGCTTCATATCATATATATCATGAATAGTACAGAGTGGCAATGCCGTCGCTGAAAGCAGCTAGACCGATCCGAATGAAGACCTCAGTTCAATACTTGAATAGTGACGAAATGAACGTCAATCAGAACCATCAGAACGAACAGATCCGCTTTGGAAAAATCCTTAAAGCTTTGACCAACACCATTGCTTTGTTTAAACTTCTAAACAATAAACGTCTATCTATCTATCTATCATTGTGTGGTGCCGTTAGCTCGGTTTGCGCTACGGTGGCCTGCTAACGCAATCATTGATAGCGCTCTCGCTAGCTGATAGGTCGAATTCCAAAATTACGACGGATTACCATCGAGTGATCAGCAAGCAGATCACTCTCCAAATTTCGCAGACCTCGGAGCATTTCCGACCTTAGCGTTAGTCAAATCATCATTGACGGATCGAGCAGCGCTAAGCGACGGGCAGGCAGCGTGCCGAGAGAGCTATCACGGAGTTAATTTAGATCTGTACCACGTTTAGTCAAGTCTGCACCATTCTGACTCGATTGTCGGACAAGCCAAATCATCTCAGCAATGTTCACCCTTTTGCCACCGAATTCCGGATCCAAGATGGTAGCTCCTTCAACCTTCCAATTGGGATCTATCTATCGAACGGCTTCAAAATTCGATGCTAGAATCATATATATGTAGTCAAATCGCAGGTCCACGCTTACTGCAGCCTGTCAGAAGCTACAGGTCAAGGTTTTCCTGCCAATCCGATCAATTGTCTTCTGCAAAGCTGGAGATCGATCAGAGCAGACTGAACAGCTCGAAATACGCTCAGCAAAATGACTTGAAAGACTGATAATTAATGCATTCAGGTCATGTCCTCCTTGCAAGACAAAATTGAGCAGCAAAATTCGACAGTTTTCCAATATTCTGTTGTACAATAATCCTCCAGCTGATTGTCGCCGTGCTGTATGTCCCAATGTGTAGAAAATACCTTCGCAAAAAATCTCGACACGAAATCGTTGAAATGTCGCGACGCATGTAAATAGCACTGTTTCACATTGGAAATTCCAAGAATGGCATGTAGAAATTTCAAAATTCCAGCAACATCCAATGCTGTCCTCCCCCCCCCCCCCACCCACCTCCCCCCCCCTACCTACCTCCCCCCCCCCTATCTGTTACTCACATTTTTAAAAATTTATGTAAAGTATTTTTTCGTCTTCCTTTATTCAGCATGAAGCAACATTGCATTAGGCTAATTTTGTGACCTTTCCATACCACTCAACTCTCTGTAAACTATTTCCGGTGGGACAGCGAGTGGTTGGCAAAGTCGTTGGCCATGTATCCCGCTTCGTATGTTGCCCAGTAAATCAAGTTAAATTCGTTTTTCACGTGTTAGGTTCCCACCCCCCTCCCCCCACATCTGGGTTACCCAAACCTCCCCTTCCCCCCCCCCCCCCTCCATCTGACTAGCGTTGACAATACCATTCATATTTATATCGTTTTCCACTTTATTACAACTGCCATAAATACCCACTGTCATAAAAAAAAAAAAATCCGCTTGAGTATTAAAAGTATGATGAATATTTGAAAGTACCACATTCTCGTAAAATTAGGGTAGATAAAAAATGCATTTTTCAACGCATCGTTTGGCCCCTCTAACGAGACTTGGCACTCGGCCCCAGAACAGGCGGTGGGGGTGGGGGGTGGTGGTGGGGGTTGGGGGGGGAGGAGGTATTTAATACGCGCGCCAAACGCCTCAGTATAATTACCCGAGAGTTTAATTTTTTTCCTCCCCCTAACCACCCCCTCCCCCCTCTCCCCACCCCACCCCACCCCTCCACGTTATCACAACAATCGTCCCCATTTTCCGCCTCTCTTTTTCTTTCCCCATCAGACCAGTAGAATCCATTTTCCGTCGACAAATAAAGCAAAGGACTGAGCATAATCGTTGACTATATTCTGATGAGCCTCTCACATCTCACGATGAACACATAATATCCAGAAATCTTCCGACAAATCTAAATTCAGCGAGGAAAGTCCATCCAGTTTTCTACATGAGATTTTATCACTCATAGTTCATGCACGCGTCATAAACCCAAGTTCTACATTTCAAAGGCCCTCTGTCCCTCATTTCCAACCGCAGAAAGGTCTCCACTCAAGCTTCCACCCATTTATCCCAGAGACGAAATGAAATGGTTTTCCCTTCGAGCAATTTCACGACGTCCATTCAAATGAACTTGTGCCAGAAGGAAAAGCAGTTCTGGTTAGAGAAATTCAAATTATTATTCCACCACTGGATCATCTCCAGAAAGACACTTTCAATTCCTCATAAGCTTTCATGTAATTTTGCCTATGAAGTGAATCTCCACTTCCCTAGCTGCTATGCTTTATATTTTACGGTTGAAATTTGGCTGAATGTCAAGTGACACTCTCATCACCAGCAATTCCATTTCCATTGGTCTAACGATTATCTCTTTCGTTTTATTGCAGTTGGATGCCAAGCAGAGCCCCCTAGCTATGTTAGCCAAGACCTGCAGTCAGATAGGTGCTGATCCACCAAGCAAGCCCCTCCTAGCATCATTGGAGAAGTCATCGAAGTCAAAGCCATCAGATACCCGAGAAAAGTCATCACCAACAGCACCAGTTGAGCCAGCCAAGTCCAGCTTCAAGCCTTACGAATCCTGCCTAGGTCGTGATAAGGCATCAAGTCCCGAAGATCAGCAGCGTGCCGCCTCCAGTCATTCAGCATCAGGAAGATCAAGAACACCGGGTAGCAAGCGTTGTTCCAGCAATCAGAGTGCCTCATCCCGAGCAATGACACCCCAAGGTCGCAAGACAGCCACACCAAACGGAAGTGACCAGCCAACTCGAGAATCACCAGCGTCGAGAACAAGTGCCTCAGGTACGATAGCTATGGATGCAGCATCTATAAGAGCATCAAGCAGCCCCCAGCAATCCAAGTCGACCTATAGCCCAAGTGTCCTATCAATGGATCCAGCTCTAAAGGACATGCCACTTGGCTTTAAGCCTACGACCATTCCAACATCAGTAGCTACATCGATAGGCTACCTTGGTTATCCACCTCAACTTCCCATAGATGTCATGGCCAACTCCCTGGTATCCCAGCACCATGCTGCGTTGAAGAGTGGTCTTGCAGGAAATCCCTATCTGAGCTATGCAAGAATGAAGACTGCTACTGGTGCTGATACACTAGTACCAGTCTGTCGAGATCCCTACTGCACTGGCTGCCAGCTTAACTCGCACCTCCTAGCAGGATCAGCACCGAGTAATGGAAAGATTCCTTCAACACCATCAACACCTACTACCTCTTGTCCAGCCGGATGTGCTCAGTGTGATCATAAAACCAGTGTTGCCAGTCCTTATGGACCAATGGGAGTTCATTCAACAGCTGCTGCTTATGCCCATGCACAATTGGCTGCTTTGGCAGCAGCTTCCCAATTGCCTTTCGTCTGCAATTGGATAGCTGGTGATACTGCCTATTGCGGCAAGAGATTTTCGTCGTCTGAGGAGCTACTGCAGCATCTGAGAAGCCATACCAGTGTCTCGGCTAATGATCCAGTTGCTGCTGCGCAGGCTTTGTCGTTGCTTACACCGCAAGGACTACCGCCAACACATCCACTGCTCTCGAGGACATATCCAACACCACCGTTGAGCCCTCTTGCTACGGCGCGGTATCATCCTTATGGGAAACCTTCGCCACTTCTGCCTCATTCGTTGTCATCTTTGGGGTTGGGCTTTCCACCCAGCCATGCACATTCAGCTGCTGCTGCTGCTGCTGCTGCTGGACTACCTCCTTATTTCTCACCGTACTCACTTTATGGGAGTCCACGTCTTGGTGCTGCCTCCGGAATGCATCCCTGAATGTGAGGATTATGGAATTTATTCATTATGATTATGGGAAATACCAACTGTTTAACTGTGATTTCGATATCTGTGTGGGTGAGTTCAGGATCATTGTGTGGCTGGTGGTCGGGGGTGAATGAGGGTGGAACATGGGTACCTCGATACGTGTTTTTTTTGTATATAGCTATCGAAGGGGGGAGTTATAGGTCAAGGAGGAAAGGCGTTCGTTGTAACTCTGGTCTGGTTGGTTATGGTGGGTCACAGTAGCTTCAGACTGGGGGCCAGTTGGTCCCGCAGTTTTTGACGAATTTCTCGGGATCTCAGGCAGATAGCGATATTTTGGTTACCACCGATTTTGGAGATCAGACCGTGATCTACAAAAAATGTTGTACGAAAAATTTTCCTATCCTGCTCGGATTTCGGTAGATTCAACAAAGTCTGCGAAGGTAAGCAGACCGAGTCTCGGGTCCCACAGTTTTTGGCGAATTTCTCGGGATCAAAGGCAGATAGCGATATTTTCGTAAGCACCGATTTTGTAGATCAGAGCGTGATCTACAAAAAATGTTCTATGAAACATTTTCGTATCCTGCTCGGATTTCGACGGATTCACCAAAGTCTGAGAAGTAGACCAAGTGTCGGGTCCTACAGTTTTTGGCAGATTCCTCGGGATCTAAGGCAGATAGCGATATTGTGATAATCACCAATTTTGTAGATCAGCTCACGATCTACAAAAAATGTTGTATGAAAAATTTTCCTATCCTGCTCGGATTGCGAGAGATTCACCAAAGTCTGAGAAGCAGACCAAGTCGCGGGTACCTCTGATCAGAGTTGCTCTGAACCTGATCCCATGCTCCCTATGTTATCAAGACTAAATTAATAAGAGTTCTTTTTTCAATGGTGCGTTAGGGGCGGGGGGGGGGGGGGGGAAGATGAATTTAAAATTAATGTAATGTAATCGGTCTATGTACACTCACACCCATAACTCTTAAATTATAATCATATCTCAATTCAACTAATTATCATTGTAATTACTGTAAATTTGTTTATAGTCGCTCATTGGCCTTGCCGTGACGATTGCTAATGAATATATGAATAAATTATATATATATCAGCGTCTATTTTTGCGTAACCAAAGGTTTTTAGTAACGAAAAACGTTAAATAATAGGTGAACATGTTCATTACATGACAACTCTGTACCGAACATTATGAAATGATGATTATGATTATGATCGAATTGATGAGTGTGGATGATGAATATTGAAAAAAAAACAACAACCTATGTAAATATAAATTGAATTATTCTTAATAATAAATGTTGGGCGGTGGGGTGTCGTAAATGCCCTTTAAATTAAAAATGTACTTTTGCTCACCAATGCCCAGACGTTACATAATTTATTATATATATACATATATACATATCTACCTATGTATATATGTACATATGCATACATGTATATATGTATATATGCACATATGTATACATGTATATATGTACATATGTACATATGTACATATGTATACATGTATATATGTATACATGTATATATGTACATATGTACATATGTATACATGGATATATGTATACATGCATATATGTATATATGTATATATGTATATATGTATACATGCATATATGTATACATGTATATATGTATATATGCACATATGTATACATGTATATATGCACATATGTATATATGCATACATGTATATATGTACATATGTATACATGTACATATGCATATATATATGTATGGGAGGGGGTGGGGCAGAACGGGTTTGGGGAGGGGGAGTCGACCGTTTTCACTGTGTCACCCATTTTGCCCCACTCTATCCCATATGTATATTGTAAATGAACGTCCCATGTACCAGTAACTGATGAGAAAAATAAACTGTTCTAATTAAGAATTAATAGAGTCGAAAAGACACCAGGAAAAGAAAGACAACACTTCTTCACAGCATTCTGATTAATTGTTTTAATATTGTTAATGTTAATTTTAAATGGTTTGAATCTCAATCTGAAATACAAAATCATTTCTTACATCAAAATGAGTGGTTCTTTTTTGCGAGTGTTGGATTCTGGGTTTTTTTATAGTTTGATAATTTTATCATTTTATTTGGAAATGGGGAAATTTTGGAATTTCCAAAAATGACGAAAATTTGGAGTTTTCAAAATTTGAAGGGAAATGGAATTTTTTTTTTTTTTCTTTTGATAATTTGGAAGCCGTGCAAGAAGGTACGTATTTAGTAATTTAATTCTAAAAACTCCAGAAAATGCGTCCATTCAAAAATTTTTGCAAAAAATTTTTCAAAATTTTTTTCTGTACTTTAAATGTTAATTTAAAAAAAAAAAGTTGAAAAAATTAAAAAATATTTTAAAAATTTCGAAAATGATAGCACCGAAAATTTAAAAAAAATTTCAAAAATTCGAATTTCTAAAATTTCGAAATTGAAAAATTTTCAAAAATTTCTAAAAGTTTCAAATTTTGTGAACTTTGAAAGTTCGAGAGTGTCAAAAATTGAAAGAACAAATCAGTAATGGTAAATGTTAAATTTTGAGAATTTCAAAAACAATTCAAAGATTTCCGCAATTTTACAACTATGGAGAAATCAAATGGCAATGCGTAAAATTTTCAATCAATTTTTTCCAACGATATTTGACGGGTGATGTTAATTTTTGAGGGGCATTTTCGGCTCGTCGCAGGAAGAATTAATTGAAACTGTTGAAACAGCGGTTTTTCCACGAAGCCGCTCCGCTGCACCGACAATTTTCCATTCATCTACCTGACAACTCGTTTTCCACCTCAAATGGCCCATGGGCGGCGGTCAATCAGCGGCTGTCCACCAGGCTCCATCCACGAGCTGACGAAATACAAATTGTTTTCAATTTTTTCATGGCCTTCATGAACCTTTTGTTGTTCATTTTTGTGGGCTCGCAAATTGCTTGCTTGTTAGTAAAGAGAATTTTGCAATTTCAAATTCAGCAATTGATGAGTTCTGAGGGTGTCAAAATTTCCCAAATTTCCAATTTTTTGGAAAATTTTTGAAAATTTTTGAAAATGTTTGAAAATTTTTGAAAATTTTGAAGATTTTGAAAATTTTGAAAATTTTTGAAAATTTTGAAAATTTTTGAAAATTTTGAAAATTTTTGAAAATGTTGAAAATTTCAAAATTCTTTGGAACTTTCAAGAATTTTGGTAATTTGGAAATTTTGAAAACTGATGAAAATTAACAAAATTTCGGTCATATTGGGAAATTTTGAAAAGTTTGGAGATTTTTGGAAATTTTAGAAATTTCTCGGAAATTTTTGAAATTTGTAGAATATTTTGGAAATTTTGGAAACTTTTGAAAATGCTCAATGATTCCAAAAATTCTTAATAAAAAAAAAAAAATTCCAAAAATTTTTAAAATATCAGAGATCCAAATGAAAATGTTACTCACCGACTAGTCAAGTTACTCAACTTAGAGGGTGGAATTTTCACTCCCGCTTTCTCCGGCCTTTCAGTGATTTATGTACCTACGTCGCGACTATCTATTTGACCTATTCGCCTCGTTAAAGATTTTTCATCCGTGCGGAATAATATATTCATGAGAAATGTGGCAATCGACCCGAGACACCGTTAAACGACGTTATTTTTCTTTAGTCCTATATTTTTGGTTAATTGACATCAGAGATAATGGCAATCTGAATGGCACCTGTATTAAAAAGTCCTATTTTCAAATTAGTCTTTTTTAGTGCAGAACAATATGGAAATCCATGTGACAAAATTTCCGTGCGTGGATTCGCGTGTATGTATGTGTATGTGTGTATGAGTGTGGGTGAGTGGGTGTGGGTCTAAGTGAGTGGGTGAGTGGGAGGGGGTGGGTGGGTAGGTGAGTGAGAGTGGGTGGGTGGGTGGGTGAGTGAGTGGGTGGGTGGGTGGGTTAGTGAGTGGGTGGGTAAGTGAGTGGGTGGGTGGGTGGGTAAGTGAGTGGGTGGGTGGGTGGGTAAGTGAGTGGGTGGGTGGGCGGGTCGATAGGTGAGTGAGAGTAGGTGGGCGGGTAGGTGAGTGGGAGTGGGTAGGTGAGTGAGAGTGGGTGAGTGGGTTGGTGAGTGAAAGTGGGTGGGCGGGTGTGTGGGTGGATAGGTAAGTGGGTTTGGGTGGGTGGGTGGGTGAGTGAGTGGGTTCGGATAGGTGGGTGGGCTGGTGGGTAGGTGAGTGGGAGTGGGTGGGTAGGTCAGTGAGAGTGGGTGGGTAGGTGAGTGAGAGTGGGTGAGCAGGTGAGTGAGAGTGCAGAAAATGCCCACATACGCACACACACACACATACCTACATGTACACCCATGGGAGTTCAAGTCGATTTGTTTAGCCAGGCCCCGCGGGGTACAAGGGAACGTTACTGAATTTCCGGAGTAAGTTGGCTCTCTCGTCAGGCAAATTAGCTCTGGGCTTTGATTGGTCGGGCGTAACAAAAACGATTGGTCGGAAAGTTTGCCCTGCGGCGATTCAAATTCCATTAGCATCTCTTCCGCGCACACATCCGTCTCATCGGCAAAATTCAACAACTTTCTGAAACACACGACCTTTTGATGTTGGAAAGGGGACCAATTCAATTTTTCGGTTTCCACGAGTTCAATTTTCAAAATACAAATTACAAGTTTCAAACATGTTGAAAATTTAATTTTCAAATTTCAAAATTGAATTGCAATTTTCAAACAAAAAATCATACATTAAAATTTCAAACTAGTATAAAATTTTTATGATTGATTTTTTTCGAAATTGAAATCCCGGGCGGCAGAATGCTCATCATGCAACCAAGGGCCTTAGGCGAAGGAGCGCAACTATTGAAGGGGTGGACATAAAAATTGGCAACCTCGTAGAGGCAAGGGAAAATTGAATTTCCATTTTTCCCTCTCTTCCGGGGCATTCCGAGGGTGCCTAGCAAGTTGATTGAGTTGCGGAGGACCTCGAGGTGCCCTACGGGCACACGCGGTCGTCCGGGCGGTTGGCGAATATCCTACGAGAGTTGTGGACGCCCCCTAAACGAGTTATCGTGACTTAACTAGGTTAGTGTGATTGGTTCGCGCGCGATTAGGAAACAATTACCGGCTGACTAACGACGTTATGCGCCTCAGGGGATTTATACGTACCTCCTGTATTGGGGGGGGGGGGGGGGGAGGGGGGCGACTCAAAAAAGAAAAAAAATACGAACATTGTAAAAATTTTAATAACAAAAAATTAGCAAGAGCTATTAAATTGACATTGTTAATTTTCAATTTCACACACACACACACAATTCTGCAAAAGATCGATATAGATTTAATTTCCTTATTTCAGTAAAATTCTTTATTCCTTTTTACAGGCTATTCGACTTCCGTTTCTCATTATATTTTTAACAATTTTCGTACACATACTTCTTGCTCTGTACATACTCACAATTTATACTCCAAATTGAATATATGATATATTCTGGATTTAATTGGCTTCTGCGGTCAGTGAGCTGTATATATCTTCAAATACAGCTCACTGTATTGTATCTCCAAATTGTGGTGCTTACTTGGCTAGAGATGCTACCGCATCTCCTCATCTTGAAGAGTATTTTATAACATTTATTTTTTAGGGAGCACACCTATCTATATGTGTGAGGTTCCTCGGAGAGAACGGTCATTTCCTTATTTAAGCAATCATTAATAAACGTTGAAATCGTCCCTGTCCATAAACTCACCTTGTCGCCCTAGTACATTTATGCTGAATTTCCAAGTGTCAAGGACATCTTTACTGAAAGTGATGCGCCCAGTGGGGCGCAGCTTGTTTGTGTTTTGAATAGGGAATCCTGGAAAAGAAGAGAAACTCGTCACCCCAGTCATTGGGAGTGTGTATAAACGAACGCAGCGGTGTGCCCCGGTATAATCAATTCGAGCGGTGTACCTAGGCAATAACTCGGCATTAGGGCGCATTCTTCCGGGTCGCTCAGGCGGTTCAGTGAGCAGCCCCAGTCGAGCGAACAAATGCTCCAAAAGCACTTCTCAGTGCTTGAGACTGACGATTTTTTTTTTTTTATTATTATTATTGCCCACTGGGTACATGCACTATGATCGATTATCGCTGTAGTCTAGGCTCCTATGGGCCCACCCCCTGGGGGTTATCGGTTAATTCTGTTGGACAAATAACGCCGCTTGCACTTTTGTCGTTCATCATTACTCCGTGAATATTGGTAACGGTTTTTTTTTTCAAATTTCCAATGTTGACAATTCATAAATTTTACAGGTTAGTTCACGGTTTTACAAATGACAGATTTCATTGGTAACTTTGTTAAAAAATTTTATGTGAAACATCTAATGCGGCCCATAGGATCGGAAAAATTTGCTCTCGGGATAGACAATTTTCGTAACAAATGTATATAGATATACTCCACTGCTTACCCATTGCCCCTTCTCTGCCAGTGACGATGCGCACAAGTTGTATGTAGATATCAAGATACGCTGCAGTGTTTCAAAAAATTTTGAAAATTTTTTGAAATGTTTCGAAAATTTTTAAAAAATTGGAAATTTTTTTAAAAATTGTGGAACAATTTTGGAAAAAAATCGCCTCATTTTGGAAAAATTGTCAAAATTTCACAGCAAGTTCACAGAGAAATTTACAACAAAATTGGAAAAATTTGGGAAATGTTTGAAAAATTTGATTTTTTTTTTTAATTTTGGGAAAGTTTTGCAAAATTTTGAAAAAAAATTTCAAACATTTAACAGAACTGCGTATTTGAAAATTTCCAATAATTCTCCAGAAGTCGTCAGAGTTTAGATCAAAATTAGTGTTTCCATGTTTCACATCTACCATGTGTCCCATGACGCCTCACTTGTTTCATCATTGTGAAATTGAAAAAAAGGCGTTAATGGAAGACAGTGTTAGCAAATGGAGAAGTAATTTTTCTAAAAAAATTTCACCCCACATTACCGAAAAGAGAAGCACCTTCTTGATGTGGTAATCCGGCCTTAGCCATCCCACTCCGCCATGATTGACGCTACAAAGCAGTTTTCCCATGTAGAATTGTACACTCAACGAATGAATCCATGCAACATTTCAAGCGCGTCCAATCACTCGCTGCCAGGAGCACTGGGATTGAGCCTCTCAAGAGTCTTTCCACCCCGAGGAGCATGAAGAATAAATAAAACAAAGCCCGTCTCGTCACATCGCTCAATGTAAACAGTGATTGCTGATGGTTCCGTTTATGCCTCCGCCCCCTCCCCCTGCCGCCCCACGCGGCCCAAATCAAAAAATATATTTGAAAAAATATATCTCATATAAGTGGTCGTAAATTGGAGGGATTATTTGAAAGACCTATCTTGGGATGGCTGACATTTTGATGGATTACGAAACCAGGCTCCGCTCTGTTAAACCGCGCTCAGCGGACCAAGTCGCAAAAAAGTGTTCGCCACTCGCCCTAAAACAAATTTCCACCTCGAATAAGTTCTCGGAGAGAAAATTTTTTCACCCCTCGTGACTAAAAGTGCTACTTTGTTGCGCAGGGCGGCGCATGCGCAAAGCGCCATTTCCCGCACCACGCAACAAGGATAGTTATTGATAACAGAGTTGTGAAATTTCTGCATTATCAGAATTTTGACAACGTAGAAATCCTTGAATTTCCTCCTAATAGTGTTTCCACTTCGGGGAACATGAAGAATCAACAAAACAAAGCCTGTCATGTCACATCGGCCGATGTAAACAGTGATTTGCTGTGACTCTGTTGATCCCCCACTCCTTGGGAGCGCGTCAGTGCGGACTAGTATGAGCGCGACGCGCTCGGAAACCACAAGAGACCGTGAGCAAGGGGGAGAGGGGGGGGGGGGGCGGAGGCCGGGGCAATCAAACGACGCCCAGAGTAATCAGAGTAAGCGACGAGTGCTTTCCCTTTGTATTCGAGAATTTGCCCATCGTGCATTTCAGTGATTACCTGATGGTGCCCGGGACATTGTCCTACTCGAATAAAGGAAAGAGTATGAAATAGATATTTTCCCAGGGGACCGCCATTCTCCAGACGCGCAGCGCCGTGAGAAACGTAACGGCCGACGTGTGAGATTGCCATCCGCCGCGGGGTCGCGGATGGCAAGCCCCCTGGGGGACGGTGGTAAGTTTTACATGACAGGCCCGGAAATGTAATATTTTCCTACGAGGCCGTAAAAGTATTTTACGGACAGTGTGAAGAAAAGGTCTAGGTTGGATGGGTGGAGTTATTTTTTGGAATAAGGAAAAAAGAACATGGCTCGGTCAATCTGTGCAGAACATGCGAAAGTAACACCAATCCCAGCTTAGAGAATAAGCTCAGTCCTAGCTTGTTTGCGTAGGTTAATACAAGCTTCGAACTTTATCTTCATTCAAGCTTCGGACTCTATCTTGGTACAAGCCTTGAAATTCATTTTCGTCCAAGTTCCAAAGTTTGTCGTGGTCGAAGCATCGAAATTAATCTTGGTCCAAGCTTCGAAGATAGGAACATTGAGGTTGGACCAAGCTTAGTTGAACATTCGTTTCCAAGCTTGGGTTTAGGTGGTGCAGCAATCCTGGATTTATATATGAATCCAATATTAAGCGGAGTTTCGCTGAAGCCGGTAAATCGGAATTAGGAAAAATATGCTTCAATCCAGCTTAGTTCAACCTTAGTTCAGAAGCTTGGGTTTAGATGGTATGAGCAATCCGGGATTCATGCTTGTTAAAGCTAAGATTCAAAGCTAACAAAGCTGAGCTCGGCCCAAGCTTGGCACAACATGGTTTCTGAAGCTTGGGTTTGGATGATTCTAGTAAGCTTGGATGTATGTATGTATCCAATATTGGACGTAGATTGGATTCTGCCTGTGGACCAACGCTAGGGACGCTAAGATTGAGCCAAGCTTGGCACAAGCTGGGCCAACAAAGCTTGGATATCTTTGATATAACTAAGCTTGGTTTGATCCAGGCTTATACATGGGATGAAGCTATGTCGAAGCTATCAAGTCCAAGCTTCGGCATTGAACGTCGGACCAAGATTGATCTCATCGTGCAAGCTTCGAATTCCCCACCTGGGTATCACATCGTAGACGATCATTGTGAAATGGCGATACGAGAATCACGAATGATTTCCAAATCGGGAATCACAGTTTAGAAACTGCGATTATACGTAGGGATTCATTCCCATTTTTCATCATTGAATAAATATTGTTTTCATCTGATTGACCGTCCGCCTCAATTCACCAATTTATTTTAATACCGAACAATTTTTTCATGGATTATTTCACGACATTCCGCAACATCATTGGAAAAATTTACGGTAGTGAAGCGGCCCGCTGAATCGAATCATAAGCTGAGTTGATATGCACGGGTGGGTCAATTCGATGGAGATCGAATTTACCGAGTCAGGTGGCTTTTGGCTGGAGGGAAAACAATCACGCTCGTATTTAATATCACGTGTTGCACTTGATCTGCGCATGCGCATGCGCATTCTACCAAAAATCGCCCTAAAATTGAAGAAAGTCAAGAGTTGCCAGCAATTTTCGGGAGAGTGAAAAGTCGGAGATATCAAAAATTCTGAAGATCAAAAAATGGTAATAAAAAAAAAAATCCTGGCCATGAAGTTAAAAGACGTATAGGGCGAGGCCCTATCACTATTCACCATTTTACAATGACGAGGTGGGGCTCGACGGGGCATACACAGCAGATAATGATGGAAAATAACAGGAATCACATAAACGTGCAATCACGCCGCGTCGGCCATAATTGTGTGTTGTCCCAGCCTCCAACCTCAGTACCACTGCTGATCATGGGCTTGAGACATTGGGATACGTTATATTGGTCGCCGCTTGCCGGTACTATATTCATCCTATACCCATGGGGTTGCCTCGCGCGAAGACACGCGCATTACGATAATGACCCTCATTACCCCCGAGATTATAGAATTAGGTGGCGCGTGGAGGGGGGGGGGGGGGGGTGGGGGATGAAACAAGGGCTAGTAATAAATCAGGACGGCCCAGAGGGCGCATTGGCCTGAGGCATGTAGAGACGCGCGCCAATTTCCTGCACATCGCGGCTCAGACACCCGCCCGCCCGCCGACCCACCCACCTACATCCAGCCACCCACCCACCCATTCACACACCCAGCCACCCACCCAACTACCCGCTCACTCACACACCCACCCACCCACCCACTCACTCACACACCCACCCACCCACTCTCACACACACCCACCCACTCACTTAACCACCCACGCACCCACACACACGCGGACCTACCCACCCACCCACACACACGCGGACCTACCCACCCACCCACACACGCACCCACTCACCCACCCGCACCCACCCACCCACTCACACACACACCCACCCACTCTCACACACACCCATCCACGCACCCACACACACGCGGACCTACCCACCCACCCACATACGCACCCACCCACCCACTCTCTCACACACACATACAACCTACCCACTCTCTCTCTCGCACACACACATACACATACATGCAACCACCTACCCACTCTCTCTCACACACACACACACACACACATACACATATATACATACATGCATACAACCACCCACCCACCCACTCTCACACACACACACACACACACACACACACATATGCACAAAGAATTGTGAACGTAAAAGAACAGCATGGACCCAAAATGAACAATACAGAAAAATTTCCGCGGGAAACCACAAAATTGGGGTGACTCCAAATCCTTTTTTTGAGGTTAGGATGAGACTAGAATTGAGAAGAAATATGGTGTGCGTGACTGTCGGAGGATATACCCCCGGGGGTATTATAGTTTCTGTTTGGCCGTGCGGCAATGACTCAGGCATTCGTATAAGGTCGATTATCGTCGCTGCTTGCACGCACCATTTTCTCATTAATCTTTTTCAGTCGTAATTAATGTCCGGTTTGAAGCCGAGACTTGACAGGGCCCATACACCCCATTGGAAACAGTAGGAGGCCGTGAAAGGCAATGATGACTTCGCGGTTGGCGATGTGTCTGCCATATTTTTTTTTCCATACGAAAATCCCGCACCCTCTTCAGATTCCCCCCCCCCCCCCGTTTTTCCCTTCATCATCGTGAGACGAAGAAAAATGATCGAACGATCCATTGATATACTATATATATATATATTTTTCAAAGTGTTTTTTGTCGAAATTAAAAAAAAAAATTTTTTAAATAAAAAAAATTTTTTTTAAATAAAAAAAAAAATTTTTATTAGAAATTTTTTTTTTTAATTTGCAAAAAAAATGTGTAAAAATTTTACAATAAATTTTGGCTTTTTGGACCCTTTCGTGACCGTGAAAGTGACCTGGGAACGCGGGAAAAATGGCGCGTAGTAAGTCAAAAATAGTGAATGAACTTTTTCCTCTGTAAATTCAGGAAGAACCAACTGGCGTAACGATTAATCACCTGAGCTCAAGCGGCGTCATAAAGCCCCACTGTTCCGATGTCGGATGACGCCGATTGTGATGGGAGTGTTGGGTCCCCGGAACACGTCACTCATTTGCGCCTCGGTGTCTCTGTCCCCCCCCCCCCCCCTCCCAGCATCGATGATTAATTAGTTTCTTTGTCGATGACGAGTCTCTCTCTCATTACAATTTCCCCATCTCCATTATACTTGACGTGAAATAATGAAGAGGGGGTATTTAATGACCGCTAGATGACGCGCCATGACTTTGCCGATTTTTCATCTAATCAATGTAAAGAAGCCGGAACATAGTGAAATATTCGCGCTCAAATTCATATGGAAGTTGATGCAACCGATTAAATGTGGTCTGTAATTTGAATGCGCGCGCCAAAATAATTACCCGTTTCCGTAGTTTAATTTTAAAAAAATCATACCGATCTGTTAACGGAGAATTTAAACAAAGTTAGAGTGGTTATAGATACGGCGAAATGCCTATTACGTCATAAAAATGTATCAATTTTTTAGCTTAAATATCACCGTGACGCGAGGAGACGCCGTTAGCCCGCGCTTTCTGCGCGCGCAGCTCCAGTCAGGCGCGCGCCATGCGCAGTAGGGCTATATGTCATTGCGCGTCGTTGAGGTCACAGAATTTCGTTAACTAAACGATAACTAGCTTAACTGAAAATACGAGAACCCTCATTTTTGCCCGATGTAGGGGGCAAAATGGGTTGGGTCTGAATTTTTTTTCCCCTTGATAGATTCAATGTTCCTGGATAGTCAAATGAGCTTGGTGAGTTAATTAATTTGTGTTTACGAATCGTAAAAAATTACGAATAATTTGCAAATTACGAATCGTAAAAAATTACAAATAAATTGCAAATTACGAATCGTAAAAAGTTACAAATATATTGCAATTTACGAATGGGAAAAAATTAGACTAAATTGGAAATTACGAATCGTAAAAAATCACAAATAAATTGCAATTTACGAAGCGTAAAAAATATAATACATTGCCAATTACGAATCGTAAAAAAAAACAATAAATTGCAAATTACGAATCGTAAAAAGTTACAAGTAGATTGCAATTTACGAATGGGAAAAAATTAGGCTAAATCGGAAATTACGATTCGTAAAAAATTACGAATAAATGGGAAATTAGGAATCGTAAAAAAATCCAAAGAAATTGCAAATTACGAATCGAAAAAAAACAATAAATTGCAAATTACGAATCGTAAAAAGTTACAAGTAGATTGCAATTTACGAATGGGAAAAAATTAGGCTAAATCGGAAATTACGATTCGTAAAAAATTACTAATAAATGGGAAATTACGAATCGTAAAAAAATCCAAAGAAATTGCAAATTACGAATCGTAATATTGCAAAATTACTAACAAACGGCAAATTACAAATCATAAAAAGTTACAAATAAATCACAAATTGCCATCACTGAGTAAGTATCCAGAATTTCAAGTTGTATTTGCCATAGCAATGCAATTGAGAAATGAACGTGTAATTATATGCTTGTGCAATATAGCAATAGCTTATGGAAACTAACATAAAGTATGTGCTGACAGAAGTATCTAGTATTGCCTATGTAAACATTTACAGCTTGGCTTTTGACACTTAAGTTAAAACAAATTAGCGGAATAACACACAGCAGACACATTAGATTAGTTGCGCTCTCTCAATTTTAACTCCCATAATTCAAATACGATTTGAATGATTTTCCAAAAATTCCTTCCGCATTTCTAGTTCTCTTTCTTGATTCCACCAATTCATTTTTATTTCTAGTATCACATCTATAGCTATAGCTAAGTTCATGCCTTTTAACCATTTTTGTCAGATATTGTGGTACCAAGTTGTTAATGATTTTGTGACCAAATATGCACTCAGTATAATTCTCATAGCCCTGTTTTGTCTTTTCTGTAAGATTCCTAAACATTCTTTATTAAGCTTTATAAAAATTCCATTTAATTAGGATGGGATGCAATCAATTTACGACATAGATTGAGATAAAGCGCTACATATGGTAATCGCTTAGCGACGCTAGGAAATGCCACTTTAAGCGTTATAAAATAGTGTTCCATCGCGCAGCATTACGCAGGCCGGGTCATAGCTTCCGAACATATTCTATCAGTCTGATAGGTCTCCATGGAGCACTCTAGGTCTTGAGGCACGACCGGATGCGTTGATATCTAATACCAAAGAGGGCGCCTTCTCCGCACTTCATAGTCAGCCATTTCTTTTCGCTTTCCCCCTAAGCGTACAATATTCTCAACGGGACATTGGAGACGAAAGTAAACGTACGTGTGTGTGTGTGTGTGTGTGTGTGTGTGTGTGTGTGTGTGTGTGTGCGGAGTCGCCCACGTTCCAAGAGGCTTTAAACTTTCCATGTAAGTGGAAGTCGTAGCTTGGGTAAATAAAAGTGCGAACAACCGAGGTAAAGCGACCGCGTCACACGGGAGCTGTTTCACAACATTTTATTCATTCTCTTCCTCCATCGTATAATCGCCTAGTGTTTTCACTCTTTATCAAGGGCAAAGTACGGTTGAGAAGAGAATGTGACAAAGCAATGTGCGTAAAATGAAGGTTAATTTGGAGTAATGAGGTAAATTGGTATTACTCACCCCCTCCACCCCTCCCAACCAATCACACCTATCCGCCTATCCACTGACATCCACCCTCCTACCCACCCACTCACACACAACGCACCCACCCACTCATACCCACTCACTCAGCCACCCACTCACTCACCCACTCACTCACTGACTCACTCACTCACCCACTCACCCACCCACCCACTCACTCACTCACCCACTCACTCACTCACTCACTCACCCACTCACCCACTCACCCACCCACTCACCCACCCACTCACCCACCCACTCACCCACCCACCCACCCACTCATACACACCCATCCACGCACTCACACACACCTACCCACCCATCCACCCACTCACACACACCCACCCACCCACCCACCTACAGTCACCCACCCACCCACTCACAGATCCACTAACTCACACCCATCCACCCACTTGCTCGTTCACACACACACACACCCGTCCACCCACCCTCCTATCCACCCACCCGCCCACCTACTGTCACCCACCCACTCACAGATCCATCAACTCACACCCATCCACCCACTTGCTCTTTCTCACACACACACACACACACACACCCGTCCACCCACTCACACACTATTATCAAGATACTATTATTTTAGACTATGTCTAAATTAATTAAATTTCCTCTTCAAAAATCAGCGTCTCCCTTTATTTCGTAAGTCTTACTCATCAGCAAATTGATAATTTTCACTTCAGCTTTATGGAAATTATCGATTCTCCTAAATATGCAAATGCCATTGATTCATAAAACGGCAAATTCGTTCCCTGTTTATTCAACGTTGCGACGCAATTTTCTCACCTTCAATTATTCAAATCTGTCTACCCCAAGGAAAAATGGAATAATTTACTCGCAGATACTGATTTAATGTTTCGTATTTTTACCAATTTCCCATCGCGAAGGAAAATCGAGTCAGCCGTTTTATTTCATTGATGGAATCAATGGGTGTCCCCTATAAATTGACAATTTTTTTAGGCTTTTTTTTTAGGATGTAAATTTTTTTTTTCAATTTAACAATTTGCTTTTTACCAATTTTGACGTGGGATTTTTTTTTTTAATTAAAAATATTTTTTCAAATAGTGTAATAAATTTATGGCTTTTTATTCCTATACCTATATAGTAATTTTCGCTTGGAATTTTTTTTCTAGTGCACTTTGGAGGCTCGTTATACTTAGAATCCCCTTTGCAGTTCATCTTCTGGCCCCGTAGCTTTCGTGTATTATTCGTCTCGGGGTGGACCAATTGCTACACATTTGCATTTTATTGCCTCCTTCGAACACCACTCCATCGTTTCCTTTGAAGCTTCTAGAGAACATTCTTCCTCAAAAAATCGATTTGAATGAGTAGTCGTTCCTCATTGGATAAAGTAGTCTGTGTGTGTGTGTGTGTATGTATGTGTGTGTATGTATGTGTGTGTATGTATGTGTGTGTATCTGTGTGTGTGTGTGTGTGTGTGTGTGTGTGTGTGTGTGTGTGTGTGTGTGTGTGACGATACACGTATGAAGTCAACTTGTATCTCAGTTACGCAAATTCGACTATTGATCGATTATTATGATTTTTTATCGATATCTCGTAAAATATGATGCCTAGCAAAAAAAGTAATAACACATGAAATGTGTAGTTTCACGAGGGGAACAACTTTTGTTAGACACTTTTTCTTGTATCTGTCACCGTTCTCGAGATACAGCGTTATAAACAATTAAAATTGTTAATAACAATTGAACGGATGGTACAATTGCAAAAACACTCCTTTCAGACCTGGAGACTCAGGAGACGCGACGATTTAAAAAAAAGTTACATCGGTCCAGCGGTTTAAGAGGAAACCTTCGCCAAAAAAGGATACACACACACACACACACACACATAACCGGCGCTGAAAATGCATCAGGAGCATGTGAAATGGAGAGAAACGGAAAAATTTCATGATTCTGAGACATTTCATTTTCGGGGTGATTACAATAACTTATCCTATCGGGAAATTGAAAAAACTGAGTGATTCATTATAGAAAACGCCAAAATGAATTCGTTTGCTCAATACCTATCACTTTCATTTAAGGTAAACTACCTTAAATGAAAATACCAGCTTTTGAAATAAGACCAAAGTGTCCAGTCACGAATCTCCACGACATTAACTGCAGTGTTGTTTCATGGTTAAATGAGGTTTGCGCCTTGTTTGCGGAGTACCAGGAGGTGATACGCGGACACGCACTGCATAATGCGCTTGGGCATTATTTCTTTTACTTTTTTTGGTCAATTTTTTTTTTAGATAAAAGCGAGGGAGAAGCTCCGTGTGGTGGCTGGCCAGCGAGGGAATCAGATAAAACTCCGCAGAGCTCTCCAGAGTATTTGTCGATCGTTGGACTCCACATGCCATAAGCTTGCCACTTTTTTTCAAATTTTTGCAGTTATTCAACAAATTGAAAAAAAAATTTTGATAATTTTTTTTGATCAATTTTTCGATCAATTTTTTTGATCAATTTTTTTGATTACTTTTTTTGATCATTTTTTTGATCAATTTTTTTGATCAATTTTTTTGATTAATTTTTTTGATCAATTTTTTTGATCAATTTTTTTGATCAATTTTTCTGATCAATTTTTTTGATCAATTTTTTTGATCAATTTCTTTGATCAATTTTTTTGATCAATTTTTTTGATCAATTTTTTTGATTAATTTCGTTGATCAGTCTTTTTGAGCAATTTTTTCGATCAGTTTTTTGGACAATTTTTTTGATCAATGTTTTTCATCGATTTTTTTTTATCAATTTTTTAAAATCAATTTCTTCAGTTACTTTTTTGTAATTTTTAAAATAGTTTTAAAAAATCGAGACTTTTATACATATCTAATGACAAACAAATTTTTTGGACTCCTTCGTTTTTTTTTAAATTTTTTTCACGTCAGTAGAATTTCTGTTGAAGGTGTGCCATATAGGGACTAAAATGTGTGTGAGTGCCTAGGGTGGTGTATATAGTCGCTAAGGGGGCGTTATAGGGGGAGGGGGGGGAGGGGGTCTTGACCCCCTTAGCAATCACCTCACTTAAGCATTGTGTGGGTAGAGAAGCACGCGATGGTAGCATCGAGACAACAACAATAACTCGACAAGTCGATACGACGCATAGATAAAAGGGCCATTATCATAATACCCAATGGGAGAATGTGTAAGGGTACCCATGGGGTATTTTGCGATGAGGTATCCACTGTTGTAAGATACGGTAGACCACTGTTATGGTGACTTAGCGAGCGCCACCCAGGAGGACCAGTTTTCATGGGGTTTATCGCCCGCCCACGAGCAACGATTTCTCGCGTTAGGAGTTGAAGGTTCTTCAATTGGGGTTAATATGTGATATTGAAGAGGATTTGACCTTGACTTGACTCGATAGAACAAATCCGACTCAATAGCACTGACTTGACTCGACAGAACTGACTTGACTCGATAGAAACCTACTTGACTCGATAAGAACCTACTTGACTCGATAGAACTGACTTGACTCGACAGAACTGACTTGACTCGATAGAAACCTACTTGACTCGATAAGAACCTACTTGACTCGATAGAACTGACTTGACTCGACCGAACTGACTTGACTCGACAGAACGCACTTGACTCGATAGGAACCTACTTGACTCGATAAGAACCGACTTGACTCGATAAGCACCTACTTGACTCGACAGAACTAACTTGACTAGATAGAGCTGACTTGACTGGACAGAACTCGCTTGACTCAATAGAACCGACTTGACTCGACCGAAATGAGTCAACTTGACTCAATGCAACTTGAATCATCTATAGTGCAATTTGTCTCGCTATACTCGAATCCTCTATGGCCTTACTTGACTCAATGGATCTTTGGTGAAAGATAGTCCAACTTGATTGATCATACATTGAAATCAAGTGGACCGTGACTGCAGTCAAGTCGAGAGTGACTTGAGAATACAACTGAATGATTCGAATACTTGATTAGAACCTGACTTTTCTAACTTCAGTCAAGTGTAGTGAATGTCCGCTCGTTACACGTTCTATCAAGTGGCGAGTGAGTTGAGTCAAGTGGGGAGCAACTAGAGTCAAGTGTGGGGTAACTTAAGACACGTGGGGAGTGACTTGAATCAAGGGAGGGAGTAATTTGAGTCAAGCAACTTTAACTTGAGTCAAGTGGACAGTAATTTGAGTCAAGTGGGGGTAACTCGAAGCAAGTGGGTGGGGGGGGGGGGGGAACTTGAGTGAAAAAAAGACTTGAGTGAGTCTGCTGAAATTTTCAGTCGTTGCATAACAAAAATTGAACCTATGTATATAGGGTCGATAACTGGCGGATCTCACCACAACTGCGCTCATACACCATCGTCAAACCGTACGAATGAATAACGCTTTTAATGAAAACTTTGGGTGTTCGCGTATCCCTCGTAAATTGCTCTCACTCTCTCGTTGCACCATATACGTAAAATATTTACCAAAATTGATATTGGATCCGATTTATCCTGTCCATACGTGACACGTTTAACGAGTAGTTGCCCTGGGCGGCGGGACGGGGGGGGGGGGAGACGCCGGGGGGGGGGGGGGATTGGATAGCTGAAGCGAGTTCAAACACTAGCGGTTGTACGTGTGGTCGTGGTGAAACTTTTGAAACTAGTTTTATTACTCAGTGATAGCCGTCGTGTCGATGCTCATGGCGGTTTTGCGGTATGCTCGATTCCATTGTCCACATTGATATTCCAATGCTAGCAGTTTTATTTTTTTCAGGAAATTGGTCAGTGTTAAGTATTATTGAATTTAAATTGGGCTATACTTGATCTGGAGTTAATTCAAGTTTATGTGGACTTGTTGCAGGTTAACCTAGACTTGATTCAAGTTTCACCCGGACTTGATTCAAGTTCACCCAAGCTTGATTCAAGTTCATCTGAACTTGATTCAAGTTCACCCGAACTTGATCCAAATTCAGCCGAACCTTATTCAAGTTCACCCAAACTTCACTCAAGTTCACCCGAAGTTGACTCAAGTTCACTTGAACTTGATTCAAATTCACCCGAATTTGACTCAAGTTCACTTGGACTTGGTTCAAGTGCCCCCGACCTTGATTAAACTTCACCTGGACTTGATTCGAATTCATCCAAACTTGATTAAAGTTCATCCGTACTTGATTCAAGTTCACCCGAACTTGATTCAAGTTCACCCGAACTTGATTCAAATTCACCCGAACTTGATTCAAGTTCACCCGAACTTGAGTCAAGTTCATCCGAACTTGAGTCACGTTCATCCGAACTTGATTGGAGTTCACCCGAACTTGATCGAAGTTCATCCTAACTTGATTCAAGTATATGTACCCGATGTAACTTGGTAGATACTTGATTCAAGTGGGCCTGTACTTGACTCAACTTGCTCTGCACTTCAAGTTGTGTATATCAGATTCAAGTTCATCTATGCTAGTTTCTCTCTTTCTGATTCAAGTCGTGGAACGGGGTAGGAAGGAGTCAAGTTGCGTCACCTTAATTCAAGTGTACTTGATGTAACTCGATTCACCCACTCCACCTGCTTCCTACTTAACTCAAGTTGCGCTTTCCTTCCTTTCTCTGATTCAAGTTGTTTCATCCCATTCCTCCTACTTCCTACTTATCTGAACTTGATCTGGACTTGACTCAAGGTGTCATTCTCTATTACGGATCTCGTAGAGTTTCTTCACTGATGTCGTATGGGTTATTTATCCATTTTTATAGGCCTCGCTCATGACTGATTACTTCCTGAATTTTTCCATATTATTTTTTCTGCGACGGAGGACCAGATTGAGGGCTTCCTCACTTGCTGATTTGATTTATGAGGAGTAATTGCACGTGGTAGGCTTGGCATCATCGCCTCTGAGCCGCTTGCATCCAATAATTGGAGCCTTCAGGCTCACGGAGTACACGCCCTGGAAACTGGGAAGATGGGAGACCACGTTTTCACACTGGGGTATGGAGAAAAAATTGAGGGGCTGATTCTGAGACGGTGTAATTGAATATCATTGGTCCACTGCCCCCCTCCCCCCCCCGGGAGGGGGGGGGCTGGAATTTAATTTTATCAACGATTTTGTCAAAATTGCAAATTACAAATTTTTTATCAACATCAATTTTTTTTGTTGAACATCAATTTTTTTCACCATCAATTTTTTTTTCAACATCAATTTTTTGTCAACATCTGATTTTCTTTCAACATCAACTTGTTTTTCAACATCAATTTTTTTTCAACATCAATTTTTTTCAACATCAATTTTTTTTAACATCAATTTTTTTTTCAACATCAATTTTTTTTTCAACATCAATTTTTTTTCAACGTCAATTTTTTTTAACATCAATTTTTTTTAACATCAATTTTTTTTCAACATCAATTTTCTTTCCAACATCAATTTTCTTTCCAACATTAATTTTTTCTTCAACATCAATTTTTGTTCAACATCAATTTTTTTTCAACATCAATTTTTCTTTCAAATAAAAAAAAATATTTTTTTTTATTTTGCAAAAAAAAAATGCACTCTAAAAAAAATTCCGAAAATTTTGCGTGCCATGTGTAGAAATTTGCAAGAATGTTCCAACTGAAGAATTGCGCAAATTTCAATATTCCCAAGGCTAAGGACCGCAGCATCCTTAGCGCCTCGCAAAAATCCCATGCCGCAGAATACCCCATAAAACTCGTCCATAACTCTGATTCCCGGCTACTCCCCATTTCCCGGGTTATTTCATACCAAAGCCCAAGCGCATAAGAGGATAACCGCGAAGGAGAAAATCGCGTTTGAATTGGCAGTTTCTGGACGCCAGCAAAATGCGCCCGCTACGCCAACTGCCGGGCTTATTTATTCCCGGAAATGCCTCGCACACCGATTTGTTAAGCAATTGTTGGGTATCCCCGGCAAAATCGTTTGCACCCACTCCACAAACACTGGTTCCCCCCCCCCCCCTCCCCCTCTGCATAGACTATCATAGACACCGAATGCCACGATGGGAACGCTCTCATCGTCTGCCTCTTGAATAATACAAATGTCTAAACTACCTCGAGATCGCTCTACAACTTCCCCCACATACTTTCTCGTGAAAAGTTTACCTACAATTTTCGTCGAATTTTTTTCCTCAATTTTACATTTTCCATTAACACCCGAAAAGATTTTTTTTCTTAATTAAGGTTCAACGAAAATATTTTAATTATTGAAATTCCGAAGCATTAGTAACCTCAAATCCGACTATGACGCCAACCGACGCTCCGAGCCCGCGCGATCTGCGCGCGCAGCTCAATTCAAAAGCGCGCCATGCGCAGTAGGCCCCTGCGTCGTCTAGCGTTGATGAGTTTCAAAATCTTCATTAACCTTCAGCTGCCATTTTCAGCTTATATTTTTTTTAACAAATTAAATTTACAATTTTCTGCATCGCACTTATATTGTCTCAAAAAGGGGTCGGTAATGTACAACTGTGAATTTTTTTACGATGAAACGCCGGTTGGTTCACTTAGAATTGAAGATTATGTGACTGGGGTCAAAAACGCCCCAGTGCGGCGGATATGATTGGCGCCGGAAGTATGACGGCTAAGGGTTAACTCACTGTTTTTGAAAGATCGACCTATACCCTTAATTTCCTATGATAGTGGTGTATCTTGGGCGTACAATCCTCAAATTTTAGCCCTTAATATTAAAAAATGGCGGAGTAATGATTTTTTTTCTGAAAAACCTCATTTTTGAATTTTCACATATATGACCACTTTTTGAAGCCATCTATGAATTAATTAATGTAACTCATTGGAAATGTTAAATATATGTTCAATAAACATGACCCAATCGATTAAAAGTCTTAAAACACTCATACGTATTTTACAACTCATTAGCCCGCGCTTTCTGCGCGCGCAGCTGGATGACAGGCGTCCGCTGCGCAGTAGACCAAAAACACAGTTCTTTAGAGATTGTGAGCTCAAATGAGCTCAACTGACCTTCAGGATTTGTTTCTTATATTTATTTCCCCTTGATAGCCTTTTTTCCAGTCATTCGGCCAATCATGACATACCACAGATATTAAAGTCCCACATCGGAAAGCCATTCACAATTTCTCAAGATGAGGACCAAATGCCCGACGATCTCACTGACAGTTAGGAGGTATCATAAATCGTGAAAACTGCTACATCGCTCCGGGTAGCTACCAGACATTCCTCAAGATGGACGTAGACATCAGGAAAAAAAACGGCATCCTCCGGTAAAGAAATGATTTAAGGACGTGGGAGTGACTCGCGGATCATGGGGGGTTAGGACATTGATGCACTTGCTCGTCATTGGAGGAATATATCAGTGGACCAGTTGCAGGGGAGTATCAAAATTTAAAAAAATCGAAAATTTTTAAAATTAAAAAAATTTTGAAAATGTCGAAAATTTCCGAAAAATTTCCAAAATTTTGAAAAAACCCAAAAAGTTTAAAAATTAAAAAAAATTGAGAAAATTCTGAAAAATTTCAAATATCTCTGAAATGCCAAAAAAGTTCAGATATTGCAAATCATTGAAAAAAAATTTCCCATTGAGAAAAATCGTCGCGCAACATGAGCTGAAAAAAATTTTCTCGCATTGCAATTGCCGTAATTTGCATAATGCTACAATGAAAGGAAAACGTTCACAGGGTAACACCGAGGTTAATAATTCAGGAACTGCTAGCGGACTCCTAAGAATTCGCGATTTCAAAGGTGAATATAACAGTTACGGGTGAATTAGAAAAAAAATGCTTGTAAATGGTCCCTACATAATCAGTCATTCAAATATTGATTTATTGATTTCATGAATTTTTTAGCGAACCGAAGATATTCTTTCCGTATTGATCAGAATATTCTCCATGAGCATCGCCATTTTGAATGTTTTATCATTGTATTACAGAAGTTTCCATCAGTGGATTGAAAAGATTTATGCAAAATAAATTCCAGATATTGAGAATATTCAAAAAGTTTCTCACTCATATACACACGATCACCCGCCCACTAACCCACCCACCCGCTCGGCCGCCTACCCACCCACCCACCCACCCACTCGCTCGCCCACCCACCCGCTCGCCCACCCACCCACCCACTTGCTCGCCCACCCACCCACCCACCCGCTCGCCCACCCACCCACCCACTTGCTCGCCCACCCACCTACTCACCCACCCACCCGCCCACTCACCCACCCACACGCTCACTCAACCACCCACCCTCCCACTCAACCACCCACCCTCCCACTCAACCACCCACCCGCCCACTCAACCACCCACCCGCCCACTCACCCACCCACCCGCCCACTCACCCACCCACCCACTCACGTACCCACTTGGCCACTCACTTATCGACCCATCCGCTCACCTATCGACTCACTCACCTACCGACCCGCCCACTTAACAACCGACACGCCCACTCTCTCGCCCATCCTCCCACCCGCCCACTTACCTAAGGACCCACCCACCCACTCAACTACCGAACCGCCCACCCACTCACTTACCTGACCACCCACCAACCCGCCCACTCACCTACCCACTCGTCCGCTCACCTATCCACCCGCCCACCCCCACCTTCACCTACCCTCCCAGTCATCCACACACACACATACACGCAGGCCAGTGTAGCATAGAAGTTTCTGGGGGTTCACCCTGTGTTTAGAAATAAGATGGCTCCAATGGCCAAAGTCAGCGCCAGTCTCACGGATGGCTATCCAGTGCTCCCTACCGAAGGAATGCTCAAGAGCAGCTACAGCGGCCAGTACAACCGACGCGGACACAACCCCACGAAATTACAGTTCTCATTTTATAACTTCTCTCACCAGAAAATTAATAATAATACCCATATATTTTCACCATACATTGTTGCTCCTATCGTAAAAAGATCAGAATATGAGATTGTCGCCCCTAAATAGAACAACACCTCGTAACCTGCCTCTAGGGCGCAGTAATTGCCTTTTGTTACGCTGTAAAGACCGGCGTTGCAGGGCGGCCATTGCAACTGGACAGCTCGTCAAAAATTCACGTAAAAAAAGGAAGAAAAAAAAAAAATTACAAAAATTCCCAACTGACGTGTACAGCACAAAGTGAGATGGAAAATTGTACGTTTCGAGCGGTGGCCACGTCAACCATCAGACTATACAGTGGAAAAGCATGTAGACTGTTCAATATTGTTCTACTCCCTCTACTCGGGCAATTTGCAACTTTATCACCGTTTATTATTACACTTTATGTCGTACTAGCTCCCCGAACACTATAGCAACATGTGGCAATGTTCACATGCTAGCGAATGTTTAATTTTTCAGAGAGCTAAAACCTCAACATTTTCTTCGAGGCGATCGTCCGTGAATTATTGATAGCCCTCCCACTCCTCCCCCCTCCCCCTCGTCACCCCCTCCCCCTCCCCTTCTCACCCCCTCCCCCTCCCCTTCTCAACCCCTCCCCCTCCCCTTCTCACCCCCTCCTCCTCCCCTTCTCACCCCCCTCCTCCCCCCTTCTCACCCCCTCCTCCTCCCCTTCTCGCCCCCTCCTCCTCCCCTTCTCGCCCCCTCCTCCACCCCTTCTCACCCCCCCCCCCCCCCCGGCCCACCCACCGCCACCCCTCGCGCTCCATCCCGCCCTCTAACCACCCTCGACAATACGGGATAAAAATAAAAAGGTAAGAAACGCGAGGTCCGCGCAACCCTCGATGAACCGGAAGTGACACCATGGCGCGACAATTCAAAGGTCAAGACAAACTAATTGAAAAAAAATATAATAAATGGGCCGTGGGCTTGACCTCTGCGATCCAAAATTATAACTTCCCGATGTCTGTGTGTGTGTGTGTGTGTGTGTACTTTCTTTCCAATCTCTCATTTTTCTCAACATAGAGCTCTCCAAATGATTTCAATTGTTCGGAACGCTCTAACGCCGAAACGGTTGAAGATACGAAAAAAGTCAAAGAACACAAACTATGTATTTTTTTATAAGGAACAATATTTATTCGACCCATTTTTGCGTATCTATAATATTTCGTGAGATAAAGCGTTATAAACAATTGAAATTGTTAATAGCAATAGAAACCAGGAGACATATATGGAGCGAAAACTAATCAGCTCTGAGTTACGGTAAGACGCTTCGATTGCGTCATATAGGACCTCGATCGGATAATTTGTTCACGAGAAATCGGTCCGGGAAATTTTTGGCTATATACGTACATCGGCACACACACACACACACACATACAGACATTTGGTTTTAAATAGTCTAGAAAGATCAGCGATACCACGAAACGTGGAGATCTGATGGAAAACCGATTTTTCATTTTCGGGGGCAAAACAATCAGTTCCCGTATCGGCAAGTTAAAAAAAAATTGAATAAGTGAAGCAAGCAAGGATGATGCGCGCGTGAGAATGATAAAGGTGCGCATTTCACGTATGACTTAAGCATAAAGCGACACCACAGGGGTCAAGGGTCGTGACGCCATATAGTGCTGCAGCTGGCTCAGTCACATTCAAATTTACACGTGAGTAATTATAAATGAGCAAATATACTGCACTCGTGCACAGACTTAGGCTAGGGTGGTACAAAATTAACATTCAGGAAAACTGACCAGCAGCACCACCTAGCGGTGTTTAGCCATTACACGCTAGGGGATTCCCCGTAACAATTCAAATTTTGCGGTGTTTTTTTAGTCTAGTGGGCATGTAACGTGGACCACTGGGGTTCCATTGATGCTTTTTTTTCCTTGTGATTACCGGCAAAATAAATATCTGATGAAAACCCAGGTGGGGCATTCGAAGCTTGAACGATGAGATCAATGTTGGTCCGACGTTCGATGGCGAAGCTTGGACTTGATAGCTTCGACATAGCTTCATCACATGTATAAGCCTAGATCAAACCAAGCATAGTTATATCAAAGATATCCAAGCTTCGTTGGCCCAGCTTGTGCCAAGCTTGGCTCAATCTTAGCGTCCCTAGCGTTGGCCCACAGGCAGAATCCAATCTACGTCCAATATTGGATACATACATACATCCAAGCTTACTAGAATCATCCAAACCCAAGCTTCAGAAACCATGTTGTGCTAAGCTTGGGCCGAGCTCAGCTTTGTTAGCTTTGAATCTTAGCTTTAACAAGCATGAATCCCGGATTGCTCATACCATCTAAACCCAAGCTTCTGAACTAAGGTTGAACTAAGCTGGATTGAAGCATATTTTTCCTAATTCCGATTTACCGGCTTCAGCGAAACTCCGCTTAATATTGGATTCATATATAAATCCAGGATTGCTGCACCACCTAAACCCAAGCTTGGAAACGAATGTTCAACTAAGCTTGGTCCAACCTCAATGTTCCTATCTTCGAAGCTTGAACCAAGATAAATTTTGTAGCTTGGACCAAGATTAATTTCGATGCTTCGACCACGAGAAACTTTGGAACTCGGACGAAAATGAATTTCGAGGCTTGAACCAAGATAAAGTCCGAAGCTTGAATGAAGATAAAGTTCGAAGCTTGTATTAACCTACGTAACCAAGCTAGGACGAAGCTTACTCTCTAAGCTGGGATTGGTATTACATTCGCATGTTCTGCACAGATTGACCAAGGCTTCAAAATACAGCTTTGGCAAAGCTTAGTAAGCCTCGTCCAAGCTTTGATCAAGCTTCATCGCATGGTCAATATACCCCCCTCCCGCCCATAATGAAAACCGCCGGTATTTAATTTGTGGTTTTGGTTTACACGAAATAACTGAAGTGATTTTGGAATGTTTCTCAAGGGCTCTTGGTAGCTTGGCCGAATCCCGGTTTTCCATTATCGATGGAGGGAGGGGGGGGGGGGGGAAGGGGGCGGCACCACCCCCTCGTGGGTCCTGAGCCACCACATTTATGCATGACCGCGTACATAATAGCCTCCTTTTCACCGCAGGTCTTATTAAAATTTCTGATCCGCTGGAGGTGAACGGTATGCAAATTGCTTCGTAGCTCTTTCTACCCCCCATCGAACGGGCGAGGGGAGGAGGGGGGTGCGAAATTGAGAGTAAAAGAGGGGAATTACGATCAATGCAGTAATCGAATACTCATTTCCAACTAAATTATGCAATGCTGAAGGATGGTGTGAGGGAAAAAAAACGTGAAAAATTTCGTGTCAGAATTGTGATTGGAAAATATGAGTATTGCGAAGGTGATTTTTTATGGTGGTCAAATTCCATAGGAATTGAATGAAATTTTTATGGCTATCGAAGGACTATGTGACGGATCGCCTCTAATTATTTCAGAATTTTGGGATGTGTAGGAGAGGAGAAAAAAATTACAAAGTTGGGGTCTATGATGCAAGTCCTACGATGCGCAGTAGATCATGCGCAGCAGATCATGCGCAACAGATCATGCGCAGGAGATCATGCGCAGGAGATCATGCGCAGTAGATTATGCGTAGTAGATCATTCGCAGTGGATCATGCGCAGTAGATCCTGCGCAGTAGATCATGCGCAGTCGATTCTGCGCAATTTTCCTAATCCAATGCGGGCGATTAATATTTGTGAAATTTTTTATTATCACTAGCATTCTTTTTCGTGCAAATAAATATTTTTTTATCAAATAAAATTAATGCAACAATTTTTTGTAATCACAGCCTTTCCATTTCCACATTTGTTTATTTAGCAAACAATACTCAATTTCCCCGCAATTTTTCACTTCTAAAATTCAATGAAAAATCAACAATTGCTGAGTAATTTTTATCGTTTTATTATCGCGTATAAAGCCAGTGCAATTATCGTTATGATAATCTTGAAAAAAAAACGTAATGAAAATACAATGGCCGTGATAGTTATCACGTTGGATTCCTTTGGAAAAAAGAGCCACTGATAGTCTGGCATTTTGAAATAATTAATTTAATGATGGCAATTAAGGTGTATCATGGATATAGTGGTGGGGGGGGGGGGGGGGGGGGGGGCTTTAACGATAAGTCCCTCTGCAATTGTGTCGGCATGAATTAGCCCCGGTGTCTGCCGCTGATGGCAGCGTCAACATTTATAATGAAACTTTCTCAATAATTTGATTTGGCGTTGCCTGTTAAGCGTAATGAATCTCGCGTGCAGTTAATTATTATCTGCGCGTGAATCCACGAGTCGGCAAGGTAAAAGGGGGTTCTTTCTATGGGGTGAGCGGTGGGGGGGGGGGGAAGGGGGGAGGGAACAATTGTGATAAAGAAAAACATTGTTGGCAACAACATTAAATTTGCAATTTCAGGAATTGAATTTTTCTTTAGAAAGAGATGCAGAAAATTATCTCCCCGCTATGTGTCAATTCCACTTATTTCCGTAAATCAAGCTGAGAAATTTCTCCCAAATATGTTGTACACGAATTCCAGAAATACCATAACCTCACTGACCCCATGTGTCTGGTGCTTGACACCTCCTTTGTCACTCTCGCTAACTAAATTCCTCAAGCCAAATTTAACTGCACGATTCAGGAACATTATTATAAACGCGGGAAAATTTGAATACCCGTTAAATGAATGCATTTATGTGACATTGGTCCTGCAGTATTTCGACTGTCTTCAGTTGCGATAGTGACCTGATTAATTCACGATTTCATGGATTATCGGTCACATATCGCGATTGCAATATCGATATATCGATTGAGTAATTCGATAGTATCCATATATCGAGTGAGTTATCGATAGTATCGATATATCGAATAAGTGTATCGATAGTATCGATAGATCGAATAAGTGTATCGATAGTGTCGATAGATCGAATGAGTGTATCGATAGTATCGATAGATCGAATGAGTGTATCGATACATCGAATAAGTGTATCGATACATCGAATGGGTGTATCGATACATCGAATGGGTGTATCGATACATCGAATGGGTGTATCGATACATCGAATGGGTGTATCGATACATCGAATGGGTGTATCGATACATCGAATGGGTGTATCGATACATCGAATGGGTGTATCGATACATCGAATAAGTGTATCGATACATCGGAGGAGTGTATCGATACATTGAATGAGTGTATCGATACATGGGATGAGTGTATCGATACATCGAATAAGTGTATCGATACATGGGATGAGTGTATCGATACATGGGATGAGTGTATCGATACATCGAATGAGTGTATCGATACATCGAATGAGTATAGCGATACATCGAGCGAGTATCGATAGATCGAGGGAGTATATCGATAGTAGCGGTATATCGACTGAGTATATCGATAGTAGCGATATATGGGGTGAATCGATCGATGCTATCGATACTCTGAAATCGATATATCGATTTTCTGTATCGTTTTTCATATCAATTTTTTCCCAGAAAAAACAATTTCATGAAACTAATAAACGGGGTCGATGGTGCTCAGAATTGATTATCGGGTAACCCCGGAAGGATTCTTGGTGAGGTGCGGGGAAATTGAACGAGCCCCAATTGTTACATCACTTACCACAGTGACTCGGGTAAATTAATTTGATCGTCAAGTCGGCATCTAATTAACCAAAGTCTCGAGAAAGCCAAGGGTAAAACTGGTAACATGAGAGGGGGGGGGGGAGGGGGAGAGTGGAGGACAGGTACAATAAAACAAGCACAGCGGGCCGCCGTGAATGAAATACGGGGAAGAGCTTAGGTGGCGTTTAAATAAGGCGATGCGGCCAACACATTGGGTGTTTACGGGGGGATATTTAAAATAAATTGACTATAGAAACACTTCTAGTTTATTATGGAAAAAAACGGGGGATATGGGTGATCCGTCTGTTAATAAACTATTCGATACATAATAAAACCGGATACATCAATTCAGGCTGTCCTTGTTGCACTACACAAATGTCAATTTTACGAGTGAGCAAAATTGTTAATGCACTCCGACAATGCAAATTTTTTTTTTTACTGGATTTTCATAAATTTTCATTTATGTTTGGGGCATTTCGAAAATTAAGAGCTGGTCATTTTTACTGACTTTTTTATGGACACATAAATGTCAATAGTTTTTTTTTCTATTAATATTAGGCATTTGATAGTGAAATGATGATTTCCTAGCAGAAAATTGTGTGTCGATGTGTGTGTGTGTGTGTGAGTGGGTGGGTGGGTATGTGGGTGGGTGGGTTTGTGTGTGTGGGTTTGTGTGTGTGAGTGGGTGCGTATGTGTGTGTGTGTGTGTGTGGGTGGGTGCGTATGTGTATGTGTGTGTGAGTGGGTAGGTGGGTGGGTATGTGTGTGTGTGAGTGGGCGGGTATGTGTGTGTGTGTGTGTGTGTGGGTATGTGTGCGTGTGTGTGGGTGGGTGGGTATGTGTGTGTGGGTGGGCGGGAATGTCTATGTGAGTAGGTGTATGGGTAATTGTGGGGGTGAGTGGGTGGGTGGGTATGTCTACGTGGGTCGCTTACTGGATGTGTGTGTGTGAATTTTTTATTGAACATTACCTCCCGTCAATGTCTGGAAGATTGGCAAAAACAATCAGGTTATGCAATTGAAGGCCTGAATAATCCTAGGTGATGATAGAACAAATACAATACAGAATGGGGTGGAGAAACTGTTGGAAAAAAAGTGTATAGCGGCACGTCAGAGCATTAAGGGTAATGGTTGGCCTGAGCTCGCGTCCGTTGGACGTCCAATGCATTAATGCATGTCCCACCTTCCCTCAACGGTCAAATTATACAAGTTGTCTGCTTGCAAGCCTATAATGTACGTACATTATACTGTAATTTATTGATGTTACAATAATTACCCAGTGCGACCGTCATAATTACTGTAATGATTGGGCACCGTATAAACAACCGCTCTGGGCTTTCCCTGAACTCTTCCTCCAGTTTGTTTTTTTTTTTTTTCATTTTTTTTTTTCTTCACCGATCCCCACAAGATAACTGCCATGTACTTTACATAGGTGTGTGGATATGTTTTGATGCACGCACGTGAATACTATCGCAAGGTGAAATAGTCGGTGATTATGGCGAAAGTTGAATTGTGGACTTTATGTTGGCGACTGCTATGTGGCCAATTACATAAATTATAGTGGGGGGGGGGGGCGGGGGGAGCTTCTAACACCTCCAAACGCAATACTTCCGGCTTGTTACGTCTCCATCTCGCGGATTTGGCGGGCGCTAGACGGAAGGAGAGTCCGGGGACTCCCCGGAAAAACTATAAAAAATTTCCAAAAAAAGTCCACATAAAAAAAAAAAAAAAAAAAAAACTTCGAAGTGTACCCCAAGGCTATTCCAAAGCTATCCAAGTATGAGATTGATATATAGATGGTGGCGATAGCGCCGGATGAATTAATTATATCATCCCACTCACACACATCGATTTTTTTTCTCCACAAGGTATATTTACATTTATATCTACGTGAGAATCGACACCTGCTAGGCGCAGGAGGGCTTTCTCCCCATCGAGTGCCCCGCCAGCGCCGCCATCTACAGTACTAAATCAAAGGTGGATAAATATATGAGACGCCTGGGGTTCCCCCTTGTGTTTTAAGACCTTTTGCCAGTCGGGGGCCTTCGGTGCGGCTTTGATTACCGTAAGATTAAAGACCAAAGGTTAGAGAAAGGATTGCCATACCCAGCGTATACATCTTCCGCATTTTCAGGTGGAAAAAAAAAATCCAAATTTAGGACTCGCGTCCAAGGTGTCTTCTAGCCCCCAGCACAGTGCCCACACGTGGTAAGGACAATGCTCTAAAAAAAAAAAAAAAAAAAAAAAAATGAGGCGTCAGGGGACACCTGGTAGATGTGAAACATGGAAACACTAATTTTGATCTAAATTGATCCAAAATTATTGACGATTTCTCGAGAATTATTGGAAATTTTCAAATACTCATTTGAATAGCAGTAGAGTATATCTATATATACATTTGTACTGGAAATGCCTGTCCCAGCCAGAATTTTTTCCCAATGCAAGCGCCGCAGTAGATGTTTCACATCAAAATTGGTGTGTCAGGGTGACACGCGATAGAACTGAAACTTAATGGTTATATTGGAATGATTCAATTTGTTTCAATACCACTTTAATTGCACTGGAACACTACATATAAATTACAATGTTGGTTAGGAATATGGCAGCATACCTGTCCTATTATTTACAAGCCAACAGCTGTGGTGAGCGATCGGCATGCCGCCTGGCCCAAACAGTGGGAAGCGACAGCCCCCTCCCCAGCGTATCGTCACCGAAAAGAAGTTTATTTTGATTCGTTCATTATCTTTTGCTATTTTTCGGTTTTTTGGGAATTTCGCTCTGTGGAATTTCTGTTCGGGTAATCTCAAAAATGATAATTGAGACTGAATTAATAGCACTTAAATTTATTCGAACTCTGTACAAGGTTGGTTTGATTATAAGTAATTTTCGAGAGTTGCTATACCTGTGGCGATGCTCGACCAAGTGCGCAAGCGCCTTGCGAATTGTTACGGCACTGCGCAGCAGCGGCAAATTCAAAAGTGACGGAGGTTTATTTGTTGTCCTTACACAACAGAATTTTTCTTCCTCCCATTACCTCCATGACCTCCCGCGCCGTTCTCCCGCGAAGCCCTCCGCTCCCCATTTAACTCTTCAAAAATCTCCAACTTTGATTTCCCTTTGGTCTCCGGTAGCAGGAAAAAAATGATAACCAATGTGAAACTAGCGAATAACGCAAGAATAAGGAAGCTAACGTGAATTCCGAATTGCCTAGTGACCAGTGGAAAAGCAAGTGTTGTAGAAAAATTTGAGAGAAATTCCGTGGACAGAGCAACTGAAAGTCCCAAGCTGACGATATCCGGACTGAAGACCTCAGATGACACTACGGAGGTAGAGGGACCAAGCCCCGCCGAATAGACCAGAGCATAAATCGATATTGTCAGGACAGGAAGCCAAGAAATTGATGACAAGTTGTATCCCTGACTCTGGACTATGTAGAAGATACCAAAAATGCAGTGACTAGTCATGATACCAGTGCAAGAAGCTAGCACAAGCTTCCTCCTCCCCAATCGATCAATCGTCAGCGTTGAGATCCACGATCCAATGATTTGGATAACTGCGGTAACAATCGCTGCTAGGTGAGGATTCACTGGTGATTTGGCCAATTCAAATATCGTTGCTGTATAGGTGAACTGAAAAGATGAAGATCAAGATTAGATCAAGAACGAAGCTCATCATCAGTATCAATGCTTGGTTGCTGGATTAGGATAGACAGCTGCCTAACTGAAGGATTGCAGGCAACCAACAGAGGGCAAGTTGCTTAGCAACCGTTGATGCAGGAAGCTGTTTACACTTGTAAAAAGGCACGAGCAGTGACCTCGTAAGCCGCAAAAGAAGATTCTAAGATACTTTACCATGATGGCATATCCCGAAGTATGCTGACCAGCGAAGAGCGTTACAGATATGATCAAAGCTCTCCTTGTTCCCCGATCTCGGAACAAATCCTTCAGGCCTGTAGACTTGGCAGAATGGGAAGCAAGATGCTTCTGGAGCTGGACCAATTCCTGCTCTACACTTTCCTTGTCATTACTCCTGAACCACATCAGAGACCTGAAAATTGGATACTCAGACAGATTGGAAGCAGGTGTGATCGGAATGATCTAATGGAGCTTAGCATTACCTGGTAGCTGCCTCGAGATGTCCCCTCCTGAGCAGATAAGTCGGAGATTCTGGAAGTGATGTGAATCCTGCTATGAAAGCAATAGGTACCATGATTCCACATAATGCGAAATGATGATAGGTAAGTTGAGCACCTAGAACAGATGAAGCAAGAGTTCCCACATTGAAGCCAAAGCAGAGAAGACTACCCAGTTGTCCTCTGATAGAGTCTTCAGCAATTTGAGATACGTAAACTGGTGTCATGGAGAAGGTGATCCCACAGACGAATCCTGCTAGGGTTCGTGCTATCAGAAGGTAGTAGAAGTTTTGGGCGAAGTATATGAGTAGCCAGCTGCCAAATGCTGAAACCGCTGAGATCCATCCCAGTATCTTGTTACTGACCTTGCCTGCTGATGCAGCGTAACACAGGAGAGCAACCAGAGAAGCTAAGCCGGTCACAGATGATAGCCAAGAGATTTCGTGATCAGTCATTGGTTCTGTACCCACCGGGCTGCCTTCCTTCATCAGTTGAGGTGTTATTGGTGAAGTCCAGGCTGACAGCATACCAGCTGATATCGTTGATAGGTTTGCTGCATTTGTAACATGTAAGAAAACGATTCGTAACCTCTGCAAATGGTTCTGATGCTACCGGACTAATACTTACCGATCACAGCAGCAAATGTTTGACGGCATCTATTATGTCGCGATGAACAAATCCTCCACAACATGCTGATTCGTTGCAAGAGAGACGAATACTGATTCCTCCGAAGCAAGCTCTGTTAATTCTGCGGAATGACAATGTTCGCAAGGTGGAAAACTGTCCCACAGTCATTAGCTCTGTTGATTCAATCATGTAACAAGTCACATCTTGAGAACGGTAACACTGTGACACACTGCAATTATCCAGATGATCAGGAGGTCTAATTCAGGTGAGCAGCATGTATTTAATACTACAAGTAGTCCCACTTACCTAAAATATCCAAAGAACTCGACTTCTGACTATCTGCCTTAGTTCGATCTGAACGCAACACCTCTATCTCACTGACCTTCACCATTTCCCTTGACTGCCATACGACGTCTCGTGCAACACACAACGATTGTGTTTCGCGCTAATACAATTATGTGGGAGATCGTATTGAGTCAGATGCAGTCGCAGCAGCTGATTACTTCCGACTGCTTCTAGTCACTATTAGGTAAGGTATTCACATCCTCTCCCAACAACCACAATTATGCAAGGCTCTTTTATCTTACATCTGCATTAACTAAGTCAGTTGAGCAACAAGGTAAGAATGGCTGGACAGATTGTAAATAATTTATTATAACATCATTTACATAAATGTAGGATTATATAGTCTTGTTTAACAGAAATACGATTATTTATTCATGTTGGTAGAATAGTTCCCCCGCTTATACTTATAAGCGCGTGATAGCGCTGCGCTAGCCGCCGTAGAGTTACCAATTACTGCTGCATTCATTCTGTGTCCAACCGTCAAGCCGTGTGTTCATAAAGATATAACCGTTGAATAAAACTTTTATTAAATCATTTAGTTCACGGATAACCCAACAATTCAACATTCAAAACCACATTAATCGGGCAAAGTGAGTTATTCTTCTTTCCAAAAGGCCCTTTTCCGAGAAGACCCATACATTTTCCGATTCTGTTGTTTTGATGACCTCAAATGCACTTCACTACACTTACACGCTCATTTCTCGAGGCTCAGACATTGTTAATTGGTTTATAACTATAATCTCGACAGATATTTCCTTATTTCTAAAGAATACACAAAAATAAGTCATTACAAAATGGTACGATCAACGAATCACGGTTAGGTAGGACACTGTTCCACCATCACTCTCATCGAGATTCTCCACAACCATCATCTTTCCGATTCAGTTCTTCAGCAATAGCCACCTTTGACCTTCCTTTAGTCTCCGGCAGCATGAAGAATATGATGATCAATGTTAAGAAGCAGAATAGAGCAAGGAGAAAGAAGCTGACATACATTCCCCAATTGGAGCTGATGGATGGGAATGCAAGGGTCGTGGTGAAATTTGATGCAAACTCCGTGGCAAGGGATAGTGATATACCCAAGCTCACGATGTCTTGTCCGAAGCACTCTGATGCAACGATTGAGGTACCAGGACCTAATCCAGCACAGTAGGCTATGGCAAAGCCAGAGATAGCAACAACTGGGATCCAAGCTACGGAGGACAGGTCCAGATGTTGGCTCTGCAGCAGGAGGTAGATGCCAAGAGCTACATGACACGATATGATTCCAGCACAAGATGATATGATGAGCTTCCTCCTACCAACATGATCGACGGTGAAGGTTGAGATGCAGGATCCAATGAGCTGAACTCCTGCGATAATCAGCAACGAATCGTCTGCACTTACTGCCACTGAACCCTTATTTGCGGTTTCGAATATCATGCCAGTGTAGGACATCTGGAAGAGAACATTGATCAATTTATCATTCTGAGGAAGTTGATTGGAGATGGAATCTGTTTGAGTTCACTTACAATGATGGCGTATCCGGAGAAATGTTGTCCAGCATATAGAACTCCTGAAATGATCACGGTCTTGATGGTACCTCTATTCCTGAATAGATCCTTCAAGCCTGCTGCTTCTTGGGAGCCAGGAGTGAACTGCTGCTTGAGCTGCTTCAATGCTTCATCTGCAGCACCTCGATCATCATTCCTCAACCATATCAGCGATCTGGAAAAACATGAGATTATACAACAATGTTCCATAGCAGAGGAATCAGAATAGCACCCAGTATGGTGGTCTAGCTCATCGAGTTAGGTACCTACTTCATAGCTTCAACATCAAGATCCTTCCTCACGAAGTAAGTTGGTGATTCGGGCAGAAAGACGAAGCCGGCAATGAATAGAATTGGGACGACAAGTCCACATAGCGCAAAGCTTTGGTAGCTGAGCGTTGCTCCCAAGATGAAGGACAGGAAGGTTCCCAAATTCACTCCGAAGGACAGCAGGCTGCCCAGGGCACCTCGGATGGAGTCTTCAGCAATTTCCGTAACATACACTGGCATCATGGAGAACGCTAGACCACAGACGATTCCGGCGAAAATGCGGGCCACCAAAAGGTAGGAGAAATCTTGAGCGAAAATTATGAGCAGCCATGCTCCAATGCCGGATATCGCTATAATCCATGCTAGAATTTGACTTCTGATCTTCCCAGCTGTTACGGCGTAGAAGAGCAGCGTAAACAGGGAAGCTAGACCAGTGACTGAGGACAGCCAAGAGATTTCCGTCTCGGTGAGTGGTTCTGCTCCGACTGGAGTCGTTGGTTTCGTGAGGCGGGGACCAACTGGGGAGATCCATGCTGATAGCATACCTCCTGTCACAGCTGATAAATTGGCTGAAAAGGAAAGGTAGGCTTGCATGGTCACGGACATCTGAATGATGTTGGAGGGCAGACTCTGATTGTCAAATTTTTCGCGGGATTTTTACCATCAGACCCGGGTCGCTCATAGAGAGTCAGGGGAAGGTGAAAAGTGGTCAAATTACATACCAATAATCGCAGCGGCAATCTGCCGCCATTTGCTTAGTCCCACTGGCACACCACCCCCTTTCATATCTCCCAATTTTATTTGGGATTATCTCACCAACTTCAAGTCCAATTTACGTACGATCAACACTTGTTCACGACAAATTTACTTGTCACATTAAACCGTCATCACGCTTGGAAATCTGATTAAGGTGTTTTTCTTGGCTGATATCATCACTGATTTGATAAAATTCATTGATAATCTTGAAATGTTTCCGTCAGCAAATCAAGGTTCTGTAGTGAAATCACAATCGACGTGGTAAGTCCTGATAAACTATCGTGTATGAGGTTGTACAAATGGATTAACTGGTTAAGGAGGCATTAAGGAGGCAAGGTTCGATACGTCGAAATGGAAGAAAAAAAGTGAAATTTTTTTTACCAGTCGCGAATAGTATATAGATTCCTGTGACAAAATTTCAGCATGGCAAGTCGAGGTAATTAGCGCGGGAAAAAAGGAGCGCGGACGTCCGGAAAACGTCCCTGATGAGAACTAGATGAAGATGTTGGGTTTTGAGAAAATATTTTGGTCAACTGATTTGTCTGTCATTGCAGGTGCACAGGATGACGCGGACGTCTAACGGACATCCAGCAGATATTCAACGGACGTCCAGCGGACGTTCGACGGACGTCCAGCGGACATCCAACGGACGTCCAGCGGACATCCAACGGACGTCCAGCGGACATCCAACGGACGTCCAACGGACGTCCAGTGGACGTCCTATACACATGAAACGCGGGGAATTTTGATTGATGATTGTTACTATTATTTACGCGCTGAATACGTTGAAAAAAATTCAATTGTTCGGTACTGCAATTATTTTAAATGACGTATTTGCTTTTTTGCATGAAAACACCAACAGGTTGGACGGACAAACACGGGTGGTATAATGTTCAATGTTTCGCGCAGCACAACTGATACTGGACTGGATATCAACGGCCAGTCAATTGTTCTGTTACAACGTTGCGAGTTATGCTTCAGGTACTCACATAAAACTTGTCGCAAAGTCGTACTGAAATTTCATGTAAATCTGGTGAGGATCCTGATCATAATTGGTGCCGTCAATTTTAAATGCCAATTTAGTGGCGTTGGGAATTTTAGGGTCGGATATTCGGAAATAAACTGAACTTTGAGAAGCTGTGTCTTGATACTTGCGGGATTCCAATTTTTTTTAATAGCTATCATTGGAAAATTTCCTGAATTTTTGAAATTTCCAAAATTTCAAAAATTCCAAAAATTTCAAAAATTAAAAAAAATGATAAATTTCAAATATTTTCAAAATTTCAAAAATTTCAAAAATTTCAAAAATTTCAAAAATTTCAAAAATTTCAAAAATTTCAAAAATTTCAAAAATTTCAAAAATTTCAAAAATTTCAAAAATTTCAAAAATTTCAAAAATTTCAAAAATTTCAAAAATTTCAAAAATTTCAAAAATTTCAAAAATTTCAAAAATTTCAAAAATTTCAAAAATTTCAAAAATTTCAAAAATTTCAAAAATTTCAAAAATTTCAAAAATTTTAAAAATTTCAAAAATGTCAAAAATTTCAAAAATTTCAAAATTTTCGAAAATTTCAAAACTTTCAAAAATTTCAAAAATTCCAAAAATTTCAAAAATTTCAAAAATTTCAAAAATTTCAAAAATTTCAAAAATTTCAAAAATTTCAAAAATTTCAAAAATTTCAAAAATTTCAAAAATTTCAAAAATTTCAAAAATTTCAAAAATTTCAAAAATTTCAAAAATTTCAAAAATTTCAAAAATTTCAAAAATTTCAAAAATTTCAAAAATTTCAAAAATTTCAAAAATTCAAAAATTTCAAAAATTTCAAAAATTTCAAAAATTTCAAAAATTTCAAAAATTTCAAAAATTTCAAAATTTCAAAAGATTTGGAAATTTCCAAAATTCCCAAAAATTCCAAAATTTTCAAAAAGTTCCAAGTTTCGAATGTTTCCACTCGGGTGGTACGCCTGGTCCCACCAGTCTCGCCACCCCCATCTCTCAGCCCCCCCCTTCCCCCGAGGCATGCTGTCGATTCTTCTTAATATATACCATAGATTCAATGCTGACAAAGCAACGGCAATACTCGCCCGCCGAAGGACGGAACGCGATTCTATCGCGTCCTGGAAAATGTCATTTAATTTGCATTTCGATTTGCATCCTCGCTCCACTCTTGTCCAATACCATTTTGTAAAATATTCACGGAGGTTTGTTCAACGAATGATTAAGTATTCAACCGTATACTCATGACTGTGATTTTTCTCCCGTCAGTCAATTTGTAAAAATTTCTTTCAAAAGTTTCACAATTTTGATGATTTTTGTATATTTTAGAAATTTTGGAATTTTTTGAGAATTTTGGAAATTTTGGACATTTTGAAAATTTCGGAAATTTTGGAAATTTCTGAAAACTATGAACATTTTTGGAAATTTTGGACATTTTGGAAATTTCTGAAAACTATGAACATTTTTAGAAATTTTGGACATTTTGAAGATTTTTGGGAATTTTGGAAATTTTGGAAATTTTTGGAAATTTTGGAAATTTTAGAGAAAATTAGAAATAAAAAAAATCATGAAAAGCTTCGAAATCCAGAATTACCGTGGAAATTATTTCCGAAATTTTTGGTAAATTACCGGAAACTTTCAAAAATGTCCAAAACGTCAAAAATATTTTCAAATTCCAATGATTTTTGATGGTGCCCACCGCCATGAGTAATTTTCAAATCAATAAATATCGTGAGCTCCTTGTCATCACTACTGCGATTGTACATATACGTAACATCCGGAATATGAACGTAGAGGATGGGAGCTACGCAGCTGCTACCCAAGCGAAATATCATTTTACTGCTAATGAAAATTTACGAACGGTGATAAATAATCCCACATGAGAGCATTAAAAATTTGTGGAAAAATTGGGTTCGGTGGGAGGATTTTTCACCATCCTCAATAACAGAGTGACGAAGACCGGAAATGACGTAATATGTGTGAAGTAAAATTTCGCAAAAGTCGAAGAATTTTCATAAAATTTCCAAATTTTTTAAAGCAGCTGAGTCAGTGTTAACTATATTGTATATATTAAGAAGAATTGAAGACAAGCATCGGCTGGGGTGGGAGGTGGGTGGGTGGGGGGGGGGGGGGGGGGGGGGGGAAGGGGGGTATGAAAGATGGGGGAGGATAGATTGGCGCGACCAGGCGTGCCACTCGTATAGATCGACTCTCTCGTGTAGCGTTGAGTTACGGCTTGGTGAACGAGATAACTTCCTTCGTTCCTTCGTAAATCACTATCGCAAGTCGTTGGGGGGGCATTAATATTCACGTCAGTCCATTATAGTGCGTCTCGTACACCCATCTGCCGGAAGAAAATGGAGTGATTTACTGTGTAATAAAACATAACCTACAAAATTGGAAAAAAGTGATAAAAATCTTTGGCAACATAATGAATTCATTGTTGGCATTATCGATATTTCAGTCATCGATTCTCGATTTTTAGCATACCGATAGAGAGAGAGAGTTCTTGTAATGATCCCAAGAATGAAATATGTGTGTGTGTGTGTGTGTGTGTTTCCGCTATGTCTGTCCGATAGACTGCCATCCTGACCAGAAACTTCGGAACCCTATATCGTGAAAACTAACAAAGTTAGGGAAAACACTGTTCATTTCGATAATTGCGATCCATTTCGATTGATGAACTTCGAGACTTACTTCGATAATCGAATTCGAAGATCGACTTCGATAATCGAACTCGAAAATCGACTACGATAATCGAACTCGAAGATCGACTTCGATAATCGAACTCGAAGATCGACTTCGATAATCGAACTCGGAGATGAGCTTCGATAATCGAACTCGAAGATGGATTTCGATAATCGAACTCGAAGATCGACTTCGATAATCGAACTCAAGGATCGACTTCGATAATGGAAGTCGAAGCCCAACTTTCATAATCGAACTCGGAGATGGGCTTCGATAATCGAACTCGAAGATCGACTTCGATAATGGAACTCGAAGCCCAACTTTCATAATCGAACTCGAAGATGGGCTTCGATAATCGAACTCCAAGATGGACTTCGATAATCGAACTCAATGATCGACTTCAATAATCGAACTAGAAGATCGGATTCGATAATCGAACGCGAAGATCGACTTTGACAATCGATATATTACGATGTCAATAATCGAACCTCGCAATTGACTCAAAATTTCGGATTCACAAATCGAGTAGTGAGTTCGATTTCGATAATCGAACGAGAATTTCCATGTGACCAATCGATTGTTGTAATTCGATTTCGATAATCGAACTCGAAAAATCGACTTCCACAATCGTTCTTTTTACATGTTTCTCCCATTTGCACAATTTACTTACAAAATCGGCAACACTGCAAACAGCAAAGTCATATCTATATCTCAGACATAAGTACTGCATGCCAACGGGGAGGCAATGAGACTCTCGTGGCCGCTACCGTCCGCACAAACAGCGGCCATTAATACAGATGTTACTCGAGTGTTGGCATTGCCCGTCACCCCCCCCCCCCCCCACCACGCCCTCTTTACCAGCCCATTCCGCTACCTCTCACCCCCCCCCCCTCCCCCCCCGCCCGCCCTCTCGCTCGCTCTCACTCTTCTGCATTCTGGTCTTACCCTCGCATGCTTATCTCTCGACTTCATCTCTCGCCAAGGTGGTAGGCAAACGAGGTGACTTCTTATATCTTTTATGCTTCCCAGCAGAGCCCCAGTGTCAAGTGGTCGTGTCAAATGCACCGGTGTTCAACATCAGCGATTGTCGCGCGATTAATCCTAATGGTGAACCACTGTAAAGGTGGTTTCACTCTCGTACTTATCGTCAATCAAGAATTAATTTATTGGGAGGCCATAACGTAAGGCTCACTGGCAAGCGAGACGAAAATAGTCGTTTCGAAAACGTTACACATGACATTTGTAGATCTGGGCTCCACTTGGCACATGTAACGTTTGTGCAACGGCGGTGTAACACTAACGAAACGACATTATTATCGGAACATTTTCGTAGGCTACTAAATAGGGGCGATATTCGTAACGTTCGTAGAACGTTACAGCCGGCATTTTCAGGGTCATGTTCAAGATTGTCTTCACCAATTATCCGGTTTCAAAATTTTTAATAAAGTTTAAGTCAATGCAAAAAAGCGCGCCATGCGCGGACTCCACTGCGCACGTTGCGCGCGCACGATACGAAAAAGCGCGCCATGCGCGGACGACACTGCGCAGGTTGCGCGCGCATCAATCAGGTTAGACTTGCTTCATATCACAATTAGTACTTCAAAAATGACGCAAATTAACTTCAACAAAATGGATTGATAATTACCAGTTGACTTTTAGAACGTTCATAACTGAAAAATATGATATTGGGCTATAAATGTCATTGAAAAAAAAGCGGGAAAAAAATACCATACAAGTTCTCTATTTTACGGATGCCTGTAAAATAAAAGCCATCCGTAAATCTCGCCCATATACACGCCCCATATAAAGTTTCACAGTTATCACGAGCAAAAGCCATAGAGCGACTGACAATGAATTTGTGGTATGGGATTTGCTACAGGATAATACAAACGTGGACACGGGGGCGGATACTATTTCTTATGCATAAAATAACGATTAGATTAGCCTTGTGTTCAGTGTCATTCAATGTTTACTATCGCTTCGCCCGTTAATACCACTTATGGTAGGGACAAAAATCGCTTATTCCCATCTTGAAAATTTTCTTTTATACCCTTTTATTTAAATCCCCTGTGCATGCTTATTTAAACGAAATATTTTGTCCTTTCTTTTTGTATTTTTGGATGAGAGCAGAACGCAGTTTTTGGACATCTACCTATGGACCCACCCACCCACCTACCCACCTACCCACTTACTCACCCACCCACCCACCCAATTACTAACCCACCCACCCACTCACTTACTCAACCACCCACCCACCCAATTGCTAACACACGCACCCACCTACCCACCTACTCACGCACCCACCCACTTACTAACCCACCCACTCACTTACTCAACCACCCACCCACCCACCTACTCACCCACCCACCTACTCACCCAACCATCCACTCACTCATCCACGTACCCACCCTCCCATCCACCCACTCACCCCCTCGCACCCTCCCGCCCCCCAGACAACTTCCCACCCACCACCCACCCATCTACCCCTCATCAATTCAACTTCCTTTACGACTGTACGACTTTGAATGGGCGATCAAAACGATTTGGGGATAGTCGATTAATGGGATTGCCTGGGGCGGCCTAGGGCGGTTCTATTCGGAATTGAGAATCAAAATTGAGATTATGGGTGTTGTAGATTATCATTTATTTAAAAAGAACTATAGAAGTGACAGGAATTTTGGGTGCTATGTCTTGGGCCCACTGCCTGTGGAATTCTATAGAAACTTTCCCATTCGCGACATGAGCAAAATAGAGTTCTCGGAATGCTATAGAAAATGTCCTAGAAAATGTTATGGACAACCCTATGGAAAATCCCATGAAGGATCCTATGGAAATTCCTATGGAAATTCCTGTGAAAGACCCCATGGAGGATCCTCTGAAAATTTCTATGGAAATTCATATGGAAAACCCCATGGAAAATCCCATGGAAAACCCCATAGGAAATCCCATGGAAATTCCATTAAAAATTCCACGGAAAATTCCATGGAAGATCCTATGAAAAATCCTATAGAAAATCCCGTAGGAAATCTGACGGCACTCCCGTAGGGCCGAGATATTGCGCCCTTTGCTTTACGAGACCTCGAGCGCCGATATTGCGTACAATAAATCGACGCCTTCGGAGGTGTTGCGCACCTGTAACTCCGCTCCAAGCACACGCCTGTCATTTCCGCACAGAAATTCGAAAAACTTTCCTTTCTGAAACAATGTGTGTCCTGGAAAATTGCGAAAAATTTTCACGATTTTTAGAAATTATCGAACAGCTCGGAGATTTTCCGAAGAATTGAAAAATCCCGGAAAATTCCATCAAATTTTGGACAATGCCGGAAAAGTCTGGAAAATTTTCTATACCTCATGGAAGTAAAATTCCTAGAATTTCTCCTAAATTTGCACATTCCTGTGAAAATGTAGAAGCGCCGGGAAAATTCCCAGAGCCCGTAAAATGTCGGAAAATTCCGGAAAATTATCGGGAAAATTGGGAAACTTAACAAGAAAAATTGCGGAAAAACTCAAAAATTTTTTTTTCAAATTTGAAGTATTCCAAACAATGCTGGAAGCTGCGTTAGGTCCAAGAAATGGCCAACGGGCGCGCGTCGCTTTACGAGGCCTAGGTCGCCGATATTGCGTATAATAAATTTACGGCTCCGCGAATCGGAGGCGGTACGGACATATAGCCCCCCTCATCACCCATGTCTGCTGTTCCCTCTCCTGCCGGGATACACGGATTTGATTCTATCACCCCAAGCCCTCCCCCCCCCCCCTCCCACACACCCACCCACCCCACCCCCCTCGCACTCCTTCGACCGTACAACGTCGGTCTCGCGGCGCTTTGCGCTTTACGATGCAGATATGCACTCGGATTTATGGGCCGGTTCGTAACGCCAGCCAAATTACTAGGCGAACGTTCTTTACGATCGTTAATCTCCTCCCGCGCGTGATACTTCTCCTCTGCCTCTCCTCACTCTCGTCCTATTTCACTGAATCTATCCACCCCACGTTGAATTGCTCGTATACCAGTATGGCAAGATATATATATATATATGTATATATATGTATATATGTATATATGTATATATGTATATATGTATATATGTATATATGTATATATGTATATATGTATATATGTATATATGTATATATGTATATATGTATATATGTATATATGTGTATATGTATATATGTATATATGTATATATGTATATATGTATATATGTATATATAGATGACTTTTTTGGGGGATGAAAAAGTAGAAAAAAATTTTCAAAAAAGGGCGCCCAAAAAAATTTCGAAAATTATATGTAACAATTTTTGAGACCTATAATTTTTTTTTTTTAAGTAACGATTTAAATTATTTTTTTCTACGCCGGAATGAATTATCAAATTAACATCATGTCAACCCCCAGGAAATTAATTTTCCCAGTCTTCATGCGATAAGGTCCGGAGGGGGGGGGGGGGGGTGCCCCCTTAATCAGCCACCATCCGCTCTCGTCGCGTTAATATTTGGTTAAAAAAAGCGTGAAGAAAAGACAAGAAATTGCGAGACAATTTAGTATGGAAATTGGCCGTTTATCCGCGGGAGTAAATGCGGCGATAAAAAAAATTAACATATTTAACACTTAGCTTGGGATAGCTTCCCCCTGAATCGCACACCAAATGCGAGAGATAAGATATACACTTTAGATGGGTATATACGCACCTTCGCCCATATTAATTTCACGTTCCCCCTTTGCCTTTTTTCACCCTACATGATTGTTGGTAGAGGCTTCATACTCGGTTTTTGGAATTTTTCTCTATGGACTTCCTGAAAGGTCGGTGGGAGTTTAATGATTTTTTCTGGTGGGGGTAGTTTTGAAAAAGAATTTCAATTTTTTTCAAAATTTCAAAATTTCAATTTTTTGAAAAATTTTCAAAATTTTTCGAAACTTTTCAAAATTTTTCAAAATCTTTCAACATTTTTCAAAATTATTCAAAAATTTTCAAAATTTCAAAATTTGAAAATTTTAAAATTGTTCAAAATTTCAAAATTTTTCAAAATTTCAAAATTTTTAAAATTTTCCAAATTTTTCAAATTTTTCAAATTTTACAAATTTTTCAATTTTTTCAAATTTTTCAAATTTTTCAAGTTTTTCAAAATTTTTAAATTTTTCAAAATTTAAAATTTTTTCGAAATTTCAAAATTTTTCGAAATTTCAAAATTTTTCGAAATTTCAAAATTTTTTCGAAATTTCAAAATTTTTCGAAATTTCAAAATTTTTCGAAATTTCAAAGTTTTTCTAAATCATTCGATTTTTTTCAATGTCCCGATTTTTTTCCAATTTTCTAATGTGTTCATTCACCTTTCATCGTAAGTATCCAACTTTCATCGTACTCGAGCGTGATCGTCACCCGACGAATAAATATCTCTCCCGCCATTAATCCTCGATGTCGTCTCGTCAATTACCCCTAATTACGCGCATTACCTCGATTCTCTCAATCAGCTGACATTTCCTCCCATTGAATCTCCATAAATCCAATCTAATCATCCGCTGAAATTCATCAGACGTCTAGACCGTCAGATTGCGGCATTAAAACAGTGAATGGTGAAAAGCTGAATGGAGAAATCTTTCGCTTCTCCTGTCTGTGTGTGTGCGCGTATGCGATATTTCTGAAATTTCTAAAAAATTTTTAATTCGGAAAATTTCGAAAAGCTGTGAAAATATTGAAAGTTTCTGAAAATGTTGAACAGAAACGCGGCCGCGTTTTACCATTTTTGATCGCATGACAAGCAGCTGTTAACGTATGTCTTGGTTTTGCCAGCTCAAGCTTCCTTCAATAAGACAAACTAAATATTACTGACACGCGATCCCCGGTTTGATGCTCATCCATATGACAGGCTTATTTCCTTGAACAATATGTTGAAAATTGTGGTAATTTTTTATACACGAACCCACACACACCGACCCATCCACCCACACCCGCCCATCCACCCACCCACCCACACCCACCTACCCAGCTATTCACCCTCACTCATCCATCCACTCATTCACCCACCCACCCATTCACCCACCCACCCACCCATCCACTCACACACCCACCCACTCACACACCCACCCACTCGCACGCCCACCCACTCACACACCCACCCACTCACACACCCACCCACCCACCCACCCACCCACTCACTCACACACCCACCCACCAACCCACCAACCCACCCACCGACCCATCCACCCACTCACACACCCACCTACCCACCCACTCAGACTCACTCAGCCACCCACCCACCCACTCAGACTCACTCATCCACACCCACACACACATACACACACACGTCATTCTGACGAGTTCATTGCCCTTGCCTGTCAAAAAGATAATTATTACCCAAAAATGCACTTGTCAAAATTGTTTGACATCGCCTGTCAAACTCTGGCCAATATCCAGTTTGGATTAAGGCCATAATTCAGCGAGCGGAGGTGAAACGTCTGATTCGTGTCGATATTGAACACGATCCGAACTACTGAGCTCAACTATATGTTAACATGTATATGTATATACCACTCACGTAGGGACATCCCTCATAAACGTCATTGGCACACTAGAGAGCCTCCTCCAGTGGCGGGGGGGCGGTGGGGGGGAGGGGGGATGGTGACACTCAGTTATTGACTATCTGGGTATAACTAGGACTCGTACAGGCTTAAACGAGGCCCTTTCCCAGCCACCCACTTGGTAGTATGCTAATTACACTGTCATCGATTTGTCGGTTATCGTTGTCCTTATGTGCGCTCTACAGAAATTGGGTATGATGCATTAGGGTTAATGGGATTGTATGCTATATGTTGCAAGTGTTTTTTATTCTCTTTTTGAGAATTGGTTGATTGAAGAATAAAAAGAAAGAAACACACACACACACTCACACACACCATCAAAGATGTGCACACATACACATACACATACACATACACATACACATACGCATACACATACACATACACATACACATACACATACACATACATACACATACACATACACATACACATACACACATAAGAACGCATATATAGGAAGATAGCCATACACGCACACACACACACAGAAGAGCACATGTATAGGAAGATAGCCAAACACGCCGACACATGCACATAGAAACACACACACACACACACACGAACACACACAGAGACAGATGACCACACACACATTTCCAGCTTGCAACATCCCAATGGTTCCATCTACGCCATAGGTGGATTTCAACTTTCAATTTTGATATTGCGCCCATGCACTTTTTCATAAAGGGACACATGGATCTCCCATAGAAAAGTGAGAAGAACGAATATGGTTCGCGGATGGCGGATCCGGCGAATGAAGCGCGGGTGAAGCAAAAGGGGTGGTGGGCGGGGGGGGGGGGGGGGGAGGGCTACAGAGGGCGGAGGCCATAAAACAACGGGCGCAGTCTGCTTGTTACCCAGACGCCGTAAACTCCGGGTATGAATCTGAATTATGGAATTATATGGCGCAGTAACTCATATCCTTGGCGCATGTAGGGTGGGCTCCGAGACCCCCTTAAATCATATACGCTACACTCGTTTGCCCGATCTTTCTCTTTCCCACTGCTCTGTTTCTGCCATCACACCACCACCACCCACCCCCCCCCCTCCCACCTCCCCCTGATGCTCATCTCTCACTCTGCTTTAGCTCCTCACGACTCGTCCATCACACGCTTCTTTGTTTCCAGACCTGGCAACATGGTTCGCAACATGAGCTACACTTCTTACTTGTCCTGACAATTTTTTCCCCCTCAATTTGGAGCTGGAATGATGACCCAGCATTGGGGTAATCCAATTGTCCTTGAAAGGTTCCAGATTTCAAGCAAGTACAGCTGAGACATCAGCAGGTGTCCAACGTGGCCAGGTGGAACGCGCTAGCTGGTGATACCACCTCATAAGCTTCCGGAGTTGGACTTCCGGTCGCCAGGCAGTGCTCCTCAGCTGACCTTGAAATGACGATACCATGCCAAAGTATCCAATCCTCCAACCTGGCCTCCAAGATGACAACCACCCCCAAAATGCAAAGAACCATTCCACAAAAAGTATTCCCCGTGTCGAGACAGCTGTCCCCATCAAAATCTCTTCAGCATCTCCCACCTCCACTCTCATCTCTGTTTCACAAAGTCATTCAGCGAGATGTGGCAACATGGTCCGCAAAAGTTAAAAAGAGAAGAGAGGTTATGCTGGCATAGTCCATGGTACGCGTTGACGCTGGTGTTGGTACCTCGTATTGGTGAGATGGGTGGAATGAAAATAGGTGGGTTGTTGTGTTATACCCCGGGCTGAAGCCAAAATCTAAAGCCAACGGGGTATAACAACAGCTAGTGCGCGGTGCTGCCGTTGAGAGTGCTTGCAGTGGACATTAATGGCCAACCATAAAGATGCGAAACGCCCGGCCAGCACTGTCCCCGTCGTATCTCGGACGGTAATTCACTGGTGTGCACGTACGCTCCACCTCGTCAAGCCCTGTATAAGCTCTTTTATGTTAGGTTTTTTTTTTTTGGGCTTTTTGCGTTTCAGGAAAAATGAGGGGATATGATTTTTCACGCGAGGTCGCGGCCATTTCTGTTTACATGGAGCTGACAAGCATGGCAAGTAGAAAGCATGATGGAGTGATGAATTGACAATTGGTGGGTTGTCATCTAGCTGTCTGGAGAACATTGTGAGCAATGTGTGTTGGAAGACGATTTGGAAGACGGAGGATTTTTGGATTTTTTGGAGATGTGCTCTGCAAGATGCTGATATCCAGATCTGGTCCAGGATGAGGGAGGAAGATGCTGGGGTGTGCTCTTGGTGAAAGTGGGTGGGCTTCGTATGGAAGGAGGGGAAAGGAACGTGGCAAGGAGGTATTGATAAGAATTGGAGGAAGCTTCCTTCCCGGGTTCAAATCGGGGAAGGAAGCAGTATGAGTTCCAGCTTGTCCTCCACCAGTCCAGATTGGCCCCACGGAGTGGATTGTCACAGTCGTGTCCAGCCAATGACGCAATTGGATGGCAAATACAGGGGAAAATGGAGAAGATAATTGACGCGAATTTGGCGGACGAGAAGGCACACGCAACTATAGCCCTAGGGCTGAATCGTGGATTTTCCAAAGCTTAACTTGACAACCCGGCGTGCTTCCCTGGGAACACCAGTTGCTGGGGTTCCTGTCTCGTGGCAGTTTATACATAGGCGGAAGAGGCGTGGATGAAAGGTGAAAAAAAATTATTCTATTCACACATAATTCAAGAATGAACGTTGGGTGATGTGTCACTTTCTTTTGAGACCCCTATCACGAAAACGAGCGAATGCGTGGGGGGTAGGGGTAGGAAGTGGTGGTTGGGTGGGGGTAGAGAGTGGGTGGGTGGTGGTAGAGGGTGGGTGGGTGGTAGTAGGGAGTAAGTGAGTGGGTAGGTGCGAGTAGGGAGTGGGTGGGTGGATGCGGGTAAGGAGTGGGTGGGTGGGTGGCCCCAGGGGGTGGGTGGGCGGTGAGGGGGTGGGCATATACGGGAGGGGGTTATTGATATAGATGTCACAAACCCACTTGCTCACACCCACCCACACACACCCACCCACCTACCCACCCACACACACACGCATATATATATATATGTATATGTATATATATCTACGTGCTAATGAAAAAAGACTGATATGGATAACCATGTATATAGTTTTCTTGATTGGAATGAAGTTGTCATGTCAGTATTATATAAAACTGGCTAATGAAGTAGGCGACCAGAAGTGTTAAATGAAGTCCAGTCATTATTATATAAAACTAACGATCTATGTGACGCAGTACATGACACCCGGCGAGCTCTGAAGTTGCTCAGCCAATTGATTTTCTTCTCAGGAGCAATTAACGCATTTCCGCAATTCGAATCATCACATGCAAACACGTGGAAAATTTCTAACAAAAAAATTCAAAAATGTAAATTCGAAATTTCAAAAATTCAAAGAAATAAAAAAAATCAAATATTTAAAAAAAATTAAAAAAAAAAACAAAAAACTCAAAAAAGTCCAAAATTTTTAAAAATTTGAAGAAAAAGTTCGAAAAAAAATGGAAAATTGGGGAATTCAAAAAATTCAAGATTTTGAAAACTGTTCAAAAATTTCCAAACAAATCGAAATTTCAGTAATTTCCAAACCTCCAAAAATTAAAAAAAAAAAAATCAAAAATTTTCAAAATTCGAAAATTTTCAAAGTTTCGAAAAAAAAATTTGAGAGCCCCATCAATCTCAACCAAAACTTCGGAAATTCAAAATATTCCGAAAATCACCGCAATATTGTGTGAGCCCCCACGTACGTGACATGCCCAATTCCAAGGGGATTAGTGACGGAGTTGAGCCCGAGTGCTCGGAAAACTGGAAAATGTGTATAATAAGAGATTGTTTACAGTTGGTACGCGTAGCAGCTGTTAGCTTCAGTCATTGAGACAGACTGTTGAACAAAAATACTGGAAACATCCAAAAACATTGGATTTACGGAATTTAATTCTTGATGGATGGCGCACTAAGCCCAAGTGTAAAGTGTCATAGAATGTTTTTCTACTTCTCGAGCTGTTTGTCTTGGTTGAGAGCTCAGTGTGGGGTCACGTAAAAGCGAAACACTAATGAATTGACAGCGGCTGGCACACAGTGTCGAGTGACAGTTTCTAAACGCCTCCCGGCCTCGTTCTCCACTACACACACACACACACACACATACAATGAAGTTTACGAACGACAGGTTAATGGCATTTGAAAAAGGGAAGCTGAAAGTAGCTCAATTATCCCATAAAAATGAAGCTATTTCTAAAGATAGTTGCCACAGCGTTCGACATGAAAAGGGCCCACTTGGTCGATAATAAATAACAGCTATTCCTACCCGATAGATTTTCATTGTCTATCATCCAAATATTTTTTCTACTTATTTTGCACACACACACACACGCACACACACATACAGATGCGTGCTGATTTCGTTGATTTGTTTAGCAAAAATTGCAATATCTCGCTAACTATGGGAGTTACAGAATAAAGTAATAAATCATAAAGTGTGTATTTTCACTCAATGAACAATTTTCATTATAGACTTTTTCTTCTATCTCTTCCCGTTCGCCCGCCAGAGCCTCATGAACAGTGACAAAATTTCCGGAGGCCCAATAAATCGCCCAGCCTGTCAATAAATGGCTCTAAAATATTATCTCATAAGAGTAACAAAACTGTAAATCTGAGACTAGAGTCCAAGAACACATTCTCCAAGGTCCTTCTTACCCCTCGTGTATAAATAAATAGGGCGGGGGGGGGGGGGGGGTCTGCAATGGTGAATGTATGGTCGAGCGATTGCACACAGACTTTTCCTATAAATCTTAGTTGGCCCCAGCATCCCCTGGACCACTCCTTAGCGACCAGCATGGGCTGGAGTGAAAAGTCACTCTCCATTCTTCTTGCACACTCACCCAAACACCCTCAGTCTTCCGCTTGTACGACATATATAAAGGCTCTCTGGAAGAATAAAACAATATGTAATAGGTTGGTGGTGTCACGAAAACTGCCCCAGCTGCGGAAGTGCTGGACAAGCGGAAAATATGCGTGTAGGAGGCAGCAATATATCACGTCCATTCAGATTTGGGATAAATTAATGTGATGGGAAGTATTGAGGTCGTTCGATGGCTTTAGAAAATTAGGAAAACATATCCACCTAAACGCCCACCCACCCACCCACCCAACCGCCCCTTCCCCCCCACCTACCCACCCATCTACACACCCATGCACGCACCCACACACCCATCCAGCCGCTCGCCCACCCACCTACCCATCCACCCCCCCCCCCCGCCCACACACTCATCCGCCCACTCACACACCCACACACCTACCCACCCATCGGCCCACTCACTCCCACATCCACCCGCCTACCCACCCACCCACCCACCTGCCTACCCACCCACCCGCCTCCCCACCCACTCACTCACACACCCACCCACCCACCTGCCTACCCACCCACCTGCCTACCCACCCACTTGCCTCCCCACCCACCTGCCTCCCCACCCACCTGCCTACTCACCCACCCGCCTATCCACCCACCCGCCTATCCACCCACCCGCCTACCCACCCACCCACCCACTCACGCACCTACCCACCCACCCACCCACCCACCTACTCAGACACCCACACTCACCCACCTACCCACCCACTCACGCACCTACCCACCCACCCACCCACCCACCTACTCAGACACCCACACTCACCCACCCGCCCACCCACCCACTCGCCTACCCATCCACCCACCTACCCACACACACACACACATGAACACCTAATCTCAAAACTTGGTTGACGTTTTGTCCAATGGCTACTTTCGTACCAAAGCATGAGGAATTTAACCGAGAGCACAATCAGACCATCATGTCCAGTTGGTGGACATCAGATGTCCAGGAAATTGTCCCATTTCTCGGGGAAAGCTTCTGGTGATGGTATCCAAGCTGGGATTTTCCCAACTTGGTGGCCTGGGAAATGCTCCAGAAGAGGGAGGTGGGAGAGGAGATGAGATGAAATGACTAAGGTGGCCGGTTGGGGGTGATGGATGGCCGACCTCCGCCCTCGGACACTCAACCATTAGTTACCATCCGGTGGTTTCTGCCACCTATGCTCTAACGGCTCATCCCAAGGGCGAGCCGGCCCTAACGATTGTTTGTTTCGGGCTATGGACCACTTCCATTATCTGACCATCCCTCATTTTCCTCTGGATGAGAATGAATATCAATCATGAGGAGCTTCTTGAGGGCCGGGGAATTTTTAGAGGTACCAAAATGGAGAAATGGAAAAATTGTGGAAGGTTTTTTCTTGGAGATTTTAGTTGTCTGCAGCAGCATGAAATTTTTATCTCCGATACTCAATCGGTTGTAACAGCTTCTGTTGTTGAGAGGACATGTGCATTCGATTTATGTCAGTGTACATGCCATAAGAGAGATACTGGCTTTTCCGGTATAGCCTATATAACCATACTCCGCCTTTTAGAGAGCCGATACATTATTTTTTTAGTCCGCGTTGGGTACTTCTCATGATATCTCCGAAGCAGCGAGCTGTACTTATCGTGCCCACGAGCACCATTTCAACGCTCCTCAGGCTATTTAACGGGAAAAGATTTTATGAGGCTAGATAAGGTGAAAATTCTCAGCTGATGTCACTCGTGGCTCTTAAGATGTGAGGAGGCAAGACATTTTTCGTCAGGTTTCATATGGTTTATCATGGCAGTCATGAGTGAAGTTAGTTTTGAAAATTTTGGAAATTTTGGAGATTTTGGGGATTTTGAAAATTCTGAAATTTTTGAAATTTTTGAAATTTTGGAAATTTTGGAAATTTTGGAAATTTTGGAAATTTTGGAAATTTTGGAAATTTTGGAAATTTTGGAAATTTTGGAAATTTTGGAAATTTTGGAAATTTTGGAAATTTTGGAAATTTTGGAAATTTTGGAAATTTTTGAAATTTTTGAAATTTTTGAAATTTTTGAAATTTTTGAAATTTTTGAAATTTTTGAAATTTTTGAAATTTTTGAAATTTTTGAAATTTTTGAAATTTTTGAAATTTTTGAAATTTTTGAAATTTTTGGAATTTTTGAAATTTTTGAAATTTTTGAAAATTTTAAAATTTTTGAAATTTTTGAAATTTTTGAATTTTCTTGAAATTTTTGAAATTTTTGAAATTTTTGAAATTTTTGAAATTTTTGAAATTTTTGAAATTTTTGAAATTTTTGAAATTTTTGAAATTTTTGAAATTTTTGAAATTTTTGAAATTTTTGAAATTTTTGAAATTTTTGAAATTTTTGAAATTTTTGAAATTTTTGAAATTTTTTGACATTTTTGAAATTTTTGAAATTTTTGAATTTTTGAAATTTTTGAAGTTTTTGAAATTTTTGGATTTTTTGAAATTTTTGAAATTTTTGAAATTTTTGAAAATTCTGAGAACCTTTTTTGTGGAAATTTTAGAAATTTTTGGAAGTTTTGCAAATTTTGGAAATTTCGGAAACCTTGGAAATTTTACAAATTCTGAATTTGGGAAAAAATTCAAAATTTCAAATTTTACAAAATTCCAAACAAAAGTCAAAAGTCCAAAGAAAAATTTCCAAAATTTTTTTTAATTCTCAAAAAGTTCAACATTTTTGAACCATTTCCAAAATTTTCAAATTTTTAAAATCTTGGAAGTCATCCAAAAAATGTGAATATTTCAGGAATGACAGAGCTCGTATATTCGCCGCGGATTTTATGTTCTCGACTTTCATGAAAAACATTAGCATTTTGATGCGATAATTCATATGAAAATGAGTTGACGGGAGTAATAAATGCGGATGACAGAGTTACAGAAGTTGGTGACATTAATTTACTTGGTGGTAAGATAATGCGATTGGACTCTTGGCGTTTCTTTGAACAGAACAACTTGAACCGTCATATATCACTGTGATCGATGAGTCATTTGCATCATGGTTGCGCACGAGGGTAGATATATGTTTATTCATGCTTTCAAGTTGAATTCAGAAGAGCCAGGCCGCTTGAAGCTACACTGTTTACGACTGTTGCATAATCATACGTGTAATGTCAGGTTTATGACACCTGAATATTAAAGGCGAGAGTTTACGGGTCTAAAATATGCGCTATATGTATTTTGATGAAGTGGAAAAATACATTGCTATTTTAACGAGCGCATAATATTTTTTTTTTTCAATTTAAATAGAGAATGACAATTTTACAAAACTTTTTTTCAGTTGAAAATGTTGAAACAATTCAACTGGAAAAAGTAAAAGTCGAAATTTCCAAACTTTTAAAAATTTTTACGATTTCATAAATTTCCAAAAATGTCCAAAAAGTTTCCAAAAATGTTCAAAATTGCCAAAATTTTTGAAATGTTCAAAATTTCCAGAAATTTTACGATTTTCAGAAATTTCCAAAAATTTTCCAAATTTTCAAAATTTTCAAAATTTCCGAAATTTCCAACATTTTCAAAATTCCCAAAATTTCAGAAATTTCCAAAACTTCCAAAAATTTTCAAAATTTTCAAAATTTTTAAAATCTTCAAAATTTCCAAAATTTTCATAATTTACAAAATTTCCAAAATTACCAAAATTACCAAAACTTCCAAAAATTTTCAAAATTTTTAAAATCTTCAAAATTACCAAAATTTCCGAAATCACCAAAATTACCAACATTTCCCCAAAAATTTGCCACCCACATCAATCTAAATAAATTTCCCGCTCCCGATTTTTCCCACCAACCCCCCGCGTCATCAAGTGGATTTTCCCGCGGCAATCACCGAGCTGAATTACGTGAATGGGGAAAATAAATTGAAAATTGAATGCCACTAGGCGAGTGATGGTGTGGCTTGGGAAAAAGAGCCTCTGTACAGAGGCATAACGCGGAATTGTCATCGATTGACGTTGAAGTTTATCTGGTGACACACGTCGGGCTGGCAAACTGGACAGCTACCGGATGGAGCGCGAACACAGGCCGGCATCACCACGGACAATGAATGCCCATCCGTCTGCCTCTTTGCACAATGTCGGCACTGGGCACATGTCGGTGTGTGGCATATTCCAAGAGGGGTGGTGAATGCTCACTAACCGGCACGTCTGCGCGACCCTCTTCTAATTGCTGAAATTGACAGGTATGATTTTTCCATACGCGTGATCACATCATTTTTTCATTACGCACCAAAGTCTTGAGGCAAAGGACCTACACAGAAGATTGATACGCAATTGATAATAGACAGCCTGTACGACTTATTTTTATTCTAAACTTGCCGAGTTTCGGGAAAGCACCTTTATCTTGAGTGTAAAAATCTTTTACCGTGAGAATGAAGGCTCTGAGAGGCTTTGGAAGACTCCGAGAGCCTCTGAGAGTCTTTGAGCGACTCTGAGAGACTTTGGGAGCCTCTGAGAGTCTTTGAGAGACTCTGAGAGCCTCTGAGAATCTTTGAGAGACTGTGAGATCCTCTGAGAGTCTTTGAGAGTCTCTGAGAGCCTCTGAGAATCTTTGAGAGACTGTGACATCCTCTGAGAGTCTTTCAGAGACTCTGAGAGACTCTGAGAGTCTTTGAGAGACTCTGAGAGCCTTTGAGACTCGCACAGAGACTCTGAGAGTGTTTCAAAGGCTCTGAGAGACTTTGAGGAATTTCGGAGAAAGTCTGGGAGTCTTTGAAGAACTCTGAGATTTTTTGAGAGATTGCGCGAATCTGTGAGATACTCTGGGAATTTTCGAGAGACTCTGAGAGCTTTTGAGAGAGTCTGAGAGACTTTGGGAGCCTCTCAGAGAATTTGAGAGACTTCGAGAGCCTCTGGGAGTCTTTGAGAGACTCTAAGAGTCGTTGAGAGAGTCCGAGAGACTCTGAGACCCTTTGAGAGACTCTGAGAGTCTTCGAGAAACTTTGGGAGCCCCTCAGAGCAATCGAGAGTCTTTGAGAGAGTCTGAGGCCCCTTGAGAGTCTTCGAGAGGCTTTCGGAGCCTCTCGGAGCAATGGAGAGACTCTGAGAGAGTCTTAGGGAGTGTTTGAGAGTCTTTGAGATCCTTTAAGAACCTCTGAGAGACTCTGAGAGACGCTGAGAGTGCTTGAGAGACTATGAGAGAGTCTTTGAGAGTTTTCGGGAGTCTGTGAGAGACTCTGAGAGCCTCTGAGAGATCCTGAGCGCCTTCGAGAGACGCATGGGAGCCTCTGAGAGACAGTAAGAACCTTTGAAAATCTTTGAGAGATTCTCTATGAGTATTTAACAAAATCTTTGGAGTCAAATACCGATGGCGATGACAGTCTGACGTCAAATGATTGGACGATTCCTAGAATCAAATTAATACGTCTAATTATTTTATAATTCAATAAATTATCTATGAAGTGCGCATATGAACTATGTTAAGTCATTTTATTTAAACTCACGTTTTTATTAATGCATGGGACGAGGTGAATCAATACAGCTAGACTACCTGGACCGCAAGAGTGAAATATTCATCACGTACGAAAATATCTTTGAATTGAGAAGTTGTCTACTGTCATTCAGAATTGGAGGAGTCTACATTTGGTGAATTGAAGTGATCCTTGATGTAACCTTAATCATAATTACGAATTTATTAATGAAGTCGTTTTTAAATTTCATTTTTTTAACATTTAGCAAGTTTTTGGAATTTTTGAAATTTTTGAAATTTTTGAAATTTTTGAAATTTTTTGGAATTATTTCATTTTTGGTATTCCAATTGTGCAATTTTCTTTTTAATTGCCAATTGTCAATATTTTTTTTCTATTCGATTGGAAATTCTCTATTTTCACTTTTTTCGGATGTGGAGAATTTTTATGTTGAAATTTGTGAAATATTTCTGATCAGCATGAAGATATTCGCGATAAGTACGTAATTATGGCATAAATTTTGTGGGTAATGATCGTGTACCATTATCGTCAGCTCGTGTTACTATTTGTATTTATGTGTTGAACTCGTTTGGGATCAGATGGTTATATTCAATGGTCGTGCGCAAGGCTGGGGTTTCATTACTTCAGAGAGACTAGGCGATCATGTCCGCTATAATGCAATATCTCCTTCAATTATGATATTTTATATTGGCAAAGCCCGACCTATTACAAAGTTAGATGCTGGAATGACGGATTTATGGACTGGAAGGAAATTCCTCGGAGATTTTATCGCCAAATTACAGTTTTTAAATTTTTGAAAATTTTTGAAAAGTTTTCAAAATTTTGCACATTTTGGAAATTTTGCACCTTTTGGAAATTTTGGAAATTTTAAAAATTTTGAGTTTTGAAATTTTTTGAATTTTGGAAATTTTTTATTTTTACCGATTGGTTTTTTAATTTTCGAAATATCCAACATTTTTTCCATTTTTACTTGAAAAATGAAAATTCAAATTTTCAAAATTTTCAAAATTTTCAAAATTCTCAAAATTCTCAAAATTTCTCGACATTTCTTAAAATTTCTCAAAATTGTACAAATTTTTTTAAATTTCCAAAAAATTTGAAGTTTTCCAAAATTGAAAAATTTCCCAAATTTTGCTGTTTTTTGATGATTTGCAATTTTGGGACTTCCCAAAATGCTAAAGACGTCCAGTATGAAAATTGAAACTGATTTCCATTTTTTTGAAATTATGGACCTCAATTGGACCTTGTTAAAATTTTTCCCAATTCTTGAAATTATTATAATCTTCATTTTTTTGATGACCAGGAAATATTAAACTACTGCAAGGAAATTCGCGGAATGGCCGTTTAAGAATACGAGATCTGACCGAAGATTTGACATAAGTAAGGTCTTCAAGTCACTAATGTATTCCACAAGTTGGCCGAGCTCAGGAGAGCGAATCGTTATTAGGGGAATGGCGCCAAGTCGGCGATGAGGGTGTTTTCAAGAGAGCCAGGGGAATGCAACAAATGATTAACAAGTGTGATAAAAAACAGGACACGACGTTAATACCCCGTAACGACGTACCACCATGAGCGCCAGTTGGAGATAATGGGGATGATGAAGAGGTATCAATTTCCACAAATGAAACTATGCTACTAATTATCATGCATTAACCGACCATACTTTCACAGCGAGTTTTTCCGGGAAATTATGGCATTTCTGAAATTGGAAAATTTTTTGAGGGTCTTAACAAATTTTCAAACTCCCAGATTTGTCAAATTTTGCCAAATTTTTCTAAACTTTTCCAAATTTTTCCAATTTTTGCAAGTTTTTCCAATTTTTGACAATCAGAAAATTTTCAACATTTCCAAAAATTTTTAATTTTTCCAAATTTTTCCAAATTTTTCCGAATGTTTCCAAATTCTTGACAAAATATTCTAAAAATTTCCCGAATTCTTCCCATTTTCAAAATTACCAAATTTTTGAAAATTTTGAAAGGTTTTGAAAATTTCTGAAAATTTTGAAAATTTTGAAAGGTTTTGAAAATTTTTGAAAATTTTAAAAATTTTGAAAATTTTGAAAATTTTGAAAATTTTGAAAATTTTGAAAATTTTGAAAATTTTGAAAATTTTGAAAATTTTGAAAATTTTGAAAATTTTTCCAAATTTGCAAATTTTCCGAAATTCTACAAATTTTGCAAAAATGTGCCAATTTCTTCAAATGTTTCCCAATTTTCAAAATGTTCCCAATTTTCAAAATTTTCCCAATTTTCAAAATTTTTCCAATTTTCAAAATTTTCCCAATTTTCAAAATTTTCCCAATTTTCGAAATTTTCCCAATGCTCAAAATTTTCCCAATTTTCAAAATTTATCAATTTTCAAAATTTTTCCAATTTTCCAAATTTTCCAAATTTCGAAAAAAATTCTGAGTTTCCCAGATCGTCAAAATTGTGTATTGGACTAGCTAAGAAGCTACTGATTCCTATTTCCCTCAAAATCCACTCCCTTCATAAGCCCGCGTGCCTCCTCCGCAATACCTTCAGAAAATCTCACCAGCCGATTTTTCTCGCGGGACTCCCACCCCCCCCCCCAAAAAAATGCAATAACAAATTAATTCCAATCGTGTCTGTCAAGTCGTTTGGCGTTACACACCATTTGACACTGACATATCACAGCACTTTGTCTTACCACATAGCATAGACGCTAATCAATGTTAAACTGCGCGACAAGCCTGCTAACTTACTTAGAAACTTACACACTGTTTCTAAAGTCGATAATAAATATCCATACTTAGGACTAGGAAAAAAAGTGTGCAAGTCAGTGGAGACTAATGGCGATACCCACCCAATTCCATCCAATATTTTTCTCCTTCACCATCCTTGTCACATTTCTCAGCACTCAACTTACTCCTAACCCTATCTTCCATCCTCGTCGCGCCATCGTTTACGTTTTACGCACAGCTGCGTGCGATACATCATAATTGCGAACCGGCATTTCCAGTCGCAACAGCTGGGGCCTTTCACATTTGAAAGCTGGAAAGAAATAAATTGAGTTTAAGTAAATAACGAGTGACTAAACTCACAATCGTCTAATCACCCAATCGCCTAATTCAACAAGTAGATTTTTCAGGATAGCGTGAACGTAGTTTGACGTTAATGAATGAGGAAAATCAAACCTGCGGTGAGGGGGGGGGATTCGCCACCCCATTCTGGCCCATTTTGCCCCACAACCATTTTGACCCACTTGGGAGGGGGGGGGGGGGTACATTTGCAACCCCATATTCGCCCTTTTCGCCCCATGACCCATTGTGCCCCGTAACCCATTTTGCCCCACAATCAATTTCGCCCCGTAACCCATTTTGCCCCACAAACAGTTTCGCTCCATAACCCATTTTGCCCCATAATCCATTTTGCCTCACAACCAATTTCGCCCCATCACCCATTTTGCCCCGTAACCCATTTTACCCCACAATCAATTTCGCTCTATATCCCATTGTGACCCACAACAAATTTCGCTCCATAACCCATTTTGCCCCACAACCAATTTTACCCGACAACCAATTTCGCCCCATAACCCATTTTGCCCCACAATCAATTTCGCTCCATAACCCATTTTGCCCCGTAACCCATTTTGCCCCACAACAAATTTCGCTCCATAACCCATTTTGTCCCACAAACAATTTCGCTCCGTAACCCATTTTGCCCCATAATCCATTTTGCCTCACAACCAATTTCGCCTCATCACCCATTTTGCCCCGTAACCCATTTTACCCCACAATCAATTTCGTTCTATATCCCATTGTGCCCCACAACAAATTTCGCTCCATAACCCATTTTGCCCCACAACCAATTTTACCCGACAACCAATTTCGCCCCATAACCCATTTTGCCCCACAATCAATTTCGCTCCATAACCCATTTTGCCCCGTAACCCATTTTGCCCCACAACAACTTTCGCTCCATAACCCATTTTGTCCCACAACCATTTAGTCCCATCACACACACACACACACACACAGCTCCAGGCATTCCATTAAAACAAATTCTCTAAGCGCAACATAGCATCACTCGATCCAATAATATGCGGTTAGCCACCCATGGAAATGCTCAATGCTGACCAACAGTCCAATAAATTCGACAAGTTTGTCAACAACCCTCTCCCCCCCCCCCCCCCCCCCCCATGGTGCTGCCCAGCAATGACTCTGCCAATTGTACATTGATCCGCAACTCGACTATTGGAGTCAGCCCACCTCAAACCATCGGGTATAATTTACAGAGTGTCGCTGTAGTACAGTTGTGTTAATCGCGTAACACGCCGCTAACGAGCCGAGTATGTTTAGTCTAGAGCCCCCTCTCTGAGCCCTTTCGGGTAACTACTCACGCCGTGTAGTGTTTTCTCCCCCCCCCCCTGCTCCCACCCACTATCTACTCGCATTCACTCTATCACTCGCTTCCTTGGGGCTTAAGCCGAGGGTTGATGCTGGGAAGAGGCTTGTACACCCAAATGCTCCTCATATTTTCCCCACTAATTGCCAACGTCTAATCTCTCAGTCTCTCACCCCAACGATACCAACACCGTTGCGCATCTGTTATCAGGGTTGAAGTTCCTTGGCACTCCTAATAGTGCATCAGTTTAAAGGGGTTTAATGGGCCAGTTGTGCTTGGTACGTAGCTTGGGTGGATTATTTAGGTCGACACCTCTTTATTATTGGATACGATGGAGATTAACGTTCATGATTTATCGACGATTTGGTGGATCGATGAAGGGTTTGGTTTGAGGACAATTCATCAGGCACTTCATCATATATTGCTGGTGTCCTCATACTTCCACCGAATTTCAACTATCAATTTAATAACGTGCCGTGAAGCCCCCCCCCCATTCCCAGCCAGCCACCCATCCCTACCCCACCCACCCACCTATCCCCATCTCCCCACCCACCCACCCATTCCCACCTCCCCACCCACCCACCCATCCCCAGCTCCCCACCCACCCACCCATCCCCAACTCCCGACCCATCCCCAACTCCCCACCCACCCACCCGCCCCCAACTCCCCCCCCCCACCCCCAACTCCCCACCCACCCACCCATCCCCAACTCCCCACCCACCCATCCCCAACTCCCCACCCACCCATCCCCAACTCCCCACCCACCCACCCATCCCGAACTCCCCACCCACCCACCCATCCCCAACTCCCCACCCACCCACCCATCCATCGCCACCCACCCATCCATCCCCAACTCCCCACCCATCCCACCTCTCCACCCACTCACCCATCCCCACCCACCCACCTATCCATCCCCGCCTGGCACCCCCACCCCCCATCTCCACCTCCCACCCCCCCAAGATCACCCAACTCAAGCCTGCGGTCAGATGCCACCTGATGGTGGCTCAGTTGGAATCTTAGCAAAGGCATCAACCTGCCCAGCTCAATCAGTGCTAATCCTGAGTCTTCTGAAAGACCTTCCGCATCAATCTGACTAGCAATTGGAAAAGCACCGAAATATTTGGTATGTGCTATATGCTCAACCATAACTCTTACTGCTTCACATTCCTTCTCCACTCCTGCCTCGTAAAAAAATGAACCAAATTAAGATGACAAATGACTGGATGACTGCGTGTGGTGCATAGCAACGTCAAGCCAAGAAGACGAATTCTGTCGACGCTCGTTTCTGGAGTAAGAATATGAAGTGAGTGAAAGAATAAGTTGAAAGGAGATTGAGAGTGGGAGTTGCTCCCGCGTGCGAGATAAGAATATCGTTGATTTACGGAGGGGCTGACTCCCGGCGAGCCTGCCATGACGAATCACACCAGAGTGGTGTACAAGCGGCCAGCACCACCACGTAGAATGATTAGTTACGTGCCATTTACCAACTGCAATCCCGGGGGTTAGCCTTAGCGAAAACTACTCCCTTGAAGAAGCGATGGTGAGCCAACGGGCTCGATTCGTCTCCCATGTCACGTCAAGCGTTAAGCCTCACTTCTCTCTTGCTCATCTACTTGTGCTCCATAGATGGCGGTCTCCAAGTATGTCAAATCTGCAAGTGGTGGCGTTATTAAACAAATTCGAGGACTTTCTCCACCGGACAAGAAGAGCATGGACCATAATGATTGAACGAGAATGTGAGATCAACAAGGTCAGATTATCAGATGGCTCGGTCCATCTGGAGACCAAATGGTACCACCATCAATTTCAAAGTGACAACATGATGATGTTGATCTGTCTGCCACACTTGACTCAAAATTCACCGAGATGGACCTAACTACATGGTAGATCCTGCCACTCCAGCACCCGACCTGGTCCAAATTGTGATCCATGCCAAAGTGTCCTCCATCCGCCAGGATGGTCAGCTTACAGCTGTCAATAACTCTTCTTCTATACCCAGACCAAGTGGATTTGAATCCACAATTCAGCCTGGTGAATGCTAATGACCAAGGTAGACTGCTGCTCCAGCATCATACAGCTAGCACAACCTGGAGACCAGTCTCGGACCAAGTGCTACCCTGGTCTTACTAATTCTGGAATTAATCTAGGTGGTTTTTAGACAGCCATTTTCTCTCACACCGATACTAAGTTTTGATATTGATTTGTGAATGATTATTGGATTCATTGGGCGTGATGTCAGTTGACCAGAGAATGGTTCAGATCCGAGGTTTCTCAAAAGACAATCCATCGTTCGATCAGGCCACATCATTCAATCACATCTACATCTAGATGTCCTAAGGAGGACACGCAACACTACATATAGATATCAAATTGGTCATCAACTTTTCGCAACAGATTCTCAAAGCCTCCTTCGCAATTGTCCTTCACCACTTGGAAGTAACGACTCCATCAATCATTCCTTCATCCCAGATAGCGCACGGCAACAGTTTCACTGCAAGTGGTGCAATCCCCCCCCCCCCCGACCTCCTCCTCCCCCCCCCGACCTCCTCCTCCCCCCCCCCCCGACCTTCCCCCCCCCCCCCCCCCCCCCCCCCCTAAGAAACGGCAGAGCCGGTGAATTAATGGCCAACGGATTTTTATTAAAATTTCCCAGACCATCAGTTATCGCGCATCGATTTTCGGTAGGTTGTCGCCGCCTCCTGTACCGAGTGTCGCCATAGATTGGGCAAGAATAGAAGTGTTGGTGATATAAATCAGTGTCACCCCTAGGGACTAGTCCGGGGTAATTATCCGATTGTATTTTCGTAACGAATGGCAGTTGGGTAGGTGTCGCTTGGTTAACACAAACAAGATGGCGATTGTGGAAGGATGGGGAAGAGGAAGGGAGATGGATATGCTAGCCCCGGGCTCTTCACCGTAGCATTAAAGACAAAGTGTCGAGTATGTGCTGTTGTAGAATGTATTGCAACCCCCCCCCCCGCCCACCTCGCCCCCCCCCCCACCTCCTCCACTCCTCGACTCCTGACCGCCGTAGTTGCGTGGTGGAGAATTAATGAGCCGTCGTAAAGACAATTGCTGGTCGTTAGTCACGCAGAAAGGGTGACTATATCTGAATCCAAGTGTTGGACGAGTTGAAAATGGAAATGGTTGTATGTTGGTAATGTAGGTAACACAGTGCCAATATACTTGTATACAAGCTCTACCACCCAACTTGTTAATGGCGAGACTATGCGGCGACTGGTGGGTGGGGGTGGGGGGGGGGGTAGCCTTACACAAGTCGAGGATACTCCTCACCCCCACTACTGCCCGGCACCTGTCGGGCCTACGCAATCGCCCAGATATTCGCACCTTCTTGGAGCAGTATTCAGCCAAATAGCGAACAAACCAAAACGAACCTACTTTGTACCTACTGAGAAATATATGTTACGTAAGAATATAAAACACGTGTAGTAAAACCCAATCCCCTACAGGGGGTGGGGGGTGGGGAGGGCTTGTCAGCACTAACCTGTCGCCTGATCCCAAGTTAATCTATGAATTAATTTGCCAATACACATGCACTGCTTCATGCGATATATAATTATCACATATTGGTTACACGTTAATCCACACGAGTTGATTATTGATTGGTTTCAGTATCACATTGCAACCTATCCAGTACAATCGCCATCTTATTCACACCAATGAGCCTTGACGCTTCTTCATGCATGAGAATTTGCTGGGTGAATGTGTTTATAACTCACCATCAGGCGTAATGAGACATGCGAGGAGTGCCGGAGAAGACGTACCGGGCTGGGTGGGGGAGGGGGGGGGGGGGGGAATCTATAATCTTGACGTTTACATCGGGCGTCTTTTATAACCCGCCCCTGGTGCAAAAGATATAAGGGAGAACGCCATTCTCTGGGTATAACATCAAGACGGAACACTCTGGCATATATTCACTTGAACGATGAGATCGATGGTCGACGATGGAGATGGGTAATTTATGGGCTGTGTGGGTATGGTTAAAGCGAAAACGATACCACCAATTGGCACTTATGATTTTTCAATATGATGAAGGCGGTGCACGGGGTCAAGCAGCATCTATCACTTATTTAATAAGTCCGGAACTGATGATGATCATAGGTGTCCTCTGTTGTGGAGGTGGATTGTTCGGTACCTTGTGGTCTCTGATTGTGAAAACGGATTTATGTAATTCGAAATGTATAAGCCAAGCATTTGTGCAATGGTTATGACAGTCACTGACAAAGTTAGAGGACAAGCAATATTGGTCTAGATCGAGAAAGTCGATTGGCTCAGAACTCGGGGGGGCCAAGAGCAATGGCCTGATTGGACCGGTTGGCATGGGCAAACAAACGCCACGAGTCTGATGGTACTTTTGCATATAAATTCATGTGGTTGTTGGTAGGTGTGCAGTGTGACAGGGCTACTTGCCCGATTCCACCTACTACCACCAACTGGTAAACTGCGATAACGTCGGGTTTGACTTGTTTACGCAACCATTAGCGCAAAATCTTGGTGAAGATGCGCCTTGTATATGGCTGCCGAGATTTCATTTGATGTTGACATATGTTACAGTGAAATGCCAGGCAGATTTCCAACAGTCCCACAGAGCTGTCTAAATGATGTCAACTGTTTATAACGCTCTAACGCCGAAACGGTCAAAGATACAAAAAAAGTCAGAGAATACAAAATATGTATTTTTTTATAAGGAACAACATTTATTCGACATGTTTTTGCGTATCTATAATATTTCGTGAGATACAGCGTTATGAACAATTAAAATTGTTAATAGCAATAGGAACCAGAAGACATATATGGAGCAAAAACTAATCCGCTCTGAGTTACGGCAAGACGCTTCGATTGCGTCATACAGGACCTTGATCGGATAATTTGTTCACGAGAAATCGTTCCCGGAAATTTTTGGTTACATACGTACATCAGCACACACACACACACACACACATACAGACATTGTGTTGTAAATAGTCTAGAAAGGTCAGAAATACCACGAAACGTGGAGATCTGATGGAGAATCGATTTTTCATTTTCGAGGGCAAAACAATAACTTCCGTTATCGAGAAGGTCAAGAAGCACAAGCGGCAGGTTTACAATGGCTCACAACCCCAGACACATTCAGCAAGCCTTCCAGCATCGCCCGCCAATAAGCTTTATTAGCCTACTTACAGAAACGTACGCCCTCATCATATAACCACCACTCAAGGCACGTTCACTAATTTCCTAAGAAACATTCAAAATACACAAAATAGCTATACTGAAATTACAAACTCATTACTATCCTACGATTCACTTCCTTGACATAGTTGGTGCAAATTACAAGGAAGTGATTGTATCGTTTCGATTTATGTTTACAGGCTGCTAATTATCAGGAATGAGTTTATGTTTACGTCTATTGACTGATTCATCGTCGGCGAAGTGGTGATGTCCTGGGACAATAGTGGTCGTAGGAAGTACAATTACCCTCTTACCCACCCTGAAGGAAAACCCAGAATTCTTGTGCCAATCATCTGAGAAAGAAAAACAAGGTTAGAAAAATATATTAAAAAAAAATATTTTATTGAAAAGTTAGTCCGGCGAGTCGATTGACTTGTTGACGTAGCATTACAATTACATCCGGTTAACCTAGGACGTAACAAACTGGACGATGGTGTTGTACACTTGAACACTTGGTACATGATGCAGAGTTGACGGCGTGGGGTCGTGCTAAGATTCGCCAGCGAGAAGTTGCAAGGAAAAGGGAATGTAGGTGGGAGTAAGGAGTCAAGAAGATGAAGAGAGAGGATAAGGCGAGGTTAAAGGAAGACGGTAGGTGGAGAGTAACGCGAGTGCAGAGATTAGGGAGGCGGTGGCCCGAGGGTGGCCGGAATAAATCACCCTGCTGGCGTTGGCGGCACTACCAGAGATCTCTACAAGTCTACTTTACTCGTGAGCAGGATGGGAGGGGCAGAGCTCGTGCCTCGATTAATGGCCGAACAAATGCCCCAGGACACATAAGTCTTCGGGCCCCCATCAATGGCAACCCTGGATGGTACATGGCTCGATAATGTATGGTATTTGAATGGTTTCCGTTTTGCGGACCTCATATGCCTTGGACGGTACATAACGGACTAATTCATGGGTGGTATTGGTGACATCGAGGTACAGAGCCAGGTGGGAACTGACCATGCGATGAAGCTTGATCAAAGCTTGGACGAGGCTCGACTAAGCTTCGCCAAAGCTGTGTTTTGAAGCCTCGGTCAATATGTGCAGAACATGCGAATGTAACACCAATCCCAGCTTAGAGGGTAAGTTTCGTCCTAGCTTGGTTGCGTAGGTTAATACAAGCTTCGAACTTTATCTTCATTCAAGCTTCGGACTTTATCTTGGTACAAGCCTCGAAATTCATTTTCGTCCAAGTTCCAAAGTTTCTCGTGGTCGAAGCATCGAAATTAATCTTGGTCCAAGCTCCAAAATTTATCTTGGTTCAAACTTCGAAGATAGGAACATTGAGGCTGGACCAAGCTTAATTGAACATTCGTTTCCAAGCTTGGTTTTACGTGGTGCAGCAATCCTGGATTTATATATGAATCCAATAATAAGCGGAGTTTCGCTGAAGCCGGTAAATCGAAACTAGGAAAAATATGCTTCAATCCAGCTTAGTTCAACCTTAGTTCAGAAGCTTGGGGTTAGATGGTATGAGCAATCCGGGATTCATGCTGGTTAAAGCTAAGATTCAAAGGTAACAAAGCTGAGCTCGGACCAAGCTTAGTACAACATGGTTTCTGAAGCTTGGGTTTGGATGATTCTAGTACGCTTGGATGTATGTATGTATCCAATATTGGACGTAGATTGGATTCTGCCTGTGGACCAACCCTAGGGACGCTAAGGTTGAGCCAAGCTTGGCGCAAGCTGGGCCAACAAAGCTTGGATATCTTTGATATAACTAAGCCTGATTTGATCTAGGCTTATACATGGGATGAAGATATGTCGGAGCTATCAAGTGCAAGCTTCGGCATCGAAGGTCAGACCAAGATTGATCTCATCGTTCAAGCTTCGAATTCCCCGCCTGGGAGAATCCATTTCAGATCTCTCCAATTGACAGATTTGGGTATAGCACTCTGGATGTTATTGAAGCAGCGATATGCTGTCTTATCTAAGTCCGGATCAAGTTCCTGACCTCTTTGAAGGAATTGAATCATTGAAGAGGATCAACTTCCTCATTTGGCAGTCTAGCTCCAACCATTCCAACAATACCTGGAAAATCTTGTGATGTACCACATGGATGAATCGATCTGCTCAACCAGAAGCCATCAGGAATTCTCGATAATTCGTGAATTAATTCTCAACTTGGCTGCTATTCAGCAAGTGGTAAAAGAGAGAGATCTTCAGTTGGTTGATGCAAATGGGAGATGGGGGTCGGTTAAATTAATTCAAGAGTCTCACTGGGTTCTCTAGTATCCCTCGGGATGCCAGCAGTTACGATGAGTCCTGGCATTCCAGTTTATACCAATGTGATGAGGGGTAAGCGAGATGGAGTTTGAAGTGTCTCCATGGTAGACTCAATTCCTAATTACGTCGTACTGTACACCTAACGGGATTGCACTTTAGCTGAAGACGTCGCGGCCAGACGAGCCGTGAAAAGTGGTGGATTTTACAAATGTCCATTACTACTTTTTTTTTTTTCTTTTGATGAGTCGAATAACACCGCAATTGACGAAGACCTTTCGTTGCTTTTAGCGATGTCTTGACTGGGGTACCACCGGTTCATTACGAAGACCTTTCATCGCAGGGATCTTTCATTTTGCGAGGATTCATTACTTCTTTAAGAGAGTGATGTACTATAGTGTCTAGGTATAGGGTGGAAATTTTTATCGTGGATCTACGGAATTTTTACCGTAGAACTACGGAGTTTTTCCGTAGATTTATGGAATTTTACCGTGGATGTACGGAGCTTTACCGTAGATCTACGGAGTTTTACCGTAGATCTACGGAATTTTTCCGTGGAGCTACGGAATATTACCGTAGATCTGCGGAGTTTTGTCGTAGATTTATGGAATTTTACCGTAGATCTACGGAGTGTTACCGTAGATTTACGGAGTTTTACCGTAGATTTATAGAATTTTACCGTAGATCTACGGAGTATTACCGTAGATTTACGGAGTTTTACCGTAGATTTATGAAATTTTTCTGTAGATCTACGGAGTATTACCGTAGATCTACGAAGTATTACCGTAGATCTACGGAATTTTACCGTAGATCTGCGGAGTTTTGCCGTAGATCTACGGAGTATTACCGTAGATTTACGGAGTTTTACCGTAGATTTATGAAATTTTACCGTAGATCTATGGAGTATTACCGTAGATCTACGGAGTTCTAGCGTAGATTTACGGAGTTTTACCGTAGATTTATGGTGTTTTACCGTAGATCTACGGAATTTTCCGGTCCGTCCAAAAAGTTTTACCGTGCATCCAAAACATTTTACCGTCTATGATCCATTAAATTTCAGATAGAAAATTTTATGAAATCTTGAAAAAGACTTGATGAAGAAATACCTGAGTGATTGATACCATCTCTTAACTGTCGGAATCTTGAGATTAAAATCCTCGCAATACCGAACCGGACGACGGGAAATGAAATGTTCAGAGCTACCACAATTACACAATTGCCAACATCGTCAAGACGTTGAAAAACCATCATTCAGAAGACATGATGAAAAAAATTGCTGACAGCACATGGACATTAACTTTCACCATGCCTCCACATTTAACTGCTGGATTTATATGATTCATAAAATCTTCGAGTTATATTGCTCACTTGATGACTCGTAAAACTTGGGAATCATATAATTAGAGTTGCGCACATAGTCTGCAATATTTGCGCTAGATGTGAATGGGACAAATGGAACTTGTTTTTTATTACTCCGAGAAGTACCATTGGTTTCATTTTGATCACTTCAGGGTCAGAAAATGTATTCCAATGGCGAACATTTCAACAAGTACGAGAACAATAAATTTTGGAGTAAAAAAAAATTTTTCAACAAATTTTGAAAATTTTGAAAATTAAGAAATTTTTTTTTCAAATTATGCAATTTTTTTTTTTTAATTATGCAAAAACTTTTTTTTGAAAATTATGCAAAAACTTTTTTTTTGAAAATTTTGCTAACTTTTTTTTTAATTATGCAAAATTGGTTTTTTTAATCACGAAATATTTTTTTTTTTTGAAAATTAAGCAATTTTTTTTTTGAAAATTATGGAAAATTTTGTTTTTTGAAAATTATGGAAATTTTTTTTTGAAAACTTTGAAAAAGAAAATTTTGAAAAAAAAATTTTTGAAAAAAAAATTTTTGAAAAAAAAATTTTTGAAAAAAAAATTTTTGAAAAAAAAATTTTTGAAAAAAAAATTTTTGAAAAAAAAAATTTTGGAAAAAGAAATTTTAAAAATTAAAATTTTTTAAAATTTCAATTTTGTTTTTTTTGCACTTGAGCAAGTTGGATATGTTTGTATTTCCCTCCCACCACCCATCCAACCATATTCCACTGAGCTCAAGCGATCTGAGCCCGCGTATTATCATGAGCCTATGGGAACCTGTTACAGCTGTTGCTTACCCCCACATAGCGTGAAATTGCCTGTATGTTTAAACACACACGAGATCAGTTGTAAAGGATATAAATTACTATGCAACGACACGCCCACTAATGCTTTCATTATGCAACGTACCAATGTATAATTGATTTAATATTAACCCCGTGGGAGTGCAGTCTACCTAATTAATTAACCACCGGGAAATAGGCATGAATTTTCATGGATGAATTTAACGACAGGTCAACGTATACAGTTTGAGGTGATGCTATAATACCAGAGCATTACGCATAAATTTACATCCTCAAATATAATTCCAGAATATCTTTGTTTTTCTTTTATTTCATCCATTACATGGATTATGTATGCCAGTCAAAAGTGCAAACATTGATTTTTTTGTAATATTAATTTTATGGAATTCTTTTTCAGTGGAGTATTTTTTTACCGTGATATTTCTTACCGTAATATTTTTACCGTGACATTTTTTTACCGTAATAATCTTACCGTGATATTTTTTTTTACCACAATATTTTTACCGTGATATTTTTTTTTACTGTGACATTTTTTTTTACCGTGATATTTTTTTTTACCGTAATATTTTTTTCTGTGACATTTTTTTTACCGTGACATTTTTTTTACCGTAATATTTTTTCTGTGACATTTTTTTTACCGTGACATTTTTTTTACCATAATATTTTTTTCTGTGACGTTTTTTTACCGTGACATTTTTTTTACCGTAATATTTTTTCTATGACATTTTTTTTACCGTGACATTTTTTTTACCGTAACATTCTTACCGTGATATTTTTTTACCATAATATTTTTACCGTGACATTTTTTTTTTACCATGATATTTTTTTTTACCGTAATATTTTTACCGTGATTTTTTTACCATAATATTACGGTAAAAATTCAAAAAAAAAAGACTTTTTCAAATTGTTTTTCGTATTGCCAAAATCCTCTTTCCACCTCAAATAGATTGCCTCCTTAGCACATTGATTTACACATACACAATGTGTCTATCCATATTTCATCACAGATCACGTGTATTCTATTACCATGCAATTATCGGAGTGAAAAATTGAATACAGGAAACAATGAGATTGGATTTTTGACCTGAGATGGCGAAAGAAAGAGACATGAGATATATATATATATATATATATATATATCTGCATGTGTCTATATGTCCATATCTATATCTATATATATTGTGAGGGCTGAACTTTCGCGACTTATTAACGATTTTTAGCCAAGATCGATTCACAGAATCACCAAATTTCTGACAATTCCACAATTTTTGAAAATTTTGAGAACTTGAAAATTTGAGAAATTTTGAAAAAAAATTAATTTTAACGATTTTTACAAAGTTTGGAAAACCTAAAAATCGGAAAATTTGGAAATTTCGAAATTTGACAATGCTAATGAGTGTCAAAAATTTTACGGTTCTGATGAATTTTGGAACATTTGAAAAATCCTGAGATATCAACAATTTAATTTTTCCCGGACATTTTCTGAAGCCGCGCCTCAAAATGTTGATTTCCCCGTTACCCACTATCAGCCTATTTAATTACCGCAATTGATAACTTGTCATCTCGCGCAGGCTACATAATTACTCCCTTATCTTTCGCGTAAATAATCATGGAGTTAAAATGAGAAAAAAAAATTGAAGGACTCCTGATTACTGCTATAACTTGTTCCTTCTCCTTTCCGCATCATTATTGTCACTCTGCGAGATATAATTTAACAAATTAAGATCCCAATTTTTTTTTTAATTCTTGACAATTTTTAGAAATTCTTGGAAATTTCCAAAATTTGAATTTTTTGAAAAATTTCCAAAATTTGAAATTTTTGGAAATTTTCAAAATTTGAATATTTTGAAAAATTTCCAAAATTTGAAATTTTTGGAAATTTTCAAAATTTGAATATTTTGAAAAATTTCCAAAATTTGAAGTTTTTGAAAAATTTCCAAAATTTGAGATTTTTGAAAAATTTCCAAAATTTCCAAAAACGCCTAATAAAAAAACTGAAAAACACTTGATTACCGCTATAAGTTGTACACTCTGCCGGTTGGATCATTAGTGGCACTCGACGACCACTGCATAAATTTGCAAATTAACATTTTTCCATCGCTTACTTAGCATGCAACACTTGCCTCGGATATTTGTGTAAATTAGTTTAAAATGTTCCACGAGTATTTTCTTTTTAATTCCGTGGAGTGTCCGACACCTTCCGCGCAATCAATTCCCACAAATAACAATTTGCCGAGATTGAGAAAAACAAAAATGTAATCATGAACCAATCTTCGCTTATCAGCGCACCAGTCGAACATATATTTAAAATTACTCCTCTCTAATTTTCTTCAATTAAAAATAATTTCCATTCAAAAAGAGACAATATTATTAAAAGAAAAAAAAAATTCAAAAAACAACAAATTAAAAAAATAAAAAATGTTTTTTTTCAGGTTTTTGAAAATTAGAAACACCGCACCCACCCGCTCATCCACTCATCCACCCACCCTCCTACTCACTCACCCACCCACCCACCCTCTCACTCACCCACCCACCCTCCCACTCACTCACCCACCCTCCCACTCACTCACTCACCCACCCTCCCACTTACTCACCCACCCTCCCACTTACTCACCCACCCTCCCACGCACTCACTCACCCACCCACCCTCCCACTCACGCACCCACCGGCCCACCCACCCTCCCACTCACCCACCGACCCACCTTCTCACTCACCCACCCACCCTCCCACTCACTCACCCACCCTCCCACTCACTCACTCACCCACCCTCCCACTTACTCACCCACCCTCCCACTTACTCACCCACCCACCCTCCCACTCACGCACCCACCCACCCACCCTCCCACTCACCCACCGGCCCACCCACCCTCTCACTCACCCACCGACCCACCCACCCACCCACCTACCCACCCACCCACCCACCCACCTACCCACCTACCCACCCACCCACCCACCTACCCACCCACCTAGCCAATCGTACCCTCCCACTCAGTCACCCGCCCACCCTCCCACTCACTCACCGACCCTCCCACTTACTCACCCACCTTCCCACTCACTCACTTACCCACCCACCCACCCACCCTTCCACTCACTCACCCACCCTCCCACTTACTCACGCACCTTCCCACTCACTCACTTACCCACCCACCCTCCCACTCACTCACCCACCCTCCCACTCACTCACCCACCCTCCCACTCACTCACTCACTCACCCACCCACCCACCCCACGCACCCTCCAACGTAAGAGAAAGGTCAGACTCCCTAGCAGAAACTTTATCTCGACAGAGATTACAATTAATATTCTTGCTTCACCGAGTAATACAGGCTCTGTTAGCAAAGCTACTTTTGAAAATAATCGTTTGATTATCTTAATAGATCTGTATTCCTGCGCTTTCACCTCCGGCCAAGTTTCTGTTGTAATAAGAATACATATTTATGGACACCATTACGTTTGTATTGTAGGCAATGGGCGATAAATATCGATGGTAAGACTGGAACTTGTACACATGATGCCAAGCGTTGAAGTAATTCCCATCAATTATTTTCATTATTCTCGGTATACGTGAGAAATTACTCACTCAACATATGGGATTTTATTCACCAAGTAGATGAAAATTACCACATGTACAAGTCCATGATACATCGGTAAACATAATCATTAAAGATTGATGGTGCTAAGGAGAAAAAAATGGAAAATATATGCAAGAGAATGATATGTCACTTGCGTGGAGTTAATTCAATGTGTGAAGGCAATTTTTTTTTTGGGTATTTCACAATTTTAAGATGTTACGAAATGCACGTACACACACACTCGTATGTGAGTGTGACACGACTATGAACACAAACATAATGGATATGGTTTCAAACATGGATATGGTCATGGACATGGATATGGTCATGAACATGAAAATGGTCATGAATATGGTCATGGACATGGACATGGATATGGTCGTGAACATGGATATGGTCATGAACATGGATATGGTCATGAACATGGATATGGTCATGAACCTGGACATGATCTCAAACATGGATATGGTCATGAATATGGTATGGCCTCAAACATGGATATGGTCTCAAACATGGATATGGTCATGAATATGGTATGTTCTCAAATATGGATATGGTCTCAAACATGGATATGGTCATGAGCCTGGATATGGTCTCAAACATGGATATGGCCATGAATATGGTCTGGTCTCAAACAAGGATATGGTCTCAAACATGGATATGGTCTCAAACATGGATATGGTCTCGAACATGGATACGGTCTCAAAAATGGATATGGCCATGAACATGGAAATGGTCTCAAAGATGGATATGGTGTCAACCACGGATATGAACATGTATATGGTCTCGAACATGGATATAGTCTCAACCATGGTATGACTATGAACATGGATATGGTCTCAAACATGGATATGGATATGGATATGAACATGGATATGGATATGAACATGGATATGGATATGCACATGGATATGGATATGAACATGGATATGGATATGAACATGGATATGGGTATGAACATGGATATGGATATGAACATGGATATGGATATGAACATGGATATGGATATGCCCATGGATATGGATATGAACATGGATATGGATAGGAACATGGATATGGATATGAACATGGATATGGATATGAACATGATATGGATATGAACATGGTTATGGATATGGACATGGATATGGATATGAACATGGATATGGATATGAACATGGATATGACCATGAACATGGACATAAATGCTCAGACACACACGCATGCACGCGCGCGCGTGCGCATCACTCCTTTTCCTCAATCCTCGCTGTCTCAGGGACAACATTCTGAAGAGGCGCGAGTACAGGGGGAGTGGGAGGGAGGGGTGCAACACAGCCCAACCAGTTTGTGTCGGCGCAGCCATATAATATCTTAATCTGACGATCTTATCGCGCGCATTAAGATGGGAATATATGGAAGTGGCTTTAGTGTCCCATAAATTAAGATTAGTCAGTCGGCACTTGCCATTAACATTTGCCATTACGGCTATTAACATTAATTATAGCTGGGCTTCCACGCTATAAACCACGAGGTTGCCCCTTTATCTCGCGTGAAAAATATTGGTGTTTTTTTTTAGTTTTCTTTTTTTCTTCGGATTTTTGTGTTTTAGTGGTACTGAAAGCAGTTGAGGTGTGGAATATTTTGCGATGAAAATTACGAAATGGAGTTTTGGTTGGAATTGTTGGTATTTTTTTTTCGGTGAAAAAAATTGCTCGATTTATTTAATTTTATTTTTTTTTTTAAATTAAAATTAAGAAATGCCGAAGAAAAATTTTAATTGCGATCGTGTGGGAATCAATTGTGCAACCAAAATTGATACATTTGTAAGGCGGCAGGAGGGGGTGGAAGGGGAGTGGGAGGGAGGGGGGGGGGGGAGGAAGGGGGGTGGAGGGCGGAGGGTGAGGATGGTGCGGGGCGGAGGGGTAGCAAGGGGGTGGTGGGAGGAGGGGGAGGAAGGGGGGATGGTGGGATGAGGAAGGGGGGTGGAGGGCGGAGGGGGGAGCAAGGGGGTGGTGGGAGGAGGGGGAGGAAGGGGGGATGGTGGGAGGAGGAAGGAGGGAGGGGGCGGGGGAATTATCCACCTGTCATGGGCAATTTCAATGTCCAATGGCAACATCCTACTCCCTTAATGACGTGTTTATGCGTCTCGCGCTATTTGAGTGACAGCTAGTATTTCCGTAATGGATTTGCTCACGATTGCCCAGGGGATAAATATAAGTCGAAATTATCCGAAACATAGTATTATGTCTGCATGTATGTAATTATAGAGACTAGCATATGGACCTAATATATAAGTTTAATGGACGGGTTGTGAGTGTGTTCTCAATGAATCGAATCAATATCCTCGCGATGGAAATGGCAATGTTTAATTCCGATTTTCATGCGATTATTTCGTTTCTGAGTCGGTTTACGAAAAAATGTTGTAAACACTTTTTTGTAGACAATTTCATTTCCTACAAAAATTATAGTATAAAATTTTTCGGCAAACTGCTTCATTAGTACGCTAATTGCGAATAATTGATAGGGAATAATGTCTTCGAAAATTTTCGGAATTTTTGACGAGAAAAAAATATTAACACACACACACACACACACACACACACACACACACACAGCGATATGAATGCACAGACACACAGAGTTATATCTGCACACATACGACATTTAGCAGAGTTTTTTGTGGACACACAGACAGCAGATTAGTTGATTAATCAATTGGGGGAATTGAAAATGTGAGATACTGGGGAAGCGCAATTGAGATGGATTAAATGATGGATTAAGTGCGTAATTAATTGTAGCTTATGGTTGTTTCAGTCGTGACATTCATTTTGTATATGTTAAGGTGGAAACGATGATGTACCCGCTTTCGCCCTCGGAAAATTTTTAAAAATGTTGGAATTCTGGTAATTTTGGATCATGCTGGAAAATTCTGGGTGATGCTGAAAATTTTTGGAACATGCTGGAAAGTTCTGGATTATGCTGGAAAATTCTGGAACATGCTGGATAGTTGTGGAACATGCTGGAAAATTGTGGAACATGCTGGAAAATTCTGGACTATGCTGAAAATTTTTGGAAAATTCCGGAACATGCTGGAAAATTCTGGAACATGCTGGAAAATTCGGGAACATGTTGGAAAATTCTGGAACACGTCGGAAAATTGTGGAACATGCTGGAAAATTTTGGAGCATGCTGAAAAATTCTGGACCAAGCTGGAAAATTCTGGAATATGCTGGATAATGGTGGAACATGCTGGAAAATTGTGGAACATGCTGGAATTTTTTTAAGCATGCTGAAAAGTTTTGAAACATGTTGGAAAACTCTGGAACATGCTGGGAATTCTTGAAACATGCTGGAAAGTTTTGAAACATGCTGGGAAATTGTGGAACATGCTGGAAAATTCTAGAACATGCTGGCTAATTGCGGAGTATGTTAGATAATTGTGGAATATGCTGAAAAATTTTAGAGTATGCTGCAAAATTCTGAAACATGCTGGAAAATTCTGGAACACGCTGAAAAATTCTGGAACTTGCTGGAAAATTCTAGAGTAGGCTGGAAAATTTTCGATGATTCTGAAAAATTTTGGAACCTGCAGAAAAATGTTGGAACATTATGGAACATGCTGGAAAATGTTTGCAAGTGAATTAAAAAAATGTCATAAATTCCTTAAAAATAAGAATATTCTCCAAAATATTTAATGTTTTTTCCCCTCATAGAGAGGCCCCATTACTTGATTAATAAAGTGGTAGAATTGAAAATGTGAGATACTGGGGAGGCATAATTGAGATGGATTAAATGACGCATTAAGTGCGTAATTAATTGTAGCCCGTGGTTGTTTCAGTCGTGACATTTATCCTCTATATGTCGAGGTGCTACCGACTACGTCCTCCCCCCCCCCTTCCTCGCCCCCCTCTCGCCCCACCCCGCGAAATTTATGACCACATTTCTTCTCCCGTCATTAGCATATATTTGAGATATATCTTAATTTTACAGTCACATTTCAACCTCCATCCAGGAGTTATAACCTGTAATATATTACGATTCTACTTTGCGCCCGTAATAAAATAAAAACTTTGAGGTGAATAAAAAATATGGTGATACAAGAATTGCCGTTAGTTGGGGATAAATGAGTGAGTTATAGGCTTATAACTTGCATGAGATCGTAAAACGAGATTTCATTGGACGATTATGTGGGTTATCATTTCTCGGGAGTGTAAAAAATTTTTGGAAAATTTTTTGGAAATTTTTTTGGAAAATTTTTTGGAAAATTTTTTGAAAAATATTTGTGAAAATTTTGTTAAAATTTTTTTTGAAATTCTTTTTGAAAATGTTTTTGAAATTTTCGTTTTCGAAATTCTTTGAAATTTTTTTTTGAAAATTTCTTCATGACAATTTTTTTTCTGGAAATTTTTTGGAAAATTAAAAAAAAAGTTTGAAAAATAATTTTTTTTCCAAAATGTTTTTGATAGTTTTGTTTCCGAAATTTTTTTGAAAAGTAAAAAAAAAATTTGAAAAATAATTCGAAAAATTTTTGCGAACATTCTTGAGAAATTGAAAAAAAAAATTGGATTTTTTTTTTAAAAACGGAAAAAAATTCATTTTTTTTTAAGTTTTTTTAAAGGTTTGAAATTACGAGTATGTATCGTAATTGAAAAAAATAAAGTGCTATTCAGTCGTTTACTATATTATTATACCCAAGTAAATGACTGTAATTTAGGTGAGATTTGAACTCCCAACCTTGGCATTATAAATTTGCAACTCTAATTGATAATTGCCGTACGCGACTTTTTACGGTAAAATCAATTTTATCAACGTCGTAATGAAAGTCTTAACGAGCTCCATCCGCAATTGGATCACCTTTACTACAATTCTGTTGCAATTTAGCATCGGCCGCAGCACTATAACTATTCCGGTTCTAGATTAGGTTTTCTAGTTCGAAATAGAGTGAGCGAGTCTTATCTATATTAATTTGCTGTTACTTTTCCCGCCTTACATTTCCTGTTACATGTACTTATCAAATGTATTAGGGTAAAAAAAAAATTTCTAATCACGAAATAGAAAAAAATTCCGGAAATGTCAAAAGAGTTCAAAGAAGATTTTAAACATTTTCAAAAAAGTTGGAAAGACTCAAAAATCGGAAATCGGAAATCGAAAATCGACAATCGACAATCGAAAATCGAAAATCGAAAATCGAAAATCGAAAATCGAAAATCGAAAATCGAAAATCGAAAATCGAAAATCGAAAATCGAAAATCGAAAATCGAAAATCGAAAATCGAAAATCGAAGATCGAAAATCGACAATCGAAAATCGAAAATCGAAGATCGAAAATCGTAGATCGAATATCGAAAATCGAAAATCAAAAATCGAAAATCGAAAATCGAAAATCAAAAATTAAAAATAAATAATTTTAAAAAAAATCCAAATGAAGAAAATACGTTACAATTTGTTTTCCAAGTATCTAAGAACACTCAAGAATCATCATCCCCAAATTGTTTATGTAATTATCTTACTATATAGTCATGAATATTACTTCCAATTAGCCAAACGATTATTCACAAATTGAAACTGAGGAGTTGATGTCGCAAACTGCCATCACAGCCACCTGTTAGAACGCCAGGCCTTTCACCGTTCTCACCATAAGTGTGCCCGAGAATATATATACATATAGATATATATATACATATATGCATATATTCTCAACCACGTGTACTCCCCACTTGCGTTGGTATTGTACTCGAAAATCGAAACTCGAAAATCGAAACTCGAAAATCGAAACTCGAAAATCGAAACTCGAAAATCGAAACTCGAAAATCGAAACTCGAAAATCGAAACTCGAAAATCGAAACTCGAAAATCGAAACTCGAAAATCGAAAATCGAAACTCGAAACTCGAAAATCGAAACTCGAAAATCGAAACTCGAAAATCGAAACTCGAAAATCGAAACTCGAAAATCGAAACTCGAAAATCGAAACTCGAAAATCGAAACTCGAAAATCGAAACTCGAAAATCGAAACTCGAAAATCGAAACTCGAAAATCGAAAATCGAAACTCGAAAATCGAAACTCGAAAATCGAAACTCGAAAATCGAAACTCGAAAATCGAAACTCGAAAATCGAAACTCGAAAATCGAAACTCGAAAATCGAAACTCGAAAATCGAAAATCGAAACTCGAAACTCGAAAATCGAAAATCGAAAATCGAAACTCGAAAATCGAAAATCGAAACTCGAAAGTCGAAAATCGAAACTCGAAAACCGCTTGCAAATACTCTGAAAAATCTCAAAAAAAATTAGCAACCCTTTTTGACCAGCATGTAGGTCCCCTGCGCAATTCGGAATGACGAAATCGGCGCAGGACAGTGGTCCACTATTTGGTGGAAGTTCTCAGCTATCTCTGGGATAGCAAAGTCGAGCTCGGTTCATCGTAATAGCCGCCTCAAAAATGGCTCCACTGAATTTTGCAGAAGTAGGTGTCTGGATGTCGACCCGAGATAGTTAATAACATTACGAAATGTCAGTGTCACTGTCAATTGCCTCAACTGTTGTACATCTAGGTTCACCTCCTGCAGGCCCACACCAACCAATAAAATACATTTACTGGCACAGCCCGACATGTCAATATAGCTGCCAACTTTACGATGAATGAAGTAGGACATCAGAATCACCCAGCCTCCACCAATGCGGCATCACCTCATTATGTACAATGTCCACACCAACATGAACATTATTTATGAGCTGTAAATTTTCTCAATGCCTATCCTGGACCTGGGTAGCGCGACTTTTTATCGCGATACTATCGCGGAAAAAAAACGAGTCCATAGAAAGCAGCGCTCCATAAGTGAAACTCAATGCGTCATTTTTTTTTCGGAACTATTTGCCTTTCCAAAATTTTCCCTCAACCAGTCTCCACTCTTTGCAAAAAAACGGCACGTCAAAAAGCGCGCGCTTAATCGCTCGTGGTATATTCCAGTTTTTTCTCGTTATCATTAAATCATTCTGTTTCTTTCTTGTACCGCAAGTACTGAAGGAATGCATTGATAATTTTTATGTTTCAGATCATTGATAAAATTCCATGGAGTGGTTAGTGGACGAGTATGGTCAGACGACAAAATTGAAGCATTTGTTGGAGAGTTCTTTAGCACATGAGTTGGCGCTATTCGGTTAAGAAAAACGCTAAAAAGTAGAAACAGATGATGATTATCGAGTTTGTGATGTTCGTGGAATTATTCGACATGCATCGCATTGGTGTGGGTGAGTGTGTGGGTGGGCGCGAGAGTGGGTGGGCGCGAGGGTGCGTGGGTGGTTGTGTGTGGGTGGGTGGATGAGTGTGGGCGGGTGGGTGGGCGGATGAATGGGTGAGCGAATGAGTGGGTGGATTGATGGGTGAGCAAGTGGGTGGACGGGTAGGTGGGTGGGTCTGTATGGGTGGATAGGTGGGTGTGAGTGTGTGGGTGGGCGCATGGGTGGGTGGGTGGTTGTGTGTGCGTAGGTGAATGAGTGTGGGCGGGTGGGTGTGGATAGGTGGGTGAGTGTGGGTGGGCGGATAAGCGTGGGTGGATGGGTGGATGAGTGTGGGTTGGTGGACGAGTGTGAGTGGGTGGGTGGGCGTCAATCGGTCAGTGGGTGGGTAGGTGAGCGGATGGGTGGGCGGATGAATGGGTGGATTGATGGGTGAGCAAGTGGGTGGACGGGTAGGTGGGTGGGTGTGGATGGGTGGATAGGTGGGTGTGAGTGTGTGGGTGGGCGCGTGGCTGGTTGTGTGTGCGTAGGTGGATGAGTGTGGGTGGGTGGGTGTGGATGGATGGGTGAGTGTGGGTGGGCGGATAAGCGTGGGTGGATGGGTGGGTGAATGTGGGTGGGTGGGTTGGTAGGAGGTGGGTAGGAGGTGGGTGGGTGCATGAAAGGGTGGATTGATGGGTGAGCAAGTGGGTGGATGGGTGGATAGGTGGGTGTGAGTGGGTGGGTGGGCGTCAATGGGTGAGTGGGTGGCAGGTGGGCGGGTGGGCGGTAGGTGGGTGGGCGGATGAATGGGTGGGTGGATGAATGGGTGAATGGGTGGGTGGGTGTGGACGGCTGGGTAGGTGAGTGTAAATATTGATTATATGTTAACTAGATAACAGGGTATCAAATTCTCAATGAAGTTAACATGGAAAAAAGCGCACGGAAGTGCCCAGTTACCCAGAATGAAAAGATCCCTTATATGAATTCCACAAATTTCAAGAATTTGCAATTAAAAAATTTTTTTTAGATCTCTACATCGTCTTCAGCATTTGGCTCGCCATTACTAGTTGGAGAAAAACCGCAAGAAGTGGAAACACATGATGATTATCAGCTTCGTAATGCCGCCAGGAATTATTCCGAGTTCCTTCACGTACCGCGTAATGTCCTATCGCGCGGGGAAAAAAGTTTGTACGCATGCGCACGGGCATCACGCTTACCAACCTGTGTTGTACGTGTTTCAGCAACGCCAAACGGATTTCCTTTTTTGTTGAGTATGTTGCTTCTTCTTGCCTTAAGGATGCCCGGGAAATTTTGTAATAAACCGAAGGTGTGTGTGACCCCGTCTGGATCGAACCAACGACCCCTCGAGGTGTGTGTGTGTGTGTGTTCGTATTTTTCTACGGTATGTCATAGACTGGTCCAGACGAAGCGTCAACAAAAAGTTGATTATCTCGTTACCAACTGGTTTTACTGAAAAATTTTGTACTACATTTTTTGTAGAGAATTGAATTTCCAACAAAAAAAGTCATTGTCATTTTTTTCTAACTTCATTTGTTAACGAGAAATATTGAAAAATACGCGGTTTCGTGGAGTAACGCAGACACTGGTGGACCGTTTCTTACGGAACACACACACACACACACACAATATTAGGAACCCATTTTTTCCATTTTCATTGGAAAATTATTGGTGTCACCATCGCGGCTCGCTCACATCCTCTTTATTTATGGATTTGGTTTTTTTTTTCGGATAGGCGGCAGGTCTCATCTTATATACAGAAGCTAATTCATTGCGCGATTTGTGCTCAAAGGGGGCCCGCGCTTTGGACACTGGACAAAACCGACAAAGGCAGTTTATCCTTACGCGACGTCCCTTAAAAATGGCCGACGATCTCGTTCCCCGGACGTTGGCCGTCCATCAATCAGCCCTCGAGTGGACATCTCGCGGTAAAAAGCGCCGCAATTATCTGTTACTGCTTTTTTTCCCCATTGCTTACCTTTGAATGGAGAGACCGAAGACAAGGGTGGGGGGGGGGGGGGGGGGGAGGGGGGGATGGGTGGCTGGGAGGAGTGAAGAAGACAAGGGGGCTCGATCTGCTATCACCCAATTGTAAAAAAAGGGGGATCTTGGTACCAGGTTGCATATGTGTCTTCATGAAGAAAGTTTGAGGTTCAAAAGTTTTAGGAACACACACACACACACACACACACACACACACACACACACAGACGCACACATATACACATCGCCACACGCACACACACACACATACATATCCACACACACATACATATCCACACACACACATACATATCCACACACACACATACGTATCCACACACACATACAAACACACAGACGCACACATATGCAAACACATACACATCGTTACACACACACACACATACACATACACTCAGATACACACACACGGAGATATACACATACACACACACACACACACACACACACACACACACACACACACACATATATCTCTTCCAAAATAGTTCGTAATTTTAAAAATGCGAAAGATTTTCATAACCTTAATTTCCCCCCCCCCCCAATTTATAAATTGTCGAAAATTATCCGCCCAAAGAATAGTGACACCTATTGGTCTCAGCCCAATATCTCCAGTGTTTCATTAATCCCATATCGCATGGAAAATTAACGATTGTGATTTACGATTAACCAGCAAAGCGCATTGGCAACAAAAAAAGAAGAGCGCCTGTTGGCCAGTGGCGATTTTGCCGTATGTAGCTGTGATTGGGTAACAACAGCCGAGGCCTGACGACTGTATCGCACTGCTGCTGCCCCCTACCGCCGCCTCGTAAATCAAAGTAATTAAAATGCCTGCTGTAGAATAAATGATGACACAACGATGCCCAAGCCCGGTGGTGCAGCGGTCGACCGCTGGCGCTTCTCCCTCTTATCCATGTGTCACCAATACTATGAATAAGGATGCGCACGTGCGTGTGCCCAACGTGGGAATCGAACAATTCGTAATTACACATCGCTCCCTATGACGCGGGGTGAATATAGAGCTACCTCTGGAGAAAATGGTTCTATAGCTAGAACAAGGTGACTTATCTGTCGGATAATGAGTGCATACACACACACAGTATCCCAAAACCGTGAACTCCGAAATTTGTGGGGTGGAAAGAGAGCGAAATTTGGGGCCGAAAGTTCCTTTTCCACTTTTCTCTCCGAGGCTCCCCTGCCGAGATATTCACTGTTTCAGTAAGAGCCAATGAGAACGTAGCTCCGCCCCCTTAGCCAGTGGTTCTCAACGAAATGGCTTTTGATTGGACAAATTGGGATCTTACATACCCAAACTGGCCAGATCTCGAGCCGCTATGCAATCTTGAGCCGCCAAATGCCAGTTTTTGGCATTTTAAAACGATTGCATTGAGAACCACTGGTCTAGGGGGCGGAGCTACGCTCTGATTGGCCGATTTGAAAATTGAATAACTTGGTGGGAGTGCGGCGGAGAGAAAAATGGAAGAGAAACTTTTGACCCCAAATTCCACGTTCTATCTAGTCCTAAAAGTTGGTGGCAATCTACAAAATTTTGTTTACAACAAATCTACATATTGATCTACAAATCTACATATTGATCTACAAATCTACATATTGATCCACAAATCTACATATTGATCTACAAATCTACATATTGATCTACAAATCTACATATTGATCTACAAATCTACATATTGATCTACAAACCAACATATTGATCTACAAATCTACATATTGATCTACAAATCTACACATGACTGTGTCAACGAAAAATTAATTATACACACACACATACGCACACTTACACATACACACACAAATGTACATGTTGCCCACAATTTTACTTCTGATTTTCAAGGTCATTTTCTAGCGGAATGTTGCAAATTTCGTCACGAAGCTACGGTGAATTGGGCCGGTGCCTAAATTTTAGACTCCCAAAATCTTAATGTTCCCATACGACCGTCCTGCGTTCCTACGGATTATCATAATTTTGCCGAATGGAATTCCTTTGAGTCGGCGGTATTCAAGTCCTCCAAGAATTATAGTCGACAACCACTACGTTTTCTCCCATCTCCCCCTTTCCCCCCGCAACGTCCATAATTCTTCTCCCAACGCACAACAAATCGCGAATTCAAGCTAAAAAATCATGAGGGGCTGGCGTTGCCCATCTGCTACCTGGTACTGTCTTCCGAATCGACTAAGAAATTGAGTATGTTGAGTGTATGGAATTTGTGGCTGTAAAAAATGTGTGGCTAGTAGCTAGGTAAAGACTCCCGGGATCATAGAAATGGATTCACGCTGCTGTCTATACTCCATTCCAATAGGATGTCATTCGAATGTCCAGGTGCTGAACGCTGGATTATTGTTCAAATTAAGGTGGATCTCACTCCAGAAGAAGATTGATATTGCTAGTCAAAATTGATATTACTTTAGATTAAGTTGCCGAAGTAGAATCCTGGTCCTGATCAAGTTGGATCCTGCTGATCAAGTTGGATCCATCTGGTCAAGTTGGATCCTGCCTCTGATCCAGTTGGATCCTTCTCCAGGACAAGTTGGAGCATTCTCTTGATCAAGTTGGATGCTACTCCCAGTCAGCTTGGATCCTTTTGATCAAGTTGGATTCTTCTCCTGATCATGCTGGATCTATATCCTAATCAAGTTGGATCCTGCTCCAAATCAATTTGGATCCTGATTATCAAGTTGGATCCTGCTGATCAAGTTGAATCCATCTGATCAAGTTGGATCCATCTGATCAAGTTGGATCCATCTTTTCACGTTGGATCCTCTCCCTGATCCAGTTGGATCCTTCTCCAGGACAAGTTGGAGCCTTCTCCTGATCAAGTTGGATGCTACTCCCAGTCAGCTTGAATCCTTTTGATCAAGTTGCATTCTTCTCCTGATCATGCTGGATCCATGTCCTAATCAAGTTGGATCCAGATTATCAAGTTGGATCCTGCCCCTGATCCAGTTGGATCCTTCTCCAGGACAAGTCGGAGCCTTCTCTTGATCAAGTTGGATCCTACTCCTACTCAAGTCAGATTCTTCTCATCAAGTTGGATTCTCCTCCTTATCACGCTGGATCCATGACCTAATCCAGTTGGATTCTTATTCTGATGCAGTTAAACCCTGCTCTGAATGAAGTGCAATCCTGCTCTTTACGAAGTTGGATCCTTCTCCAAGACAATTTGAATTCTGCTTCTGACAGTGTTGGATCCTAGTCCAAATCAACTTGGATCCTTCTTATCAACTTGGATTCTGCTAATCAAGTTGGATCTATCTGATCAAGTTGTTTCCTCCCCCTGATCCAGCTGGATCCTTCCCCTGACCAAGTTGGATCCTTCTCATCAAGTTGGACTCTGCTGATCAAATTGGAATCTTCTCCTGATCATGCTGGATCCATGTTCTAATCAAGTTGGATCCTGCTCCTGATGCAATTGAACCCTGCTCGGAATAAAGTCCCATCTTGCTCCTTATCGAGTTGGTTCCATTCCAAATCCTATCCAGTCCTACTCCAAGGCAAGTCCAGTTGGATTCTCTTTCTAATCAACTTGGATCCTCCCCAAGGTGTCCTTTGAACATAAAATCATTGAACAAAAAATTTTCACAGATTGATGCTGCTCGATTTCAATTATGCTAAAATCACGTTGCATGTTGGATCCGCTGGTCCAGCATGATCATTTATGTGCACCGATGTTAGCAGTTTTTACATGGAATTTTGTGAACATTTGCTACCAAATTGATGTACGATCTCTCTGGAAAATTATGAAAGCATCACGTATCGCATCTGCTATTTGGCGGATCGGCAAAAAAAAATGCACGAGTATATTGGGAGCACGGAATTTCCGTTTACAAGAAAGATACGTTTGCTCGTTAGGTTGAACCGAGTACGGGCCTCTAAAGAGCCGTGATTGATGATCCTACCTGGCTCGTTACACGGAGATGTCGTGTAAGAATATATACACCTGCTCGTGGAATCACACCGCTCGCAACGAGCAAACATTTCCTACCAACTTTCGTCCATATTGTGGTGTAAACTGTGGGGCGTCGTGTTGGGGGCATAAAGCCATCGGCGTAAAAAGTGCCGGCAGTTAGTGTCTTGTGCATGATGGCGGAGCTGTATAAAGTCAACGATGCTTTTTATGACTCGATGGTACATTTTGTGATTAAATTTGAGTGAAAATTATCGGATAGGCGAACGTAAATTTTGTTTGAAATTTTCCCATTTTTGACATTGGTCATTTTTGAGAGAAATTTTTATCGGCGCAAAATTTGGAGAATTGGAAAAGTCATTTTGGAACTTTTGGAAATTGTGAAAATTTTGGAAATTTTTTAAAATTCTGAACATTTTAGGAAATTTTGAGAGTTTTGAAACTTTCAGAAATTTTGGGAAATTTTGGAAGTTTTGGGCATTTTGAAAATTTTGGAAGTTTTGGAAATTTTGAAAATTTTGAAAATTTCGAAAATTTTGAACATTTTGAAAATTTTCAAAATTTTGGAAATTTTCAAAATTTTGGAAATTTTAAAATGTTTGGAAGTTTTAAAAACTTTGGCAATTCTTGAACTTATGGAAATTTTGGAGATTTTGAGAAATTTTTGGAAATTTCGGAAATTTTTGAAATTCAGAAAAATAAATATTTTCAAAATTGTTTTTTTTTAGAATTCCGAACATTTTGGGAAATTTTGACAATTTTGGAAATTTTGGGAAATTTTGAAAATTTTGGGAAATTTCGAAAATTTTGGGAAATTTTGAAAATTTTGAGAAATTTGGGAAATATTGAAAACTTCGGAAATTTGGAGAAATTTTGGGAATTTTTAAAATTTTGGAAATTTTGGAAATTTTGAAAACTTTGGGAATTTTTGGAATTCAGGAATTTTTGGAAATTGTGGACATTTTGGAAGATTTGGAAATTTTGACAAATTTTTGGAGATTTCGGAAATTTTTGAAATTCAGAAAACTAAGTATTTTTAACATTGACTTTTTTAGAATTTTCAAATATGTTAAATTGCATCCCCTTTGAAATTTCGTATTGAGCCCATCAATTGCGAATCCCATTCTCCAATTTTCAATTGCACCAGATTCTGGTGGGCCACTTTACCTCTCTCAGTTTTCGCTCACGCAAGCCACCCGCCCCCCTTACCCTCACCGCCAGCACCAACCCTCTCCCCCTTTTCCGCGAATCCCGCGAATCCCCAAACAAGCGCTAATTACAGTCGGTGAGCCACGTCCTTAATACATTTGTGTTGGTGCAGGCGTGCGTGCCGCGTGACGAGTGATGGCCACGCAAGATACCTCATTCATGGCTTTATTACGTGCAGACCCCAGCACAAATGCGTACCCAGACTTTTTATGGGTGATTCTGTGCAAATTGCAACTTTTACGCGGTAAATTTCAACCCTGTCCCCAATTTTTTCCCAAAAAACCGTTAAAAAAATGTGGAAAATTCCGCAAATTTACAAAAAAAATTTTGGAATTTGAAAAATTCGAAAAGTTTGCAAAATATTTTGTAAATTTTTATCGGTTCCTAATCTTCTCAGAAAACTTGAAAAGTTTCAAAAAAATCCGAAAGTTCCCAAAAATTCAAAATTTTCAACAATTCAAAAAATTTCGAAAATTCAAAAAATTTCAAAAATTCAAAATCGTTCAAAAACTTAAAAATTCAAACTTTTAAAAAATTCCAAAACTTTGAAAAATGCAAAAATTTTTGAAAAATTCAAAATTTTTGAAAAATTCAAAAATTTTGAAAAATTTTGAATACCTTTGAAAATTTTCAAAAATTTTCAAAAATTCATACAATTTCCAAAACTCAGAAACTTTCAAAAATTTTCATACATTTTCAAAAATTTTCAAAAATTTTCAAAAATTTTCAAAAATTTTCAAAAATTTTCAAAAATTTTCAAAAATTTTCAAAAATTTTCAAAAATTCAAAAATTTTCAAAAATTCAAAAATTCCCAAAAGTTTCCAAAAATTTTCAAAAATGTCCAAAAACTCCGAATTTCAAAACTCTATAGACTATCAAAAATAACGAAAAGCCCACCTAAAAATTTTCAAACTCCCGAAAAATGTCCTACTCCAAAAACCGCGACCCTATAAACTATCCAAAAAAACCCGGGGTATTCCACCAGTTTACCGGTCCGCCCCCACATTTTTCCCATACACTTCATTTATCATCATCGCTTTCATCTCATCTCATACATTTACATGCCGAGCATAGGCTAAATCAATAGAGCACCAGCTGTCCAAGGGACATCAGCCCCGGAGTACTGTCAAGAGCCATTTTATCGCCCATCAATCGATGAGCGACAGTGGGAGCGCAAAAAAAAAAAAAAAGTTGGCAATGCGCACGTCATATTCTCTCAGTCAGCAGTATAGGTGTTTTTCGTTGAGGAGGTAAGATATTCCATGAATAAAAGTTGTCGTAATGACAACCCGGGGAGGTCACATTTGAATATCATATGCGTAACGCTCCGGGGATTCCCCTTTTTCCCTACCATTGCTTATGTCACGTGACCCCGCAATTTTCCCGCCAATTTTTTCAAATGTCCGCGTCAAAAATCCGCACAAATAATTCAACAATCTCATACAGGCTGATGGCATTGGAATAAATGAGGCTGAATGATGAAGAGGCAGACTGACGTGCTCGGGAACAAACGAGGATAAAAAGGATTGGGTCACTCGTCCCCCATGTCCACGTCACCTCTCGTCAACGTCAGCCCAATGGTGGCTCATTATCTCCGCGTCTGTCATACCCAAATGTCATTATCACTCCAAAATATGGCAGATCAGTCGCGCCTGTCATCCGACCATCATCAGCCTGTGCATTTCATGTAGCTGTCATATATCCATCTTCAACAACTGTACCATCTCAGCATCTCAACTGTCCGTTATCTCTCATCAAAATTCTTGAATCAGCCAATGGGGAACGTGCTTACAGACCAATTACATGGAATCAAATGATCAGGAGATTCTTCAGCTACACCACTATTCAGCATGGCACACTTCAGTGCATGACAATTTATTAGAAACTAACAATACTACCAGCCTTTTTCACTATTTGTGCTAATTAGTGTTGGATCTATATGAAGTACCAGGTTCTGATCATGACATGTTGATGCTGGGAGTAAAAGACAAGCAACCAGCATCATCAACATCCAGCAAGCAATGACACGGGGCAGATTGGAGATGGGACATTGGAAATGGGACATTGGAGATGGGACATTGGAGATGGGACATTGGAGATGGGACATTGGAGATGGGACATTGGAGATGGGACATTGGAGATGGGACATTGGAGATGGGACATTGGAGATGGGACATTGGAGATGGGACATTGGAGATGGGACATTGGAGATGGGACATTGGAGATGGGACATTGGAGATGGGACATTGGAGATGGGACATTGGAGATGGGACATTGCAGATGGGACATTGCAGATGGGACATTGGAGATGGGACATTGGAGATGGAACATTGGAGATGGGACATTGGAGATGGGACATTGGAAATGGGACATTGGAGATGGGACATTGGAGATGGGACATTGGAGATGGGACATTGGAGATGGGACATTGGAGATGGGACATTGGAAATGGGACATTGGAGATGGGACATTGGAGATGGGACATTGGAGATGAGACATTGGAGATGAGACATTGGAGATGGGACATTGGAGATGGGACATTGGAGATGGGACATTGGAGATGGGACATTGGAGATGGGACTTTGGAGATGGGACATTGGAGATGGGACATTGCAGATGGGACATTGGAGATGGGACATTGCAGATGGGACATTGCAGATGGGACATTGGAGATGGGACATTGCAGATGGGACATTGCAGATGGGACATTGCAGATGGGACATTGGAGATGGAACATTGGAGATGGGACATTGGAGATGGGACATTGGAAATGGGAGATTGGAAATGGGACATTGGAGATGGGACATTGGAGATGGGACATTGGAGATGGGACATTGGAGATGGGACATTGGAGATGGGACATTGGAAATGGGACATTGGAGATGGGACTTTGGAGATGGCACATTGGAGATCTGACATTGGAGATGGACCCTTGCTCAATTGTCATGGTATCGATGTCCTAGACAATCAGGTCATCCAGGTCTAGCTAAAGGTCATCAGACATCTCCAAAGCTAATCCAAGCTCGTCATTCATTCCTCCGTCCTACCTGCTGGAGATGGGACACTCTGAGAGTTGTCTTCTGCTTTCGACCCGATCTGCGCCACCACATGCATCCTGGTTCCCCAGCAGGAGGGCGATGGACTCGTTGGTGGGGAGGGAGAAAAATAGATCCACACATCAAACTACTCAGATCTTCACACTTCTGAAGTGCTCTGCTTCACCAACTGTCACACCAATCTCTACCTGTCCTATCACCATGTCCAACAACTCTACCCAGCATCACTCTTACTTCTTTCCTCATTTTGTTATCTCTTATGAGCATTTACGATCGACGAAATTTATGCGGCTTGCGTGAGCCAATCAGAAGTAACTGGCAAGAAGACTTTATGAGCTTACTGTGATGATGCGCGATAGGGAATCGCCTTTGGCTCTACCTAATGGCTAACAGATACCATCTTTACACTCTTGTGCTGTGAGAAGAATGGTGGCGCTGTGATCGCACTCATGCCTGGCGGTTTTTCGCGGCATTGTGATTCATTATGCGGCTTCTCGTTGTCACGGATAAAATAATGGCAAGACATGCCAGGCCCCACCTCACCTTCTTCCCTGTGATTATCTCAGGTAGATAGCGTCGACAAATGTGCATGGGGGGGCCCACGATTTACGGGGAACAATGGAATGAGGAAAGCTGAAGAATCAGAGTTCATATCAACGACGCTGTGTATTAATTTGGAGATTGTCTATGTCGGCGGGGGGGGGGGGGGGGGGGGGGGGGGAGATGGGAGGGCCGGGGTTTTATGGGAGAATAGGAGAACGCGATCTGATGGCTCGATTTCGATTTTTCAGTGCATTATGGGTGGCTGCTCGCATGGTGAGCACTTCGCCGCCCAAGGATTTTGTGGAAAAGACCATTCTAAAAATGATATATCGCTCGTCTAGGTATTATAAGCACCTCGTGGTAGGTGTGGTGATCGTCTATCTCGGTGGTGGGAGGGCGGGGGGGGGGGAGGTGGGAGGGAGGGGGGGGGGTTTATGGGAGAATAGGAGAATGGGATCTGATGGCTCGATTTCGATTTTTCAGTGCATTTTGGGTGGGTGCTCGCATGGTGAGCACTACGCCGCCCCAGGCTTTTCTGAAAAAGTCCATTCTAAAAATGACATATCGCTCTTCTAGGAATCATGAGCACCTCGTGGTAGTTGTGGTGATACCAGAAATCAGTTTGGCAACTACTGGTCATAATCAAGCCACTAGGAGAAAATTAACGTTGGCATATGAAATTTGCTATTGCCCACATAACTGGCCTTGCATTTACCATCAGTTGTATAATACGTAAATCATCAAACATGGCGGTGTGACGTTTAACTGCAAGTGCAGAGGTAGCAAAGTGATCCCACCGATCCAGAGATGTAGATTCAAAGCCAGCAAAACGAGATGGAGTGATGCCTTTAATGTGCAGTATGCCTATGAGAGGCCATATCAGTGGTTGAATTCAAAATGGCACATACTAGGATGGCAGTGGCGTTGTCGCAATGGCACTGGTCGTTTGATTTACGAATGTTCCACACTAGTGCTAGGGGGCGCTCAGTTAAGCTTGCCTTCGTGTTTACGTTTATGGCCCTATAGACTCACTCATTCATTCTGTCTCACTCATACTAGTCCAAGTTTCTGGGCGAGTATAAACCATGTGTGTGCCATCATGGGAGAATGGGTTGGATGCGGCCGACGTCGTTTTGCCATCCAGGAAATGACGATCGTCAATCATAGAGGACCCGGCCTGCTTTTGCTAATGTCTATAGGTATAGGTTAGAATGCAGTTCAGTGACCAGGGCAAATGCCTTTAGGCGAAATTGGTCACGTGATTATCAGTGTTTTAGCGGGTGGGGGGGGGGGGGGGGGGCGCAGAAGATGTGGGTGGGGCCGGGGGGAGGGGGAGGGGGAAGATGTGGGTGGGAAGGGTCGGGGGGAGGGGGAAGATGTGGGTGGGAGGGGTCGGGGGGGGGGGAAGATGTGGGTGGGAGGGGTCGGGGGGGGGATGTGGGTGGGAGGGGTTGGGGGGGGGAGATGTGGGTGGGAGGGGTCGGGGGGTGGTTGCGGGGGGGGGGGGGGGGAGCAGATGTGGGTGGGACGGGTCGAGGGGGGAGAGACACTGTCAGGAAGTTGATGAGGGTACTTCAACTTTTAGGAATTCTTCGTTTTTTTTTTCGATTTCCACAATTTGTGTTTAGAATTGTTTAGACATTAATCGTTTACGGAATTGAAATGGTTACGCAAGAACCGTAGCGAACCCTCCACTTGCGCGTAAGACGATCCAGAGAATTGTCGACTCCCCCCCCCCCCCCCACCCACCCACCCGCCCACCACCTGAGAACCTTACGTAATTACTGAAAGGCCCTTTCAATGAACTGTTACTCCAGAAGCAATCAAATTTGTATACAGAGTATATTATTAGCGCTTTGTTTTATACAATAGACATTAGGTTATGTGGGTCCATTAATATTTGCGGTGTGTAGGTAAATATTGAACCGGTTAATGGTTGTGTAATCAATGTTACGATAACTCGACGGAGTTTTGAATTTTATATTTGAAGATAATCCGTTGATGATGATTGGTTGTTCCAATCCACCCACCCTCCCCCCCCCCCCCCCACACACACACAAATTCACACGGTTAGCAGCAGCATTCCGTGCGTGTCATTGGCGGTACCCATAATATGAGAACGCTAAACCGGGCGAGAACCCACTCCGACGCCAGGGGCGGGAAGAGGGTGGGGAGGGGGAGGGGGGGGGGGGTCCACCACCGGTGCCCGCCACCATAACACCGGAGTTCCTTCAGGTTTACCCAGCGTTTAGAAATATGATGACTGAAATGACCAAACTCGGCTCCAGCCACATGGATGGGTGTCCACTGGTCCCTCCCCCAGAAATATTCCAGCTACCCTGGGTAGCACCACAGAAAGGAACGGAGATGCGAAAATGCACCCCCAGTAGGTTTATAAAAAAAGTACCTGCCATTTCGAAACAAATAGAAATTGACAGCCAACAATTCATCATCATATGACCTTTTGCTATTCAGGAAGAGAGATTAATTGAACATTGCTCATGATAAGAATCTTTACGTGTGAGAAGTCACATGTGCGTGTCTCTGACCATTGTAACTTATATGTATTTCCCTCTATTTCATATTTTTTTTTAACATCCATCCATAAATTGTACCCGCATTTCACGCGATGCCATGAGCCCCCCAGCGGACAACATGCATGCAGTATATACATTTAACTTTACGATTTCATTTACGACGAGGAATTAGTGCAGAGAGCGGAAGGGAGATAGAGAAGACCTTGTCCCCTCTCTCTTTCCACTAAATGAATTTTTATTCCGCCATTAGCATAAATATTATTTAAGCTGTAATGGGGCAGTTGGATGGGAAGCTTGGTATTTATGGTGGTGAGGGATGGTTAGGGTTGGCAAGTGTTAATGCTTCAAATCGCACCACGACATCATTATTCTCACCCTCAAGGGCCACCAATCTCACCAACGCCGGCCCATTGCTGTCAGAATGCCACCTAAGCTGTTGGAGTCAATTTGGCAGGCATGGGAGTGGAGGCTTTGATCAGGATGTCTTGGAGCAGCTTGGCTGATGTGGCATCATTCAGGAAGTCCCAGGGGCTTCTGCTGATCCAAGGTCATCCAGGAATCTCATATTGCTTCTAATGACTCCTCTACCCTTCATAGTTGGAGAGGAAGCATAGAAGGTGGCAAGATGACCAAGACATCCAGATGCTGAGACCACTGATCGTTTGATTATTCACCTCGTCGCTGGTACCCAGCCGTTTCTAATTACCATTCAGCTTGCCCACTGCCTAAGAAAGGTCATCAGTGTCAGACTGCATGACACTAGCCACCAAAAATCAATTTTCCAGCAACATAGTCATTTCGCCTATTCATTACCATCCTAATTACCGACATTAATTTAGCGGTACATTGTACACGAGACGAGCGCAAAGAACTGCTATAATTGCTTGGAGGTGAATTGCTGGGGGAAATGGGGTCGGTGAGGTCAGGCGTGACGTACTCGTTGAATACGGCACCTCTGGAGTATCCATTGCCATGATCAGTGATAATCCAATGAGGATTATTTAATGGGTAATTTAGAGTGGAGGTGATTCGTTAATTTATTGCTCACTGCTGGTCCCGTTGATATATCATATATCATATATCGTATATCATATATCGTATATCATATATCGTATATCATATATCGTATATCATATATCGTATATCATATATCGTATATCATATATCGTATATCATATATCGTATATCATATATCGTATATCATATATCGTATATCATATATCGTATATCATATATCGTATATCATATATCGTATATCATATATCGTATATCATATATCGTATATCATATATCGTATATCATATATCGTATATCATATATCATATATCATATATCGTATATCATATATCGTATATCATATATCATATATCGTATATCATATATCGTATATCATATATCGTATATCATATATCGTATATCATATATCGTATATCATATATCGTATATCATATATCGTATATCATATATCGTATATCATATATCGTATATCATATATCGTATATCATATATCGTATATCATATATCGTATATCATATATCGTATATCATATATCGTATATCATATATCGTATATCATATATCATATATCATATATCGTATATCATATATCGTATATCATATATCGTATATCATATATCGTATATCGTATATCATATATCATATATCGTATATCATATACCGTATATCATATATCGTATATCATATATCATATATCATATATCATATATCATATATCATATATCATATATCATATATCATATATCATATATCATATATCATATATCATATATCATATATCATATAATTTTCGTATACCCACAATTGAATCTCCCCCATTCAATGAGCCCCCCCACCCACCCACCTCTCACCATGATAGGGTGGTCCAAATTTTAAAAAATCATCGGCGAATGGACAAGCGCGGTGGGCGTACAAGACAGCCGCGATACATCCTCGTTAGAGGGCCCGTCAGTCCGACGAGTTTCACATTTTTTAACGGTGGAATAACCATCTGACAGACGTCCAACCACATTAACGCCTAAAAACAATATACGGCAAGCCTGTCCCCGCCGAATTGGGCTGGGGGGGGGGGGGGGGGGGGGAGGGGGGCGGCGGGTGGGTGGGGCGAAAGGGAATAAAAAGGAATAATAATAATGGGAAAAAAAGAGAAATGGGAGAGATCAGTGAGGGTACGACACACGGCCCTCGTCACTGTCCACTTTTCCGCGGGGATAACGTCATACGAGGCGACGTTGCATGCTCCTTTACTGTCGTTGCCTCTGTACACCTCGGATGGGATTTATATGTCAAATTTTGTGAGCGCGGTCAATGGCGAGGGCACTGCTTTTTATCAGCGCTGCTAATTCGTCAGTTATTTACATATTGCGCCTTTTTTTGGAATTTTTTTTTCATTGCTAAAGTGTTTTTGAAAAAAAATCGGAATGATAATTTTTGTTTTATTTTATATCAGTTGATGTCGGGGAGTTAATTAACAATGATAACAACTTTGCGTAGTGAGGTAAATGCGTGATTTATTTAAATATTGAAATGTTTTTTATGGATGAGAAAGCCGGGTCCTGATTGATCGTCCTTAATTTCCTGGAAATTAAAAATCCATAATTAATAAGAAAAATTATGGTCGACTTTTATCAACCATCTTGATCATTCTGATAATTATTTTTTATGAAAAATTCAGGTTTGATCCTAAAAAAAATTTATCTGCCTTGAATTGCAATTTTTGAAGTCCAGTTCTTCAATTTTATCCACACACACACACACACACACACACACACACAGCTACCCACAGATACACACACACAAATACACATGCACCCGTGCTGGTGCACCTACGCACGCATACACGCGCGCGCGCGCGCGCACCCGCACACGCTGATCTCAATTTTTTGTGGTAACAAGTGGTACCAATAATGATAATGATACTACTTACCTATTGGTTTGCCCCATGGACCTGATGGGTATTTGGGATTGAATGGTGGTGTTCCCGGGAATTTGGGCATGCCCCCACCACTTGGTGGACGAATGCGGTCCCTGAATGGGGTACCAGTGACGGCCATGATGACCGCGGCGAGGAACAGCAAAGCAGCGATGAATTTCATGGTTATTCTGGAAATTTACAAATTATGATTCATCTATCCACTTTAGCCATCCTTCTTATGCTAGTAAGTATTTAATGGAAGATATAATGTCGATAGGGGTTCGTCTAATTGTCGTTGTATCACTAAATGCCGTGAATTGCG